>PVLA01003771.1:0-199881 GCA_004027455.1 Hydrochoerus hydrochaeris
AAAGATTGAAATGTTAAAAGAGAAACATTAAATCTACTAGAAGATAGAATCAGTAAAACTCTGGAAGACATTGGTATAAGCAATGACTTTATGAAGAAAACCCTGATCAAAAGGGAATTATTGCAAGAATCAACAACTGGGTTTTCATCTTATTAAAAAGCTTTTGCACAGCAAGAGATACCATCAACAGAGTCCAAAGAAAACCTGTAATCTGGGAAAAAATGTGTGCCAATTGTTCCTCAGACAAAGGATTACTATTGAGAATATATACAGAACTCAAAAATATCAAATCTCCAAAGTTTAGAGACCCAATCCAAAAATGGGCATCTGAGATGAATACACACTTCTCAACTGAATAAATACAAACAGCAAACAAATATTTGAAGCAGCGTTCAATATCACTGGTTATTCAAGAGATGCAAATCAAAACAACACTGAGATTACATCTCACTCTGAAAGAATGGCTGTTTAAAGAAATCAAGCATCAACAAATACTGAAAGGGGCTTTGGAAAAAGGAATCTGTCTACCCTATTGATGGAAGTGTATACTGGTGCAATCTCAGGTTTTCCTTTCCTTGGTATTTTTCCAGACAAATTATAAACATCATACCTCGGCAATATGTATGCACCCATGTTTATGGTAGCACAATTTGTAATGTGAAAATCTGGGAAACATCCCAAATGTTCATCAACCAAGAAATAGATAAAATAAGTGTCTTTTTTTTAAATAAAGCAAAGTACTTCTCCACCAAGAAAAAGGATAAACTGGAGACTTTTATAAAGGTAAATGGGTGCAACTCAAGTCCATACTTATGAGTGAAATTAAGAATTAAACTCAGATGTGTAAGTATTGCATTGCCTCCTACATGTGAGAAGCTGAAAGAGTAAATAATATATTATAAATGTATATTAATTCTGGAAATAATGTCATTAGCCTTACAAAGTTTTTCTCCCTTTCAGAACAGTTTTAATGATTTCAAATCTTTTGAATTTTCATAGAAAATCTCCAATTATTCCACCTTAAAATGTTTCTTTAAAGTTTTAATGTCTCTGTGATGTTTTCTTCTCTTTTATATACAGGTCTTGAAATTTTTTTGATGAGATTTTTCACTATTTTATATTTTAATACTCTTTTAACTGACATATTTTGTTTTCATTTGTTACCATGAAGTGGAAATATAGCTACTTTTCAGTAAACATTTTTTAAGAAAGAATCACTTCTACAGTAAGAAAACTAATTTTTTTAAAAAAAGACTACAACATACAAAAATAAATATTGGCAAGATAGTGAAGATATTGGAATTTCCTTGCACTGCCACTTAGAGTATAATTGTTGCAGATACTTTAGAAAATATTTTTCATTCCCTAAAAATTTCAGAGTTATCATATGATCTGGACATGACCTATGTAAAGATAGATGCATGTACATAAAAACTTATACACTTTAGCACTGAATGAAATAATTTCTAATAATCAAGGCCTGGAAGTGATTCATATGTCTGCCTCCTGATGAATAAATTAATATAACATACAATGTAGTATTTTTAGTCAATAAAAAAATAATGACAGATGCATGTTACAAAAGGGATGAAGTTTGTAAACCTTACATTAACTGAAAGAAGCAGTGACAAAAGACAATGTAATTTATATAAAAGTTCCAGAATAGGCAAATATAGAAAATCAAAACATAGATTTATTATTCCAAAAGTTTGCTCTGTGTCAACCCCATATCACTAAGCTAACAGTAGAATTAGTGCTATGGAGTTCCCTTTGAGGGTAAGAATTGTTTTAAAATGTAGGTTAGAATATTTTTCCAACCTTGGGATTACACTAGAATTCATTGAATTATACATTTTTAATGAGTGATGTGTTTTTTGTGAATCCCTTTTGAATAAAAGTATTGAAAATTCTTAAATAATCTTTTAACTAAGAGGTAGGGTATAAGACACATGATGTTAAGACTTAGGAAAGTCCTGCTTTGTAGATCTTATTCTTTCTGAAGTATCGATGATCTTATAGTAATACTCTTAAAGTGTTTTCTATAATTCATATACTTATGATATTTTATTGATAGGATTCTAAGTGGACCGTTCAAAAATATTACTCCATTAACTTTCATATCTATTACTAGAGTGAGATGTATTGAATGGGTAATTTTTAAATTATTTTCCAGATAAGCAACTTTTTGTGATATTACTGACTTCTGATATTTTTCTCATGCTCTTTATTGTTATGAATTTTCCCTTGATGTAAGTGGGTGAGCATATATTTTCCTTTTTTAATAAAAGGCTCATTAGTACATTGTTTGCAGTATATAATGAATACATTCATTGTAGGGATTAGTACATGCTCATAACACATTTCAATTTTTTCCCTCTCCCCTCCTCTATTTTGTCAGCATCACATTCATTTATTTATTTCATAAGTCATTACTAGGCTGTTTATTATATACACAGATTAACAATCAGGCTAATAAGCCAAAAATATATAAAACATAAATTTATATTAAATCAAGGTACACTTTAAAATATATTATCTATGCTGAAAAACAATGATTTTTTCTGTTTTCCTTTTTCCCTATTATCTGTCTTATAGCTCACACTTATATTGAGTTTTTAATAGAAGAGAAACCATGTGATATTTAAGCTTCTGTGTCTGATTTACTTCACTTAGCATCATGGTGATCATTTATTTTTATTTTTTGTTCTTGTCACTTAATGTGTTTAAAGGAATTTCTGATTTTATAATATTTCTTTCATTTCTTTAAATATCATTTTTCAAATATTCTGAATATTCTTTCAAATATTCAAATATCTTTAGCACCTGAAACTACTGTATGTGTAAAGAATCTTTTAAATTAACATTCATTGTTTAAACAGAACTATTAGAATACTTCTACAGCATTGGCAAATTTTTATTATAAAATTTTCCAATCATTATATGTTTTACATTAACTAGAATAGATTTTTTCCAAAAATATACTTATATTTTATTGTTTCTCTGAGTAATATCTTCAGACAATCTAGTAGTCCAGCCCACTTGGTCTTAGAAACTTTTACTGTGCCTGCATTTGTTTTAAGTTCACTTAGTCTATGGCATTTTGGGGATCATGATATTATATTTTTTTAAGTTGAATGACTTCTGCTTTGATTTGTTGACTTTCTTATTTACATTATTTTTCTATTTTGCATTTTAAGCTAATATAGTTTATTTTTGTCTATTCATTTGTGTCTATCTCTTATTTGAATTTATATCATCTATTTGCATGTCATTATTGTTTATTTAGTATCTCTTCTCAAATCTGAACTTTCTTTCAATACTCAGGAGTGTTCTTCTATTGTGACATTGGGAATATCACATACATAGTAACATAGGCAAGACACATTTTGATTCCAATTCTTTTTAAAGTCAGACTCTACTTTGTTTAAAATTTCAAAGTGCTCAGGCTTATAAGTCATAACTGCAAAGACTGGCATATTATGGCATTTGATTTTTGTTTGTCAGCCTTACTTCAAACCATATTATTTCAGTAAAATTTTCTCTAGGTCACTGACCTCTATTGAAGATTTTAAAACCTCATCTTTTCTATAATTTAAAATATGAACTTGTGAGCATTTCTGAATAATTGCTGGCCTGACACTCTGTATGTTTAATTTATCTCTGATTAATATATTAGATTTTTCTACAATTGTCTATGGTGTGCCTACATTTTTATATAATTTATAATTCATAACTATGTGTTTTGAGAATTTGGAGGCCAAAGAGTAGGGGACTAATTACTAATTATAGGGCACAATGTTCAGTAGAATTGTACTGTCTCATTACATTTTTCAAAAGTAAAAGAATGAAATATTTTCAATTCCATCACAGTCCTCAATATCAGGCAACTAAGCTTCATTTACATTTTGTTGAGTCTGACTTCTTTGTTCTAGTGGCATTAACTGTAAATATTATCTTTTATATTCATACAAAAGGTTTTACTTGACTTAATTTTACCGATTTTCATCTTTTGCAGTATTCACTTGATTTGTACATTAGACATTTATTAAAAACCCCTTGTGCCAGCCGTATTTCTCTTGCCTCTTATTATAAATACTTGCTTGTTTTTAAAAATAAATATTTATTGACAGCTATTTCATAGGAAGTACTATATTAAAGAGGATTCTGTAGAAAACTGGACCAATGGCTAGATAAATAAATATATGATAGATTTATTATAAGAAATTGGTCCACAAGATTACAGAGGCAGGCAAGCCTAAAATCTAGCAGGGCAGATTGGAAACCTGAAATCACAGGAAGACCAATGTTGCAGTTTAAGGTTAAAGATTGTTTCCATTAAAACCAGGGAAAAACTGTTGATTAAATAATGTCCCAAAGCAGTCTTGTGACATCTTTCTTGTTCACACGAGACATTTCCTTCTATGCAGTCCTTCAAATGAGTGAATGAATCTCATCTATATTTTGATCACTAGTTGGGTTTAACCGAAGCTTTTCTGATTCAAATGTAATGTCAGTTAATATCTATTTTAGGAAATACCCAGATTAATGTTTGACCAAATGCCCCGGTATCCTATAACTGAATGAATATATAAAATTAACATCACAAGTTCCATAGAGAGAAAATTTTTAAAAAATAATCTTTAGGCACACACTGTAAGTTTTTAATGGAGAAGCTGAAGAAATAAATGGAAAATACTAGGGAGTTTAGAAAATGCTAACCTAATAAGTAAAATTTGTGTGTGTCTTGATTACATACTCAGTAAAATAGTGCAGTAGTGTTATTAACTAAAACTTAATGTGTCATTACGTTGAAAACATACTAAAAATGACTATGGAAAGCTTATAAGCCAAGTTGTATTTTCTAGAAATAGTCAATCATAATTTGGCTTATAAGATGTATACTAAGGTTTGTGAACTATTAAAACAAGGTTAAGATAGCATGGATCTGAGGTTGAACTTTAACTCTGATAAAGTCCTAGGAGACCTTCAGTCAATCCTATATTGAACACCAAAGCAAACATTGCCTGTTAGATTTACTCTGTGTTAGACTGAAATACTGAGAACATGTTTTAGTGCCATCTTGCTTAATCAACAGGTGCCTGGCATAATAGAAATAGCATCACATTTATTGAATGACTTTGCAACTGAAAAAGACAAGGAAGAAGCTGACTATGGAGACTGTTTATCACAGCACTGAAAGCAGACACTCAAGTGCTTTCTGGAAGGGCATCCTGGTATCACATTTCTTTGTCACACTTAATGTATGGCTTCCTAATTAGAATGGCAAACTTTCTTTATTCTGGCATATTTTGACTATTTGCATATATTTGAATCCAATTATGATATCACTATTCAGAAGGACAAACATATAAAGAAAGATCTTCAGTACAGAGAGTGGTTTGCCTGCTATTTGGCAATTTTTTCAAATGCAGTAACTGAAATGGATAGCTCAAGTCAAATTCCCTTAAAATATAACACATGTATCCGCTCACATAACAAATATCTACATGTGGTCTGAGTTTCAGTATGAGCTGATGTATTACGCATGTGTTTAAGCATCCAAATTTCTGCAAGTTTTTTTTTTTTTTTTTTGTTCTGTCCTCCGTTTCAGTCTCTTCTACTCATGGCCAGTGAATAGCTATTAGTAGCGCTGTGGTATTTATTTCTAACATACATCTGTTTACTCTTCTTGTCCACAGTTGGATAACATAAATTTCTGAAATCAACAGCAGGAGATAAAGATGCCAGAATTTTCATGTACTTAACACTGAGAGCACTTCAGGACTGAATGTCATGTTAGGGAAAGATAACAAATTTGGGGATATTCCCTTAAATTTGAAATTTGTTTTATCCCATTAAAGGTTATTGATTAATCATGTCATAAGGTAAAATTAATGTATATGTAGTTCAAAGGGAAGCACAGACTGATATCTAATGTGAGAAAACTTCCAGTTGTAAGATTATATGACTATGTTCTTTTTGTAATAATGCATCTGTATAATTGAGATGTCTTTAAGTATAGGTAATGAGAAATATCTATATATATTTATATATAAATATATATGAATTACATACATACCTATATATTCCTCTTTAATCTTATGTCAACAGCTCTTGGACACTCTGTTTCTTATTATAATTCCTCTGTTATAAAATGTTTTGCTCTGAATATGATTTGTTGTGTATGCAACAACATTTCATTTTGATATTTTAATGATACTCTGACGCCTTGTTAATCAGATAGAATTATATAGTCATTATTTTTTATTCACAAAGCTTTTTAACAGTTATTTTATTTTAGTTTTCACAGTGCAGTGATTGAATATTATCAAATAATATTGAAACCTGAATGCTTTTACTGTGACTCAAACTTAATCCTCATAATTGTGAAATCATGCTAAAATAAATAAAACAAGATCAACAAATTAACATTAAAGTTAAATCAAGTTATTTTTCCTGATAGATCATCCATGTGATTTCAGCTACTTAACAATGTCAAATCCTTTCTGGGAAAATTATCTTGCCCTTATTCAATATAACAAATCAAAGAGATAAAAATATTGTATACAAAAAACTTGCAAAAGGAGAGGCTATCATAAATACTCATCTAGTATTTCCAAAATTAATTATTTTTTATAAAACTTTTGTGAACAAAAGTGATACACGGTTGCTTATTTTTTATTAAATGAATAATAGCTTCCATTTCCCATTTTGTTTTTTATCAAGTTCAACTGCTCACTAATTTTTTATCTTCACAGAAGATGGATTAAGTAAAAATGTAAAACTTCTCAATATTGCTATATAGAAAACATAATTTGTGATTGAAATATTTAATAACACCAACTTAATTTTTATTTTGGTAAAGCAGAATTATGAAGTTTAGTTACCCGTAATGAAGATCAGTATTAACTTTGCTCACTTGTTCCCTATTCAAGAATACTACTAACAACTGAGATTTGTGCCTCAAAAATAGTATGCAAAGCAATGCTTAGTATTATTAACATCAAATTCAGCTTTTTGCTTCCCTTACGAAAACCTAGTAACTTTACCACTCAAAGCTGATTTTATTTAAAAATACATAGAAGAGCATTGTCAATATAAATGAAATGTTTGATTTATAATGCATGTATTTCTGGTTACAGTTTAAAACTCATTTGTTATAAGTATGTAAAGTTGCATTTGAACTTTGATAAAATCTCAGTAATTAATCTTTTGAAAAGAACCTAAGATATTGAAATTATTCTGAATGTATATATTATAATTCATATTAGATTTTGCATATCCCAATTCTACAAATTTATAAATACATTTTATTGTAAATAATATTAGTGTTCTGCATATATCATATCTACAAATTTATACAGAAAATAAATTCTTGGTGATCACTCCTCTTGATACCCAGAAAGATAATTGTTGGAAAGGTTTGCTTTTTATGCAATCTTATTTCTAAATTGAACATAAGAAAATCAACAAGATGTCTTTTATAATGACCAAATGAAAATGTTTATATGACTAGGTAGTTTTGTTTGGACAGTAATAAGTCATTTGCATTTTATACCTCTTTCAGTTACAAGACCTACCATGCAAATTCCAAAAGAAAACCTACTTCTGAATTTAACCCAATTCTAATTCCATTCATCTCATGTTGAATAAGACAAAATAAAAACTATTTTCCTGTTTTACTCACCAGCCCCTCAAACTCTATGTGAAATAAATTCTGGCCATAGTTCAGCCATTCCAAATTCTATTATCTTTCATGAAAAAAATTTCTTCCGTATCCCTCTCCACTTTCTACTTTCTTACCAAACCATATTCCTCTTGGTATATTAAAATATGTTCTGTGATATTTTATTTCAGATGGCTTTCATGTGATCTTTCATGGCCCTAATATGGACTTGTCATGTAAAAAATGAACTTGTGTTTTTTTTTTCTTTTTTTGGTCTGTCCAATCTATTAGATCTCAAAAACATAGCTCAGATTCACATCTTTCTTTCCATTTTAATAGCAACATCTAATTCCAACACTTCTAGGTTTCTAGGTTTCTCTAAAAGCTTTGTGATTGATCAGCCTTTTGCCTATTATGGATTGATTCCCCCCACCATTCATATATTGAATCCCTTATAATGAAAGTGACCAAGTTTAGAATTGGACCTTTAAATTGGTAACTGAGTTTAAGTAATATCATTTTATTGTTTAAATCTAGGGTGTTCCCTTAAAGTTTCATGAGTTCCGAAGGTGAATGGATCATTGGGGAGCTAACATCACCAAAGGATGAGTCTACCAATGAACTGACAGTCAACTTGCTGTTAGAAGTTGAGGTCTAGTTAGAAGTCAGTCTACTAGGTCTGAGTTGCAAGGATCATCTCCTTTCCTGGCTCCAACCTCTGTTTTTTGGCCTCATGACTTGAGAAGATTTCCTCACCCAGGCCTTTCTACATAACGTTCTTTCTGCATTTAAAACTGATGGCCATGGACTGAAATTTCTGAAAATTATTGGTCAAAATAAATCTCTTCTCCTTTAAATTGTGGGTGTTGGGTATTTTTTTCTAATGATAAGTGTCTAAAACATGCCATAAATGTGTCAGAACCACTTTACTCCAGCCTTATTCATTGTGTTTGAACACTATAGCTGGCACTAAAAAAGGTGACTTTTCAATTAATTTTCACAAGACTGTGTTTACTTACTAATTTTTCTTTCTTGATGGAAAAACTTTATGAGTTTAAGAAACAGGTCTTTCATAGGATTACTGGTTAATAAATGAGTACAAATTCAAATATATACAATTGAGTCCAATCTTTTCATAATGATTCATGAGAAGTCAATGGCTATATCAGCTACATGTATCAAATAATATGATAAAAAATAAAGCATTTTGAATAAAAATTATTTTGCTGTTCTGTAACAATTTAATACATATCACTTTATAACAATAATTAAAAGTTATGTATTTTTATTATCTAGTGATTTGGGAAGTAAACACATTAAAAAGCAGCCTCAGGGCTATACATATATCACATATTTATAAAGGGTAGAAAAACATTTTCTTTTATATTTTACTATAAGTTTAAACATAAAAGTTTGGTTTGGGTTGTCTAATATAATTTTAAATCAAGGAGCTTTCTGAATAGAAAGATTGCACTTATCTCATAGGAATAGCAAACCTTGCTGCAGAGGAATTTGAGAATAAAATGCTGCACAGAAGGCTGCAGTGCTAGGAATAGAGGAGAGCTTAAATAGGAATGGAAGGAAGTATAAACACTCACACTTGATGCAGTTGCCTTCTCTTGCTAATGAATTTGATATGTAAAGTGCACTGAAATAGTGATTGGTAGAAATGTTAAATGATTCTGTAAGACTCATATTGCATTTTGCAAAGGAAAGTGATAGGTACTTGCAATTAAATTTAGACTGGTTTTTATTTAAAAATGTGATAAGAAGTAGAGAGCTTTATTAAGATGGAAGTAATGTCCCATAATTCATTTTTAAGAAAGACATTTAATAAAATGTAGTCAACATGGCAGTCCTTTTTTGAAAACAAATATTATAGATAATAATTTTAGCGAGTATAATGGTTCACTAATGTGCACATGTAATCTAAATGCTTTCAGTCTTAAGTAAGTATAAAACAATGTCTCATCCGTTTTGATTAGTAACAAAAAGAACTATAGCTTATACAGTTAATTTATTATCGATGGCTAGAACTCAATCTCTGCTTGTGTATTTATTCTAGTAAAAGTAATTCATTATGTGGTAAAGATGTACTATAGGAAATCATTTCAAGAAAGTCTGTGAAACAAATTCTTTTCTAGCAAGATTATTATTATTAACATAAAGCCTAGGGCCAGGGGTTTAGCTCAGTGATGTAAGTGCCTACTTACAAAATGCAAATGTGAGGTCATAAGTTCGACTCCCAGTACCAAAAAAAAAAAAAGCCTAGATATGAATCAATTTAGAATGCTTATAAAATTTAAAAATACATAGGAATTTTCTTCATTTACCAAATAACAAATGATGGTGAAGATTATTTTGTAGTGAATAACAAAGAATTTCTCAAGTTAGTAGAGCAAATGTGCATCAGTAACTTCTATAAATATTAACTTATACATGATAAAAAAATTACATAACTGTGAAAATTGAATATGGCATATGTATTTATATGATCACATAACTTGAAGTGTAAAAAACTTCTTCCATACAACTTTCTGGTATTTTAATAAGTATTTCATTCACTTATTTAAAAATGTCTTCTCATAGTTTTATGTGTTTTATTCTTCACCTAAATATCTATTCTGATTGTTTTTTCACATCATTTTATAAATTGAGGCTACCAAAAATAGCTTTACAAAGGGTCCCTTACATCTGACTTGCCTGGCTTCTAATTAATAAATCTGGAATCAAATTGTCTACACTAAAGTAAATGTAAGTGTATGAACAGTTCTAGTAAGGGTCCCTTGCTGTCTCATTGTCCCAAGGTCACATTCAAATGCCTAAACATGGTCAGCTTGACCTGAGCCCTGATAATCTCTGAAGCCATACCTACGGCTCTCATATTTAGAGCTCCTGAGCTTGAAAATGTATCTTATCTTCTGGTTCACAATATTGAGAGGCACACTTCCAACTGGCTGAAATTTTAGGCTAAATCTGTCTCTGGTTATATCCTGTCAGACTATGGGCATCAGTTTAGGGATCTCTCTCTAAGACAAGATCTCACTCACAAGCTTTAATCAGATTCTCACTATATGTACTTTTATAGCATAGATATATATTTGTTACATTACTGTATCCTCCACAAAATGTCATCTTAAAGACAAGAATCAATATTTATTTCTCTCTTCTGTTCTTCATGTTTACAAAATTGATTAGAGCATAGAAGTCATTCAATGAATAGATGTAGATTAATACATTCAAAAGCCTTTCATAGGTTGAGTTAGATGTATATTTACATTTTAATATGTATTCAAAATTATTTAACTGAAAAATTACTCACATATATAATGTTTAGAATATGTTTAATATGGAAAATGGTATGTTGAGTAATTTTCTTTTTTAAAAAAATTTATTTTACAGAGAATAAAACAAAAGAGGACAGAACAACGCAGATCAGAACAGAACAATACAAGCAACACAGCACTTCACAAGACAATTGGATATCAACAGTAGCAACCGTAGCTATAATATCTCTTTGAAATAGTTGAGCATAGGTCACAAATGATAATATCAAACATAACAAAATAGAATAAAAGCATTCAAGAGAATGAAACTATTAAAAGACTTTCTGAACCAAATAACAGAAAATGAAAAATGGCTACTATAATATCTCATTTTCCATACAAATTTTGTTTATATTATTGCACATATTAAAATCTGGTAAGACACACCATGATAGAACCAATGGTAATAGAAGAACAAAAGCATGGTAGGACTTCAAAGCCAGATGATATTAAATCAGCAATGACTGTCATAATGTATTGTTTTCTTCAAAGTAGCTGTTCATACCATCACACATAATAAAATCAAACAAAACAGAATAAAACCATTCCAACCAACGAATGAAAACATTACAAGTCTTCAAAGAAATATAATGGGGATCCATGATTACCATAGAATCTTATATACTCTTACCTGTTTTTACACTAGGGAGAATGCGGTATTTACACATGTGAGTTTGATTTATTTCGCTTATGAGTATGGTCTCAAGTTGCATCCATTTATTTATAAATATCTCAATGTGATCATTCTTTATAGCTGAGTAGTAATCCTTTGTATAAAAGTACCACAATTTTTTTTACCCATTCCTCAGTTGATGGGCACTTAGGTTGTTTCCAAGATCTGGCTATTACAAATCATGCCGCTATAAATATGTGTGCACATATATCACTGTGGTATGATATTTTCAGTTCTTCTGGGAATATGCCTAGGGATGGAATAGCTGGTCAAATGGGACTTCCAATCCCAGCTTTTTGAGGAATCTCCAGACTGACCTCCACAGTGGCTGCACCAGTCTACACTCCCACCAACAGTGCAGAAGAGTTCTTTTTTCCCCACAACCTGTCCAGGATTTGTTGTTGGTAGTTTTGTTGATCTTGGTCATTCTTTCTGGAGTGAGATGGAATCTCAGTGTGGTTTTAATTTGCATTTCTCTAATGACCAATGATGATGAACAGTTTTTCATGTATTTATTTGCCATTCATATTTCTTCATCTGAGAACTGTGTGTTCATCTCAGATGCCCATTTTTGGATTGGGTCTTTGAAATTCTGGGGTCTGATTTTTTAAAATTCTTTATAAGTTATAGACAGAAGTCCTTTGTCTGAAGGACAGTTTGCTAAGATTTGTTTTCCCAGTTTGTAGGTTTTCTTTTCACTCTGCAGGAGATTTATTTCGACATGCAGAAACTCTTTAATAAGACGTGATCCCAGTTATTGATTCTAGGAAGTATTTCCTGTGCAATTTGTTTCTTGTTCATGAATTCTCTACCTATCCCTATGTCTTTGAGATTTTTTTTACCTACTTTGTCTTCCAATAGCTTTAGTATTTCTGTTTTAAGATTTAGATCTTTGATCCATTTAGATTTTAGTTTAGTACATGGTGATAGGCATGGATCTAGTTTTAGTTTTTGGCATATGGATAGCCAGTTTTTCCAGCACCATTTATTAAAGAGACTATCGTTCTTCCAGTGAACATGTTTGGCCCCTTTGTCAAAGATAAGGTAGTTGAGTGTGTTCATAGTTGTATCTTCTAGTCTCTTCCATTGATCTTTGGGTCTTTTTATTACAGTACCATGTTGATTTTATTATGGTAGCTTTGTAGTATAACTTCAAGTCAGGGATGGTGGTGCCTCCTGCCTTGGTTTTGCTGCCTAGAATTGCCTTTGGCATTCTAGGTCTCTTCTGATTCCAGATGAATTTTAGGAGTGATTTCTCTAGATCTGTGAGGTATGTTAGTGATATTTTCATTGGGATTTCACTGAATCTGTATAACAATTTTAAGAGAATGATCATTTTCACAATATTTATTCTTCCTACTCATGAACAAGGGATATCTTTCTGAGGTCCTCTTCGATTTCTTTTTTCAGGGTATTATAATTTTCCCTATATAGTTCTTTTACTTCTTTTGTTAGATTAATTCCTAAGTACCTCATTTTTTTTGGATGTTAGTGTGAAGGGTGTGGCTTCTCTTATTTCTCTTGGTGATTTTGTTGTTAGTGTATACAAATGTTATTGATTTTTGAGTATTGACTTTGTATCCAGCTACATTGCTGAATTTATTTATTATATCTAGAAGTCTTTCGATGGAGTTTTGGGTGTCTACTATGTAGAGTATCATGTTGTCTGCAAATAATGTTAGTTTGACTTCCTCTTTTCCTATCTTTACTTCTTTTATTTCTCTCTCTTGTCTAATTGCTAGTATTTCCATTACTATATTGAATAGGAGTGGTGATAAGGGACATCCTTGTCTTGTGCCTGATTTTAAGGTAAAGGCTTTCAGTTTTTGACCATTTAATATAATACTGGCTGTTGGTTTGTTGTAGATTGCCTTTATCATATTGAGGTAGAGACCATCTATTCCAATTCTCTGTAAGGTTCTTATCATGAATGGGTGTTGGATCTTATAAAAAAATTTTCTGCATCTGTAGAAATGAACATGTGGTTCTTACTTTTGGCTCTGTTGTTATGGTGGATTACATTTATTGATTTACATATGTTGAACCATCCCTGCATGCCTGGGATGAATCCCACTTGGTCATAGTGTATAATCCTCTTGATGATTTGCTGCATCCTGTTTGCCAATATTTTATTGAGAATTTTTGCAACTATGTTCATTAGGGAGATTGGCCTGTAGTTCTCTTTTTTAGTTGGGTCTTTCTCAGGTTTTGGTACTAGAGTAATATTTGCTTCCAGGAATGACTTAGGAAGAATTGCTTCCCTTTCAATTTCATTGAAGAGTTTGTGGGGTGTCAGCATTGTCTTCTTTGTATTCTTATAGAATTCCACAGTGAATCTGTCTGGGCCTGGGCTCTTTTTGTTGGTAAGGACTTTATTACATATTTAATTTCTTTAATAGAAATTGGTTTATTCAGAAGTTGTATATCTTCTTGATCCAGCTTTGGTGGTTCATATGTTTCTAGGAATCTGTCCATTTCTTCTGTGTTATCAAACCTATGCAAGTAGAGGTTTTTCAAAATAAGTGCTGATGATCTTCTGTATTTCCACAGAGTCAGTAGTGATTTTACCTTTTTCATTCTGTATTGCATGAATTTGAGTCTTTTCTTTCCTTTTTCAAATTAGGTTGGCTAGGGGCTTATCAATTTTATTTATTCTTTCAAAGAACCAACTCTTTGATTCATTGATTCTTTGTATTGTTTTCTTAGTCTTTATTGCATTAATTTCTGCTCTGATTCTTATAATTTCCTCCCTTTTTTTGGCTTTAGGCTTGGCTTGCTCTTCTTTTTCTAAATGTTTGAGGTGTAGTATCAGGTTGTTTATTTGTGTTCATTCTGTTTTCCTAATGTGGGAACTCAGTGCAATAAATTTTCCTCTGAGTATTGCTTTCATTGCACCCCACAGATTCTGGTAAGTTGTATTTGTATTTTTGTTTGCTTTTAGATATTGTTTAATTTCTTCTTTAATTTTTTCTGTGAACCACTGATTGCTCAAGAGTGTATTGTTCAATTTCCATGTGTTTGTGGGATTATTACAGTTTCTTTTTATCATAAATTTCTAGTTTTATGGAGCTAGAATCCGATAATATGCATGGAATAATTTCAATTATTTTGCATTTACTTAAATATGATCTGTGGCCTAGTGTATGGTCTATTTTAGAGAATGTCCCATGTATTGCTGAGAAGAATGTATATTCTGATGTTGTTGGATGGAACACTCTGTATACATCTATTAAGACCATTTGTTCACAGGTGTGATTCAGTTCTGTTATTTCTTTGCTGATTTTCTGTCTGGTTGATCTGTCCCTTTGTGTCAATGACATGTTAAGATCTCCTATTATAATTGTGTTATTGCTTATTTGATTTTTCATTTCTGTTAATATTTGCTTTGTATAGCTGGGTGCTCTGGAATTTGGTGCATATATATTTAAGATTGTTATCTCTTCCTCTTGAAGTTTTCCCCTAACTATTATGTAGTGACCTTGTTTATCTCTTTGGACCTTTCTTAGTTTAAAGTTCACCTTGTCTGCAAACAGAATAGCTATCCCTACTTGTTTGTTGAGCTCCTGTTGCATAAAGTATTGTTTTCCATCCTTGGACTTTCAGTATATGAATTATCTTTTGGGTTAGATGGGTTCTTGAGTTCACTGTTTGTATTGAGAAGTCTGCTATGATTCTGATAGGTTTTCCTTTATAGGTGATCTGTCTTTTCTCTCTAACAGCTTTTAATATTCTGTTCTTATGTTGGATATCTGGGATGGTGATTATTATATATCTGGGTGTAGTTTTAGTTTAGTTATCGCTGTTTGGAGTTTTATATGCTTCAGTAATCTGAATGTCAGTTTCCATTCTCATGTTCAGAAAATTTTCAGCTATTACTTCTGTAAATAGCCCCTTGATATCATTTGTGTTGTCCCCTTCTTTTTCATTTATCCCTATTAATCTCTTGTTTTTCTTTGCATCACCTTGCAACTGTTGAACTGTTATTTCCTGATTTCTTGTTATTTTTAAAAGATCTTTCCTTTCCTGTTTACTAGCTGCAATCTAATCTTCAAGGTCTGAAATTCTATCTTCACTTTCGTTGAGGTGGTTTTTGCAACTTTCAATAGAATTTTTGATTTCATATATATCTCTTTGAATCTGCTTCATGTATTCTGTTTGTTTCTTATACTGTTCATTCAGTGATTCTGTTTGCTTTGTTCCTCTAATTTTTTTAGCTGTGTCTTCTTTAGATGCATTCACTATTTCTTTCACTACTTTTATCATTTCTTTTTTTCCCTGGGAGATTATTTCTAATTTGAGTTCCTTTATAGCTTCTTGTACTTGCTTCTTTATTTTAGTTAATATCATTTCAGGTATTTCAGGTGTATGACTAGTATTTTCTTCTATGTATGTGGCTCCCAGGCTTTCTTGGGATGGGCTGGAGGTTTGAGATTGCATTTTGGTCTTTCATTTTGTCATTTTCCTATATTTCCGTGTTTCAAGCAATGTTCTAAAACTTTCCCTGAACATGTTAGAAATCACCTCCTGCACCCTTGGCTCCCAGGACTCATGGGCCTTGGCTTCCCTGGTTTAATGAAGATCACTGGTCGTGGTCCATACAAGCCTATGAAGTCTCTCAAGGCTAGTCCAGTGTCCTAGGGGGCTGGCCAGGCACCCAAGCACTGGGAGCAATGTTCCATACTCTCTGGGGCCAGAGCCAGGGAGCTGGAACTCACCTTAAACCACTGAGTGTGTCTAACTCCCCTTTCCGTGCTGGCCTGGTCCCCTGGTTGAATAAAGGTTGCTGGGAGTGGTCCATTGAAACCCGAGAAACCTTTCCAGGCTAGTGCAGTGTCCTAGGGGGCTGAGTGGGCACCCAAGCACTGATGTCCCAAATTCCCCCAAGCCAATGCCAGCAAGCTGGAACTCCACTCACCTCCATGCGGGCCTACCTCCTCTCTAGGTGCTGGCTTGGTCCCCTGGTTCTATTTTGTAATTTTCATTTGTACTTTTCTCCCTACCTATTCTTATTTATCTGACTTTCGAGAGCTAAACTGATTACTAGGTTATAGAATCAAATAGTAACAATTGCACTCAGTTGCACTTCTTAAGTGATTACTAAAACATCAACAATGAAAATTTCAAGAAATAAAAGAGAAAACAGAAAGAAGCATAAATCAACACCTTTACCTTACCAGCATTAAAAATCAGATGTTGATAATAAAATATTGATTTTAGAAATAATTAATTTATTGACTTCTTTAAACCAGAATAGGAAAAAAGGAAAAACATTTAAATATTTAGATAATCTGGTTAATGTTTCCATTGTGCTATTTAATGACTTATTGAACTCTCTGAAGTTAAGGTGATAAATTGGTGATGACTTGAGTTAACATCAAGGTGTAGAAAGGACATGAGAACAAAGATGTATAACATTTACCTCAAAATAAGTAGAGATAAAGCATTTTTTTGACTAACACGTTCTAGAAAAACCTTCTCTCTGTTAAACGAACTGATGACAAGTTGCTGAGACTGCCATAATAGTACAGAAAGCCAACATTGCAGAGTGTAGTTTGTTGAGTAACATGGTCAAGGGCAATATGATCAGTGTAACCCTGTGATTTGGGTCAATAGGCTATGACTTATGTAATAGTTATTACATAAAACAGACTTCTTTTTCCCCTAGCGCACATAGATATCAAGTAATTCCTTATGGTACCAGATCCAATTGTACAATTTTAGATATCAGTCTAATGCTTTCATTTATTGATAAAATACTAGGAAACAAGTTTGGGAAAGATAAAGTTTATTTTGGTTCCATCATGGTGGTTATAATTCAAAATGGTCAAGTCAGGACTATTCATTATATTTTACTACACATAATTGTTATTTGCAATCCAATTTACCTCTATTTTCCATGATGCATCTTAAGCCTTCAAAGGATTTTTACTGTTATGTAGATGATATGTTTGGAGTCTATTTGTCTGGATTGTAAACAAGGTTTGTAACAACAGTAAAAGTGAACATATGAAGAGAGAGTATAATTATGCAAGTAATAATAACAATCAGTTTTCCCGCCAAGTGCCTTAATCAATGAAACAACACACGTACTCTCTCTAAGATGGTATTGGGTAAAAAGGACTATCAGTGTTGGGTTTTCATGCGTTGTACAAGGTATGTGACATTGGGGATGAACATGAACATTAAATCACAATAGCAACACAGTTTCCAAGGAAATCAGCAAAAGCAGAAGCTGTGAATGGAGAAATAAGTGCTCAGTAGGGACGCCAAAATAAGTCTGCATTATTCAAGACAATACTGCTGTCATCACCTCTATTATCCAGTATAACATTCCTTACTCTGTGGGGCAGGGAATAAGCTGTGACTACATGTCCAAGTCCACCAGGATCAAAGTGACCAAGTTTTGAAGGCCACATACTCTTCATATTCTAATGAAAAATAGCTTATCTCTCCAGAGTAACAAGCCATAGGAGACCTCATTGACTTGTCTTGTTTCCTAAATTTAATGCTTTCAAAGTATAAAATAACAATGCCTTTGTGTGTGTATCAGCATTAGCAATATATCATCTGAATTCACAATCTGGACATGGATAGTCAGGGCAAGAATCAGGGATCACAGATGTTGCATAAGGGACAGGCACGACATAAGCAGGGATGTCTACGTTTATTTACACTTCTTCAAGAATTTCAGGCCAGGTACCAAAAGGTTAATACCCACCTAATGCAACCTGTACCTGATGTTTAGCAAACCACTGCTTCTCTCCACCAATTCCACTCCAGTATTATATAGCAGAGAAATGATTATGATATATTAATGCATTTATACCCTATAAGATTGGTGCCCTGCTACCATCAGGATGAAATCACACAATTCTTTAAACTTCTCAAGATCTTTGATAGCAATTTGAATAGCTTCTTTGCTATGAAAGACTTATAAAAATCAGGTGTCATTTTTAAACAGAATAAAGAGCACTCATGTCATGCATTACTTATTTAGGTCTAGTGAGAAGACATTGAGATATGAGTATATTTGACATTAGGACTAAACTGTCAACAAGTCATAATATTTTATGGGATAACACTGTCCCTTTAACTATGTTCCATTGTACTTCAGGATTTTAATATTCACTATTTCTATAAACCCGTAAGACCAGTTCTGCTACTTGAGTTGTGGCCAGGGACTATACTGTACTTTAGTCAAAACATCCAGTTCTGTATTTCTGGGGACAAAGTTTTCACATGTACAAATATATAACACAGAGTAAACTTTGCCCCCGGTTCATGTAGCTATTCCTATTTTGTTGCTATGTCATGTTTCCTGGAAACTGGACATTATTCTGCTTTCCTTGTATTATCCATATTATAAAGCACTGGTTCATTAATATGCTATCAATATAAACAACCAGTGTGTAGGATCCACCAGTTATTACCAGCCAGAACCGCTCTGCCTATTTGTTCATCTGATTTTCTCCTATTTCATACCAGATAGTGGTGAGTTGCACTGCACTGGTAATACAGGCACTTTTGTTCTACTAGTTGCACCCGCCTGTGCACCAAGTACTTTAGGTATGGGGTCCCTCTCTTGCACTTGTGGAACTGTAGGCATCTGAGATGATTAGGCAGTTTCATAGGTAACTGTTCCCACCACTGTCTATGGACTGGAAGTCAATAAGTAATTGGAGAGAACATCATGTTGTTGAAAATATGCACTACAGTGGTCTATACTATAGTGAATTTATGCTGGTAAAATACTATATTAACCTACTTTATTAGTAGGTTATTTTATACTATGCATAGTATTCTATTTTTTGTTGTTGTTGTTGTTTGTTTTGGACAGAGTCTTAATATGTAGGCAGGGCTGGCCTTGATCTCACGAAAATCTAATTGTCTCAGCCACTGTGCCCAAATACGGCAAATAGTTTTAATCTGAGTATCTCCACTGATACTGGAGTATTTTGCTTTAAAAAGTGTATTTAGTTCTACAGCTGGGACCAAAATGCTAGATAAATGTTTTATGCTGGGTTTTGCCAGAAAGTTCAGTTCTTATATTGGGGATATCAGGCTGCATGTGCTTGCCTGAGACAGGGATTCTGAAAGTCAGTCTTAGGGCTATCAAATTTTTTGCCTTCTGAAACATTGTGTGCTGAAGAACACTCAGCCTTATGTGTTTTGGTTTTTTTTTTTCTGTTTTCCTTTTTGCTGGTACATTTTTTCCAGATATAGTGTTTACATTTATCACAGGGACTTGGTACATGTACCTACCACATCTGTTATGGTTGATACCTTGTGTCAAGTTGAGAAGGTAGGTACAAGAAAACCTGACTAAATCTTGGATCACAGAACCAAGCCCCATTCCAGACCCTGTGAACCTGCCATCTTCAGAAAGGATAAGATTGAATGAAAGAGCAGTTCTTTTAGTGACAGCCTGGCAATTCGAAGAGACTCACAATAACTCTATCATCTCAGCTAGGCACAGCAAAGTGATATATATATCCCAATCGGAAATTCATTAAGAAGTTGAAATCAGAAAAGGAGATAACAAAGCACTATGCACACACATGCACATCCCTGTATACTATCTCAGCTCGAGCAGGCAGAAGAACTCTGAGAAGAAAGATTAGTTCAACACAGAGAATAACAAAACAACAACAACAACGTTGCCCATGGCACTAACAAACAACATACAAGGATTGTTATGATTGATCCATGTGTCAATTTGAGAAGTTTAGAAATTTCACTAATAGACTCAGCAGGGAGCCAGGATCCTTGCTTTTTAAATATCCTCAACCTGCACAAGAGGAGAGCACAGAGGTGGTGTGAGTGCTACACCTGCCCTTGGCGAGGTAGCCTGCTTACAATATAAGGGAAGAAAAGAGGCTTATCCCTCCTCGCCCTTAGCTCTGGCTTTTTTTTTTTTTTTTTTTTTTCTGACTGCTACCTTGAAGTGTTGCCTCAGTGTCATACCACCCTGCCTTGTAACCTGATAATTATAAACTGAAACCTCTATGAACCTCTATAAAATGAGTTAAATAACTTCTTCTTCTTTCATTTTGAGTGTCTGCTATTTTGCCCCACAATGACAGAAAAGTAACCAAGACAGCATCTTAACTTTTTGTCCACTTTCCCTCTCCCTTACTCTATCCTGACTCTATCTCTTGGTTCCCTTTTCTTTTGCAAAGTATCTGTATTCCTTATTTGAGGAATCTCTCTACTGACTTCCATAATGATTATACTTGTTTCCTGCCACAAGTGACATTTTTCCCCACAACCTCACATTTGTATAATTTGATTTCTTAATGATAATCCATCTTTCTGGAGAAAGGTAGAATCTTGGTGCTGGTTTAATTTGCATTTTACCAGCAATTTTAAACACTTATGCTTGTATATTGACCATTTGTACTTCTGAGAAGCATGTATTCGTTTCAGATCTTCATTTTTGTTGTCTTTTTGCATGTTTCTATTTTTTGAGTTTTTAAATATATATTCTAGTTACTAGGATTCTGAGAAATAGCTGATAAATATTTACCAGTACTGTAGTTTCTCTCTATTCACCTTGGTTGTTTTCTTTGCTGAGCAGAAGTGAGTTTCTTTGTTTCATTGTTTTGTTTTAAATTGAAATGTCCTCCTCAGTTGATTCTTGATGTTATTTCTTTTTTATATGGGGTTGTATTCAGAAAGCCTTTGCCTACATCTGTCTTATCTATTTTATCTTCCAGCAAATTGTTTCTGTTTTAACAGTTAGATATTTTACCCATGTTGATTTCAACTTAGTACAAAGTGAAAAGCATGCGTTTGGCTTTAATCTTTTACAGGTGGACAAAAAATTTTCCCAGTACAATTTGTCAAAGAATTTCTTTCCCGCACTACATATTTTTGGCAACTTTGTGAAAGACTAGTGTGCTTGGAGTTCTTCTATTTCATTCTATTGATGTCTTTCTTTGTGCCAGTAATATACTTTTTTTTAATCACCATGTCTTTGTAATATAACTTAAGTCCAGGGTTATGATGTCATCTGCTTTGCTCTTCTTGTCAATGATTGCTTTTACTATTTTGGTTCCATAGGAATTTTAGGATTATTTTCTCTAGTTTTTTGAGGAATGACTTCGATACTTTGATTAGGATTGTGTTAAATCTGTAGGTCAGTTTTGGAAATATGGCCATATTGACAGGATATTGTTCTCTATTAAGGAATCAGAAATCTTTTTTCCTTTTCTGAAGGCCTTTTTTAATCTTTTCCCAGTACCATAGTTTTCACTGTACCAGCCTTTCACTTCTTTGATTATATTAAGTCCTAAATGTTTAATTTTTCCTGATGGTATTGTGAAAGGTATCATTTTCCTAATTCCTTTTTCAACAATTCATCATTGGTGCACAAGATTGCAATGTTGATTTTGTTTCCTGGTACACTACTAAATTTGCTTCTTAATTCTGGTAGTCTTTTGGTGGGATATTTTGTATTTCTTTGTACAGGATCATGTTTTCTGAGATAACAATGATTTGCCTCCTATCATAAAAATTTTCTCATCAATACTTCATAATCAAAATATCAGATACCCAACACAAAAACAAATTTTAGAAGTTTCTGGAGAAATAATGCATCACTTATAAATGTAAACCAATTACAATTATAGCAGACTTCCTGAAGCAAACATTAATGCCCTGGAGAGGTTGGAGTGAAGTATTTCAAGCCCTAAAATAAAATAACTTCCAACCCAGGCTGACTTATACTTCAAATTTGTACTTTAAAACTGATGGAGAAAAACAACAACAGCAACAACAGCAGGAGATGGAGAAATAAGTTATATCTATGACAAAGAGCGTCTTAAGAAATTTATGACCACCAAAACAGAACTATAAAGATTTTTAAGGATATTCTGGAAAGAAAGAATGAAGTTTACAATGCCAAAAATCCAATAGAATAAATGTTCCAAGTAGAGCAAGCAATTAAGTGAAAGGAAAAAAAAATAAAGGAACTCAGCATCAGGAAAAGAATGCAATGACAGGAATAATTGAATACTTTTTTGTAATAGCACCCAGTGTGAATAGTCTCAGTCTCCTAATCAAAATATGCATACTGGTTACAGGATCAAGAAAGAAAATCCAAAGGTACAAAGTTTCTAAGATGCATGTTTAACACAAAAATGAATTCAAAGACTAAAAATCAAAGGACTGAAAGCATTACATTATGCAGTTGGAACCCCAAAACAAGAAATACCTATCCTATTTTCAGAAAAAGTGAACTTAAAGCTAAAATTTATCAGAAAAACATCATAAAGTATCATTACATATTATTTAATTGAACAGTTCAACAGTGGGAGAACTCAATATCCACTGTCACTAATAAATTAACCAGGTAATAATTAACAAATAAATATCAGAATTGAAACAAATATTCAAATAAATGAACTCAATAGCTATCTACACTGTGTTTGTCTCCAGAATAGAATATACACCCTATATTACATTGAACTTTCCCCACAATACAACAAATACTAGCCTTGGTAGCATGCTTAAGTAAATGCAAAACATTGAAATCATTACATGCATATTGTAACATCACAGCACAGTGATATTATAAAACAAAGACAAAAGAAAAATTATGCAAATATATGAAAAATACCAGTTCACTCTTGAATTTTCAGGAGATCACAGAAAAAAATCAAATAAAATATTAGACAATTCCTAGTCTCAAATGATGTCAGTACAATATACCAGAACTTATGGAAAATAGTGAAAATAGTCTTAAGAATGAAGCTTATAACTGTGAATGCCCATATCAGACAGAATAAGTCCAAATAAATAACCTAATGATGCACCTAAAACTCCTAGAATAATAAGAACAGTCCAAATTCAAGCTACAGGAAAGAAAATTATAAAGTTCAGAGCAGAAAATAAAGAAATCAAGACTAGAAAAGTATGAAGAATCAATGAATCAAAGAGCTGGCTCTTTGAAGGAATAAAAAAAATCAACATACCCTTGATTTGGTGTAGAAAATAAATGCAGTGACCCAAATCCGTGCAATTGGAAATGAAGTATGTGAAATCACAATGAGCACAAATGAAATCAAGAAGATTGTGAGTAACTATTTTTGAAAATCTGTACTCTAATAAATGGGAGAATCAAGGGGAAAAATGAATACTACATCCTCATGAATTAGTAAAACTTAACCAAGAAGATATAAAAAGCATGACTAACCTAATAATAGGCAATGAAATTGTAAGAGTAATTAAAAACTGGATAAGCAAAGTCCAGAATGCAGTGGATTCACAGCTAAATCCTATAAACTTTTGAGAAAATATAACACCAATTCTCAAATTCTTTTATGAAATTCAGATAAAAGTAGTTCCCTCAATCCCTCAAAGTTATTCCTGAAGCCTGGCTTTTCCTTAAACCCAATCATAAACACACACACACACACACACACATGGGGGGGAGACTATAGGCCAATTTCTTTAATGAACATAGATGCAAAAGTCCTCAACAAGAGTCTGACAGAATATAACAGATCATCAAAAATGATCATATATCATGCCCTGATAGAGTTTGTCACAAGGATGCAGAGATGGTGAAACATATGCAAACCAGTACGTGGCATAAATAAGCAAAGACAAAACTCACATTGTCATCTCAATGTATGAAGGAAAAGCTTTTGACAAAATCCAACATCATTCTTGAAAAAATCATAAAGAAAATAGGTGTATAAGTACCTTACTGCAATCTGATTGAAGCCATTTGTGGCTGTCTTCTTAACCAAATATCATAAGTGGCATAACCATTGAAAAAATTGATGAATGCAAGCAACCTCTCCAGCAATTCAGGAGTCCTACAAATGTCTTTTACTCTCCATGTCATGGGAATGGTTTTCACTTTATTCCATACTACCAGTGGGTCTTACATAATCAGTCTAGCCCTGGAAACTCCTAGTGAGCCCAGGGCCTTAATTTTGTGTGGTTTTTTGGGCTGTCACCTCATGAATAGGTGAGTGTACAATCATTTTTTCTTGTCTTATATAACATCTTACAATTTAGCACAACACCATCAATGTAACAGAACCAGCCAATATCAGCAGAGAATAAGAGTAGAGTGATATCCTGAACCACCATGACATGACACATATTAAGACTAGGTAATCCTGAGGCAATACTAGAAATGTTCATTGTTTTTCTTCCCAAATGAATGGTGAATTATTCCTGCAAGTTTCCTTGTAAAAAATACTGAAAAGAAGACATTAAAATAGTCCAGGAAAGCATGAAATAGCCAAGGAGGATGAAATGTTTTCTAGTACCTGAGGAATGTTAGACACCACAACATGGACAGGACATGTCACCTTGTTTAGCTTCCTGGGATTAATAATTATTCTCCAAGTCTAATCTGGGTCTTTTAAAACTCAAGACTTATCTACTAAGACACTGCTGGTAGGTGATAAAATTTCAACCTATTTTAACCCTTTATGGCTACTCTAATTTTACTATGTCCATCTGTGGCTTGTAATACTTACTACTCTCTTTGGATGGAAAAGACCTGATTGAGGTTGATTTTACTGCTTAAATTTGAGTCAAGATTCTCCCGCGGAGATCTGTAATGTCACTCTTAATAGAATATCCATTTGTGAGTTGTTCTCAGGGAATAGCTTTATTAGAACTGCATATAAATGATGCATTAATTTCTTAATGCAATAATTTTGGGGTTGATGTTGCTCTGATGGTCCTACTCAGGTCTATATAAATAATTTCTGAGAGCCCTGGAAAACATTTTGGGTTGCTGTGGATCAGCATACTCCCAGTGTTTGGGTCTTTCAGGTTTTATTGGAGATACCAGTAAACATTGAGTTCCACACACCTCCTATATCTTTCCTCATCCATAGGAAGTAGAGGGACTCTAGTCCACATAGCTAATGATGGCAGAGCATGGGGATTTCTCATCTTTAAGAAGAATAAAACTGAAAGGTCTTATGTTCCTTCTATAAATCTACCAAATTTCTGTTATGTTGTGCCTTTTTCTTAGGAGATAGTTGTTTTCTTCAGAGAAAAAAAAGTTGTATCTTTTCTTTATAGGCTCTTATCCAAACCATTGGATATAGTTTTGTAAATTAATAATCTTTTAATGTAGTGGTCCAAGACAAATACAAGAAAATTAAAACTGTTGTCAACCTTGGGTCTTTATGGAATGAACCAAAGCTAGAACTCAGAAGGTGAAAAGCTTACTAATACTGTCCAAACTGGTCAGACTCCACAAAAACAGTAAAGAGTATACAATAGTAGAGAATTTAACAAGAGAGTTAAATGAAAGATACTCAAGGCTATACAGTATTTACTTGTTTAGTCATATAGTTAACTATTTACAAATACATGCATATATCTTTCTCATTAGGAAAGTAAACTCCATATGAGTAAGGAGTATTTTTATTACATTTGCTACTCTGCTCCCAGTGTTTGATGTGTAGAATGTGATAAATATTTGTTTCAATAATTCACATTTGTTAGTATGCTTTAGTTGAAAGAAATAGAATACTAAATCAAAGAAGTCTAGAAAATACTTATATTACCTGGGGATTTAGCTCAGTGACATAAGCTCCCGCCTGGCAAGTGCAAGGCCATGAGTTTGATCCCTGGTACAAACAAACAAACAAACAAATAACAACAACAACAACAAAAAAACAAGCTAGAAAAACCTCACATGTTTTTAAGTATGAAGGTAGAACAATTCTAGGGTACTCAATTACCACTTCTGTTTTTCCTACTCCACTATCTATATCGCAGAAATATTTTCCTTTATACTCACAACACAAATAGAAAATCCTCCCACTTGGCTTGGAAGAGAACCATTTTCCCACCAGCATTGTTGTTGGGAGTTAGGTCACTTTCCCATTCTGTTGTTGAGAAGGCATTAAAAGGGTGCTATTTTCACTTATAGTTATAGAAACTAGCAAAGGAAAATTAAATAGGCAAAACCAAGTGACTAGGGTACAAACAAATTCATCAATTTAGCACAAAATGGTTGCCTTTTAGTGACTGATACGGCTCATCTGTTTTCTGGGTCATTACATATCTGAAGGTATGTTGCCAATACAAGTGAATTATAGTGCGTTGTATTTCATCTTGCCCTAACTCAATTCTTGTCAAATATTTAATTTTATGGCTAATCTTTATTCTCCTTGAGGCATTGGAGAATTTTAAATTTTTTGAAATTGAAAGTTTCTTTGTGAAATACACGTTTTGTATGTGTATTTGAAATATTGCTTGCCATTTGATCACATTATTAATATCAAGAGTAATGTCATTTTTCAATCTTTGAATAATTTTCAGGAATTACGTCTTTAATGATTTCACAAATTTCTTATATTTTCTTTGTCAAAGACTCTACATAAACATAGTTTGAATCCAGGCATTTAACCTGCTTGGTGAGTGCAAAGGTGTGAGTTTGATCCCTGATGAAAAAATAAAAAATATTTTGAAGAATCTAAAAGTATCTTTTTTATTAAATTTAATTACTGTTCCTCTGTGTTGTAGTTAGGGTTTGCAAAGGAATAGATTAAATAAAGGACACATAATTTATAGGATTGTTTTATAGTATTCACCCAAACAGTCAAATGCAGAAGAGAGTGGGAAAACTGTCCATATACTACAGACCCAAAGAATCTAGCTGAGGGCCTGAATCCCACGGCGATGTCCTGCATGAGTCCAGCTGAAGAGCTAGAGCTCATGGCAGTATCTTCTATGAGTCCAGCTGGAGGCCGAGAGCCCACAACAAGGTTTCCTGCAATTCAGTATCCAGGGTCTTCAACGGGAAGGCCCAAAGGTCAGTGCTAGAAACCAGAAAGTCTGAATCGGCAGGATGAAGGATCTGTGTGAGCAGGCTGAGGAATCTGCACTGCAGTCATGAAGTGGTGCTTAAGGTAAGGGCCAGAGCTCCCCACAAAAGATCCTCAGCCATCCTCAGTGACAGTGAGGACCTGAACTCTTGGGAAAATGAGAACAGCTTAGTTCCTAGCAGGAAAACCAGCATGACCAGCTTCTCTAGGAGAATCAACAACACACCATCTTCCCTGACAGATCTCCTTTTGTGTTGTTCACAACAGTCCTCAGAAGGGCCTTCTGCATGCTGATCCAGTTCACCTGGGAGTTAGGAGTTGACCATTGGTTAACCCACCACACTGTTTTTCCACTTGAAAATATGTTCTTTCTTTTTTTTTTTCCACAATGGAATCTGGACAATCTATTTAGATTTATTTGACTCTGCAATTGTTTCCCTGTGTAAAAAAATTGTAATAGAAAATGTTACTCTCTGTCCTGTATGGTTTGTATCAAATCCAAGCTGCAAGACTTTGTTCACAGAAGTTGCTTTTATTTCTCCCACATATCTTTTCTGCCCCTCTTTGGTTCTTTATTCTCTTTCTCAATGTTCTTTTTAAATTTTTATGAACACATTATTTGTTTCCTACTCATAAGCAATAGACTTTTCTTCCCTGTGATTGATGTCTATTGGTGGTAAGTTTAAAGGACACAAGGAGAAGTTTTGTCCTGGGATTAATTCACAGTATAGCATAGGTTATTTGTTTTCTCTTAGACTTTATTTCCAATAGTAAGTATCATAAAAAGGTACTATCGCATCTGAAACTCTAATAATAATATCACTCCCCAATTTTTCTTACATTACACCTTTAAAGTACTTATTGTATAATAATATTTTAGTTTTAATGTATTTGAGATTTTACTTAAATTATTATACTTATTGAAATTGTACATTAATGCTAAGTTACAATAATATTTTTATTATAATTACTGAAAATGATCTTCTAAAAGCCACAAGAAATTACTTTAATTCTGTAATGAATGCCAATTCAGTCCTTTAATAATATTTTATTTAAAAATAGACATTAGTGCCATTAAAATTATTATAGGAAAAGCTCAGTGTTTGTCACTGATGGTAATGACAATAAGAAAGGTAGTAAGAGATTACATTTACCATGTGTCAGAAAAATAAAAAAATATTATATTTGATCTCACACCAGCTGTGTGAAGTGTGAATTATCCTTTCCATTTGGACAAAAGAGCACAACATGGTTATGTGTTGTCTAGGATCACAGAGAGTCAATTAGTAGAACAATGTATTTGATTTCCAGTGATCACACTTTTAAACTCTGTGTAACTGCTTCTCAGAGGTTATATTCCTTTCCTTCAGATACAATAATGGATTAGCATAAGAAAATGCAACACAAGCTATGTGAATTGCTGTTTAGAAACTTGCTTTTGATAAAAAAGAAACCAGCAAAAGAACAACAATAACCAAAAACCCTCACAATATGTAGCAATATGTATCATTTTCCAGTTTGTATGATGGGAATCATTCCACTAAGTTATTTCAAGTTGCCGGCTTGATTTCGCTGAGTAAAGATTTAAAAAGAAGTTCATCCATGTAGCTCTAGCCAGCCAGTGGAGCAAATCCAGCATGTCAGGGATTTCAATGTTTTATTTGCCATGTAGAAAAAAAGTCAATTAACTCAAATTTCTCTCTTCAAAGTAAATTATTATTATTATTATTATTATTATTTGAGATAGAGTTTTGGTATGTAGCTCAGGCTGGACTTGAACTCACTCTATAGCCTACTCTGGCCTCAAATTCTTGGAAATCCTCCTGCCTCAATCTCCCCAGTACCAGGATTACAGGCTTGTTCCGCCACTTGTTCCAGTAAAATGTTTTGTCAGTCTTTTGTCAGTCTTTCAGAGTTATTTTGAGAATCAAATGAAATTAGATATGAAAAACTATGTTAAATAAAATTAACCATATAATATGCCATTATTAGTTTTTTTTTCAGTTTTAGTAATAAAGTACATTGGACACTATTTCTAGTGCTGGCACATATGAGCAACCATTCTACAAAGCTGGAATTAAGGGAATGACTCTTTAAAGAATTTAGAGTTTTCCTTGATTCCACACCTTTATACGTTATTAATGCTTCATAATACTTGAGTTTTAGGCAACAAAGCTAAAAAGTAGTGTAGGTTACTTTTTTCTCATTGCTGAGACAAAACACCTGCTGCCCAAAATTAGGGAAAGAAAGATTTATTTAGCTTATAGTTTATGAAGGTTTCAGCCCATAATCAGTTGGCTTCAAGGCAAGGTGGCATGGCACTCGGGCAACACTTCAAGGCAGCAGCCAGAGCAAAAAAGGGAAAAGCAAATCTCTTTTCCTTCCTTATGGTGTATACACCCTCCTCCCCCACCGGTGTAGCACTCACAATATCTCTGTGGCCTCCTCTTGCACAGGATGAGGATATTTATAATGTAAGAATCCTGGCTCCCTGCTGAGTCTCTTAGTTAAACTACTAAACTTCTCAGGTTGCCATAATATGTCAACCATAGCAATTCACTCCTTGTCAAGTTGGCAAACAGACATATTTCTTTAAAACAGTTTCCAGATACAAAGGCATGCTTGTTCTTAACATTTTGCAACTTGAACATTATAACACAGCTTAAGAACCAGCATTAAGTCTATCAACATTATATTATATTAGAAATGTAACATTTTGTCCTTGTACCCCTGAAGACTCATGTACATCCCAGTCCATCTGCAAGTTGACAAAGTTCTAATGGTTTCAGCATTTCTGAAAGTTCAAGACCCAAATCTCCTCTGAGATGGAAGGCAAACTCTTATCTGCAAGCCCCTGTACAAACTCAATCAAACCAATATACAATGACAATGTACAATGGCACAAGATAGACATTACCATTCAAAAAGCTACAAACAGGAGAATACAAAGCATTGGGACCAAAGCAAGTCCAAAATCCAGCAGAGTAAATGTTAATCCCTATAGTTTCACATCCAGCATCTGAAGCAATCTGTGACCAATTGTGAGATCCAAAAGGCTTGTGTGGCTCTACTGTCATGGCACTTCTGGTGGTTTTAGCTCCCAAGCTTCTCTTGTAGGCCTGCTTTGCTCTCTCCCTGCAGGTTTTCTTAGATAATCCATGCTCCTGGCTTTTCCAAACTTCTGGGTTCTCAACTGTACCTTTGGCTTGACACTCACAGCTTCACACACTGTCCTCTCGGGCACACTGCCATTGGTTACTCTCAAGAAACCTACCTCTTCCTTACTTCTAACAGATTTATCTCATTCTTTCTACCACTTTGTGAAGTTCTGAGTCCTTTTCCTTGTGTGACTTTCATTGTGCCATTGTGACTGTCCCAATCCCCTGAATCAATTCAAAATGTTTACCTTTCATAACTATCTTTTACCTTGGGGAGGAACCAGAGATTTCATGGTGCCAGATCTGGTGAAAAAGGTGGATGGGGACACACTGTGATATATTTATAAGCCCCTCTTTTTTTTGGATGACACTTGGTTGCACCATTTACTGCATTTTTGATCACATCTTTTTACAGATCCAGGCAAGATTACTTCTCAAACTGTTTTAGAAAGTAGCAAGAAAGGTGTGATAAGTGTATTTGCAATGAGGGGGATTGTGGGAAAGATTAATGTCAGTGTATCTTTTAGTGTAACAAATTTTCTATACTTAGACATTCACTGTATATAGTTTGATTGCCTCACTATAACATTGTTCACAGAAGTCCTTCAATTCATACAAATCTGTGAATGAGATTTTGTGTGTCATAGCTATTGAAAAATTATAAGATCTGAAAGGCAGAAAACACACAATATTTCAGTTTTCTGTGAAGACTTCTGTCTGCAGCACAGTTATTTGACAGAATGCTGTGCTCACAGTGCTGTTCTATTCGCTGTGGAAGTCTTTAACCTATTTCACCTATTAGACACTTTAGTAATGCTAAAGTGATGGGAAACTGAAGTATTAGTTTATTTAATTATACTGAATTTGAATTAATATAGCCCAGTGGAAGTCTTAGCTCTGACACTTGACAGTGCAGATCAGATTCAGCAGACCAGGATGAGTTCACAAGATGGCACTGAGTGAAACATCTCTCAGAGGGATCCATACATAATAAAACATAGGGTCCCTAGCCTCGTGCCACTAATTACCTATGAACACAACTAGGTGGGTGCCAGTCTAAGCCTATATTTTCTTAAGAAATAATTCCATGGATCATGTTTCTCCAAATTGCATTTGCTTCATTTTTTTTAAAAAATATACATTATAGTGAAGTTCATATTTTGTTGAAAAATTCTGAGTTTTGATAAACACATATAATTGCATAAAAATCAACGCAAACAAGATATTGAATAGTTGTATCACAGAAGAAAAGCTTCTTAATGCTTTTGGTAGATTATTCTATATAGGTTTCCTATTTACTATAGAAAACTTTACTTCTGAGAATCACATGTTCAACAATATATTGAAAGAAATTTTAAAAATTCCTAAAAGAACAATAAAATATATCCTTGAAACTGATTATGAAGACATGTAAGAATACTGGTTGAATGATATCTGAGGAGAAATAGATAAGAAACTACGAAGAGTGTTACTGGCAAAGTACTGTATAAACCTCAAAGGAAGGGATGAAAAATTTATTTTGCACTGGGGAATGTGGTAAAAGACTAATGGAGAGGAAAAGTTTTCATCTGAGAGAAATTGGTGGGTAATTGATGTATGCATTCATTTAAAATGAATGTTCAGTGCTGAGAACACATAAAATAACTGTATTTGTGTTTACTGCTTTTGTTAATGGCACAAATAATTATTTGAACAAATATCTTCTTAAAATAACCAGAAATGTGGGAGAAAATGTTTGCAAGAACTGTTTCAATGTTTGGAAATGAATATAATGGAAACTTACTGCATAATTACCTGCGAAACCTTGGAGTCCTAGCAGATAGTTCTGACCCCAGGTGCTAGGGTTTGCCTGGGACTTTCACCAATGCAGTAGGAATCAATGGAATGGCTACTAGGCTAGCAGACTAATAGAATCTGAGGAACTTATCAACTGTTTTGACAGTTTTGTGAGGCTAAAAACATCAGGAATCTAGCATTCAATAAAATATGCATAAGCTTTTTTTGAAAACTCCTTCCACAGATTAGAACTTTATCAATAGTGTGCCTTGGGACTATGGCTTTAGCTAAGCCACTTGTGGTGAAAAATAATGTTAAGACTTGAGGCTTAATTTTACTCTCCTAGCAACATAATAAATCTTCCCCATTACTGCTTCATGTATCCTTTCAGGTAACACCAGACTAACAATTTCAGAAACAAAAGCAAATTATTATGGGACAGAAAACATGGTATTCTTCAGGTCTACTTTAGTTCTCCATGTCACCCAAGTCACAAGGGGTGACTAGAATGACTAGGTGAATACTGTACAAGTAATATATTTTTAAGCCAAGAAATACTAACTTTGAAGAAGACAAGCTTTTAAGCAGCATGTATCTTTCTTTTTTCAGAAAGTGTCATCTCTCTACCACTCATGGTTGACTGTACAAATAGGACCCTGAGGAAGGACCAGAAAAAGATTACCACAAGAGGCATACTTGTGTTGGAATTCAATATCATTTTTAACATTCTATTTTCTTAATTTTGGTTAAAGTAATATTAGATAATTAGTTCCTTAAGGCACATAGAGAAAGCAAACATGAATTGTTACTAAAATACTAACAATTCACCTTAGCACAAAAGTAAGCTAACAGACCATATTGTAATAGTGATGTCCAGAAAACAGTAACAAATAAGATTTGGAAGAAAGAAAAATGTCTACACACAAATACATTAATTAGAAAAAATGTAAAAGTAGAAAAATTCATTAGAAAAATACTGAGTATACATTTGAAACACACCCATAGAAAATTCACGAAGATTTTAAATAGTTACACTGTCTTCTAAATGATGTAAAAATAGTTATTTAAATTTTGTCAATTATCTGAAAAACTTGAAAAATTGAGACCTAAATCTTTAAAAATGAACAACTAGTTTTCAAAACCTCAAATAATATTTTAAGATTGAATTATACATTGCTGCAGAAGGGACTATTGAACTAGAGAATACACCAGGAAGAAAAGAAAAATATATAGAAATTTATAGGACAGAGTTTCGTAGGAGTTATAGTGTGAAGGATTAACAGACTGCAAGAGGGAAGATTAAGGGTCACAGAAGAATTTGGATAAAGGCTGGCTAAAGAGCATCAGGTCATGGATTCATCAACCACAGTGTTATACTTCTGATGCATTAAGCAAATAATCCACTCTAGATGCTTAATATTTAAACTACAGCAAAACATCTTAGAAGTGTGAAATGCAGATTGCAGAGGAAGCACTTAGATGACATTATCTTTCAACAGGAAAACAAACAACAAAACATAATTTCAGGAGGAAATAGAATAATATTTGTAAAACATAAAATAAAATAATGAACAACCTAGGTTTATATATCAAAGCCAAATAGACATTTTGAAAAATCAAAACCCAAGAATTCGCCATTCTTGAAATCTACGAAAGAAAATAATAACAAATGTTAAGTATAATAAAGATGACTCCAGATGAATGTAAAAAATGCAGCACAAAAATTGCCAAGTATTTCCATAGTCTAAATTATTGACTGGAAAAGCAAAAAAAAACCAAAATAACTTGTATTTATTTTTCAATATCAAATTTCACAAAAGTGAATGTGAGGACAGTGGCATGTACAAAATATAATGTTAAATAGTTATTAAGGAATTGATGGAGAATAATAAGTAATATTGAAAAGTCGATCATAAGAAAATAATAAACCAGAGAAAAGAATACAAAGCAGGCAATAAAAGAATCTAATACACTTGAAAATGACTGATTTCAAGTAAAAATTATTATTTATTATCATATAGATAATTATGTCAATTACTAGATAAGGATTATCAGAACTTACACAAAAGAAAAGTCAACTAGAGTCTATTTTGCAGAAATAAATCTAAAGTGTAATGCTGTAGATACTGAAAATGTAAGTATAATGACATGTCACACAAAAATAATACAAAAGGAAATCATACTAATACCAAAATTAATTTACTTTAAAGTGCAAACTACTAACAGAAATAATTATGGACACTTCATAATAGTTAACTATTTTATTACAGTTGATCATACAAAAATCAAGTTTTATAGCCCAATGGATTAGGCAGTTTTCTCATTGTTTGACAAATGTATGATGATTACAACTTGAAAGAGAGTTTAGGTTTATGATTCTGGACAATTGGATCCTTGGGAAGCCTAGTGTCAAGGCAGGAACATCATGGTGGGAAGACATGGCAGAGCAAAGCTGCTTAGTTCATGATAGCTGGAAAACATAGCAGGGAACAGCACAAAAAATATCCTGTCCAAGGTCATGCCTCCATGACCCACCCTGGCACACTCAGAAATGTGCTTCCCTAATCTCTGGGGGGGGGTGTCTCAAGCAAATCAAGTTGACAATCTGATGTAACAGTCACTTTACACTCCTTGTCATCTTAACATTCAAATACATCTTCTTATATCATGCATAATGTTTGGATATACACAAGGTTCCTTTCAAATCTTTCTAGTCTGTTTTCACTCCCAGTTCTCATTATAAATTTGACTAAAAGCAGTCATCATCATCCATCATACAGTCTGAATGTGTGGGCTGAATTCAGATCTTCTACATGAGATCAATTAGTTCATTTTGCTTAAATTCAGTCTTCTACAGTCTCAGGACATGGGTAAATGTAGAATTTTTCTTTGCTGAATTGTAACCATTGTGCCATTAGTCAAATTCTGAATACAGGCCTCTTTCCTACCTCAAAAAACGTGAGTATGGTGTTTATTGTCCACATTCCTCTTAGCATTCTTATTTTCTGAGTTTGTACCAGAACTGCTCATCAGACTGCTCCCAGCATTTTAGGCTCCCTCTAGCTCACTTCCCTAGACTTTTCTAACTCCTCTCCTATGTCAATCCCAAAGCCTTGTAGGCCACATGTTCCGGATTAGTTACAAGCCTTTTCTCTTTTACCAGTATTCTCTATCAGTCAGCTTTCCTACTGCTAAGCAAAGTGCCTGAAACCAGCAACTAGACAGAGGGGAGCTATATTGGACTCAGAATTTCAGAGGTTTCAGTCCATTTTTGGCTGGCTTCATAGCAGAGACATAGTGGACAAATATGGCAAAGGAAAATCGATCTGTTCATGTGGGCCCCAGAACCGAGCAAATTCAGTAGAAGGAGACAGGGACCATACATATTCAGTTACCCCTCTACAATCATACCCACCTATAACGGTCTTTCATTAATACTCTCGGCAGCTCTAACATCACTCAAATTGATAATCTAGCTTAACAATTGCACTTAAAAATATGAATTATTTTAAAATCTATCCAGTTTATATAAATATTTTGATGCAACTATCAAATAAAATAACAAGTAATAAATAAAACAAAACAACATAATAAATAATAAAATAATAAATAAAACAAGTAATAAAACAAAAAAGTATTGTAGAAATATATATATATATATAAACTGTTGTCTGTCAGTTCCTGATACAATGATTACAATGAAGAAAGGGCAATAGAATAGATTAAGTATAATTTATAAAATTTATAGTACAAATTCTTTTCCAGAACCTGCTACTTATTTACAGAAATTGAGCACAATTTGGATTGCAAAATAATGCAAAAGTCATATCTGTATATGGTTTCCACCTTGTTGTAATTAATATTGTTATGAACATTCATTGAAAGATACATTTTTTTGGAATACATACTCTTTTTTGTTCTGGGTACGTCTACTGAAGCAGAACTGCTAGGTCATATGGAAGCTATACATCTAAACTTTTGAAAAAACATCAAATTGTCTACCATAGCCAGTATACCAGTCTACATTCCCAACAACAATGCAAAAATGGCCCATTTTTGCTACAAATTTGCAGGCTTATCAACTTGTCACTGATTTTATTCAGTCATTCTCATAGATGGGTAGTGATATTTCATTTCACCAGAGTTTTGTTTTCAATTTTCTTGAGTAAAGATGTAGCTATAGAGCTGAGTGGTAGGAAGAGTGGGGTGGATAGTGCTTGTTTAAATACTATGCATTCTCTGTTAGGAATGATAAATGTAGGGAACTATACAGAGACAATAGCTATAAAACAATAAAGGCACTAATACTGCTGAAATTTGCATTGCTCATTTTGATATTGTTAATTTTATGCTTTGAAAATTTTGCCTCAATTATAGACAAAAGGAAAGAAAGTAAATAAAATAAAAAACAAAGGCAATAAATAAATAAAATTAAACACGCATTTACTCCAAAATGGAGAAATTTCACTCCTAGGTATTTAATCCAAAGAAAGGAGATTTCTAGGTTCACATAAAGTCCTATTCAAGACCCTAACTCATAGTAGCTGCAAGTCAATAATTATCCAAGTGTCCTTTTTCAGGTGAATATTTGAAACAAATTTTCATGTATCTGTACTACAAAAATACATGCAATAAAATAATTAGTTTTAAGTGCAGCAGCCTAAAGAAATTGCTAGAGAATTCTGGTAGTTGGAGAAAAAACAAAGTGTATAGATTATAATTCCAGCTACACAGTATTCTTATAATATTACTGAGCTAGGGAATAGATGCATAGTAACCAGAGGTGGGGATATAGTTTAGGAGGGATGGTGTAGATATAAAAGTAGAACTAATCTTTTATTTTCATTGATAGAATTATTCTGTATCTTTACAATAGCCATGTCATTTTCCTCATTGTGTTTTATACTTTTAAGGGAGGCTACCACTCTGATAAACTAGGTAAAAACTTTTTTTTTTTTTGAAGATAGGGTCTTGCTATATATTTTAGTCTGAACATGAACTCACTGTGTAGCCCAGGATGGTCTTGAACTTACAGTGCTGCTTCTACCTCAGCCTCCTAAATACTGTGATGACAGCTGTACACCACTACACCCAGCTCCCAACTGAGTAAAACATATGTGAAATCTTTGTGTTACCTTCTACAACTACATGTGATTTTAGATTTCCCTAATTATTTTAATCATTAAGCCACATTTTTAATACAGATTAATGGGCATCATTGTAATGTTTCCTTAAATAATTATCCTGAAATGTTTAACTTAAAACTTATAGAAACTGTTGCAATAAATATGCAAAAGAAAGTCAGCTCTTTAATGAGGACTGCTTAACCTTTAAAATAAAACAGTATAAGGAAGTAGAGTTATAGACTACTATTTATGAACACATATACAAAAATCCTCAACAAAATAGTAACATAAACTCATAAATATATTTAAAATAGTAATAATTTGTGACTTGGGTTAATTGTAGGGAAGTAAATTGTTTTAATATTTTGTTTTTTTAACTCCAGGAAAACAAATTGTTTTAATGTGCAACTCACCATAGTGACAAAATAAAGAATAAAATGAATATACTTTTAAATGAAATGATTGTGAGAAAATGATTTAATAAATTTTAAACATGTATTAGTGTTCAAACAACTTAAGAAATTTTATATATATATATGTATTTTTTTTGGATGACTCAGATGACTTTTATTCTTTTATTTTTATTACTTTTGTAGTTATCTTAGTATATCTACTATGCATTACAAACTATTCATTTTTGGAATTAGTATGCATACATATCCCATATTAATCATTTTTTGCTCTTTCATCTCCTAATCTCCTGTCTTCCCCTTTCTTAAAGTTTAAGAAAGTCAGCAAACATCTTATGTAAAAGTGAAATGTTGAGAAATAGGAAATTAAACAAGATTTACTATTCCTATGTTTTGGGTATGATTTGAGTGAGTTCCCTAATGAATAAAAGACTCTTGTGATTTTGTTGCAGCTTGACATAACTGATACCATCTTGTGCCCTGTATTTGACTCATGCCCTGTATTTGACCCAGAAGAGTGAAAAATTTCTTAGCATACAATCCCATGAGAAAAACAGAATGAGCTGTACCCATAAGAGAGAAAAATTAACCTGCTCAACAAAGAAGCAGGATACAGGTATCAACCAAAATTAATGTAAGATTCTAGCTAAATTGTTTCCAACAGGATGTCTTATTTGTAGTTTTCTGATTTAAAAGCTCTGTAAATTTCCAGTTCAGCACCGCTGGGTAGGACACTGAAACAGGGGTCTATATGTGAGTGGTTGCTGAGCTCAGCAAATAAAATTCCAAATTTATCAGTTAGGCTGCTTGGATTCTTACATTGTTCATGAACCCACATCAATTTAATTCTTTGTTCTTAATAGTATATTGGGGAATTAGGTACAGGGACAGGGTTAGTTAGGTCATTGTGGGCATGTTCTTGGATGGTAGTTCTCTTAAACTCTTAATTTTCATGAAGATTCACTATTAAAGCCTGATTTGGGCCACTCACCTCTCTTTGGTATTGGTTTGAGATATAATCACTTCCTTGTTCCCTTGTGTGCTCTTGTCCTGATTGACTGTCATAATGTGATGCAGATAATGCCATCTCCCTGAAACTCCAGGCTACAATTTATATAAATCTTTTCTTCTTTATAAGTAGCCTGCATCAGACATTTTATTGCAATGACATAATGACTAATACAGTATTTTACATAATTTATTCAATACTATACTATATTTTCTGGTCAGTGAAATAATCTTAAATGAATAAAGTATAGGCATCAGAAAGGAAAAGATAGCATAATAATTATGTGCAGATCATAAAATTTAAAAGATCCAAAAGAATATATATGTACCTTACAAGAATTACTAAGCACTTAGTTAAGAGTATCAGTATTTTTCCAAAGCTCATCAGAGTAGGCACTAACATGGAAATCTGGACAGCATGTTTTATTAGTCATCACATATAGAAAATGGAGAGTCTCATGAAGGAAGATAAAAACATCCCACAAATTTTCTCTTTTTAAAATTTTTAGTTGTACAACTTATATTTACAAAACAGGGCAAATCAAAATTATACAGGTCAATTACCTATCTGAGTGAAATTTGTATAACAAACTCTGAAATAAAGTACTTTAGAACAAGATGGTAGAATATGATTATCTTTTCATTGCAATATTAACTTGAACAACTATCCAGACACTAAAATAATTTCATATAAAATACAGGTCTAAGATCATAGCACCTGAATACAATAGACGAGCTAGAAAATACACATTGAAGAGGGTTAGAAACAGTTTTGTGCCACCCTTTCATATAGGTATAGGGTATCATATCCTCCAGCTAGGGGAAGGGGAGGGAGATTAGTGCCAGACTTTGCCTTTGAACCCAGTAGCAGATGGATCCCAGTGAAACTCAACCTTGGGAGAATTCCATGACAACAGATTTCAAACAGGCTCCATGAATTGAAGTACCAAACCCATCCTTATGTTATACAAAATCTTGTCAACACTCTGGGTCTTCCGGTAGATTCCCAGCTATTCTCAAATGCAAGCTGACTGATCATCCTGTCTTCTGACCTCACTTATAACTAGATTTTCCCTTGTATCTTTAGTTACTCACTCAGCAACCAAATACTGAGTTTTCAGGTTTGTTGCTGAAGATATGGGGTCTAGGAGATGTTGGCTTCAGGTCGGTACTTATGACTGAGTCTTTATGGCTTGCCTAGGTCCAAGAGAAAACTCCTTCAGGTTGTGTGACATTGCTCTTAGTTCCAAGACTGTCCAAGATCAGGCAGCTCTCTGTGACTTTTTATAATTTCCAGACAACCTGCTGAGGTCTCATTGGTCAAAAGACCTAAAATCCATCTATCCCAAAAGCCTAGAACTTCAGCTATTACTAGAGGTTAAAGCTTCAGCACACTTTTTGTACTGTAGATCGAGGATGACCTTGTAACTCAGAAATTGGTGCTATTGTCATGAGCAGCACCACACATCCCGTCTCCAGCTTCTTCTCACTGGTTCCCAAAACACTAGGTCATGCCCCATGGCTCTAAGGATGCACAATTCTAGAATCTAGACCACAAAGTGACTCTAGAATCCAGAAAGGCTAGGTTCCAGTCCGGCTTCAGTAGACTGTAGTTCTACCACAGTAGACCTTGTATGAGGCCAGTCGTTCTTTTGGACTGAAGAACTAAAACCAACCTATTATGCAGATCTAGACCAAACTAGGCCACTGTCATACTAGGATTTAGTCTTACTCTAAATGGACTCAAACTTCAAGGTGAGCTACCAGGAAGCCAACTTTCATGGTTAGTTTCCAGGCTCACCTAGTGGACTTAACACTACATGTGGACTTAACACTACATCCATCCCTTCAACTGAACAGCCCTTGCAGATTCATAACCAAGGCACACCTAAACACTAGGTCAGACTTGAGGAACATAAGGTTCAGATTGGTCCCAGTTGACAGATGTCAGGCTTATGCTTAGGCATGTAGAGAACATGCTTCCTTCAAGAACCAAACAAGTCTACACAAATGGATCCATGTTCAAACCCCAACTCTATAGATCCTCCTGTTACAATTTCTTACTTGCTGACACCTTCACCAAATTTCAGCATCAGTAACACCCACTTCCACCAGATCATGCTAAATGGGCTAATCAGAATCTATGGATAAGCTATATGATGAGGGTATTTTTCAAGCAAAAATGACATATTTAAATGTGCAGACAGCAGTATATGGCAATATGAAATGTGAAAAATCTAGAGATAGAAGGTCCATCAAGGAACCCAGTGATCACCCAATAACTAAGCCAAAGGAAATGGACATATATCATATATGTGGCAAAAATTTTAAAATGCCTTGTATTAAAATAAAGCAAACAAAGAAAATATATATAAATTATTCAACAAATTTAAGAAAAGAGGAATTTGCTAACACTATACGTTTAAGAGAAAGCATATTAAGAAATCTATTTGCAGTTGAAACATGATGAGTGAGAAGAAAATGCAAAGAAGGTCAGCAGCCACACATCCATTATGTGAGGAAACATGTATGAATTATCTTGTTAGGTATTTCACAAGGAATACATATTTCAAAATATCATGTAATCTTTATTTGTTGATTAAAATAAATAAATAAATAAATAAATGGAGAAAAAATCTTTACCTTGTCAATAAATGCCTGCACTTTTAGCAAATGTTGAGATTCTTAAAATGCCTTTTAAGAATCAATAAAATAATAAAATACAAAATTTAAATATTTAGCTATTAATTCTTCATTTAAAATAATACAAACCTATTTTATATTGTGTATTAATGATACATATTTGACAAGTTGTTACATTTTCCAAAACAATAAAATGATGCATATATGCCAGTTGGTAAATCCCTGTCATTTCTGGGTTAGTAGAAGACAATGATTTGAATATTTCTATTTGATTAAAATGTGTGAGTATGGCCAGGGATACAGTTCAGCAGCACAGTGTCTGTCTGGCAAGTGCAAGGTTATGAGTTTGATCCTCAGTACCTAAATAATAATAATAATAATAATAATAAAAATAAAATAAAGTATATGAGTAAAAAAAGGTTTTCATGTATTTATGGAAAGAAAGGAATGCTATTTTAGTATTTATTTTAAGTAGCAGTAGACATTTTTATATTATATCAAACAGATGTAGTAATTTCTTAAAAATAAGAAGAAATGGAAAATATAAAGGTTTATCACACTCAAATCTAATATTTTGTTATAGTAAATTCTATTGGTCCAGCTTGAGGAATATTTTAATAATACATGACTTGCAAAATCATGGAGTTGTTTGAAAAATATTGATTTTCAGTACTATATAATTGTAAATGTTGACACCGAGTATATACATTATCAAAACATTTACATGTGTGCTGCAGTTTATATCTGAATGCTTTCCAAAGACTCAAGTGTTCATAGGAGGCTTTTGGAAGTTGAGTGGGTCATGGAGGTAGTAAACTCACCAGTGGATTATACACTGATCAATGTGGCAAATGTAGCAATGTGTTATTAGGAGATGGAATCCACTAATAAGTAGCAGGTCATGGGGATTTGCCTGTGCAAGGTGTATGTCATCCTTATCTCTCTGCTTTCAGACCAGAATAGGTTGAACAGCTTTCATGGTCAATCTAGAAATACAGCAAGAAATACTTGTATAGTAATAACCTAAGAGCTATTATGTATTTCAGTGTATATGTCTAATTGTTCATTTCTTTGGTATTTTCCAGTTGGAAAGAAGACTGGCTATAAATCATAGGAATCATATTTTAGGCAAATAGAACTAATTGTTTATTATTTGTGAGAATTAGAATCTGGGAGGTTTAGTCTGTTTATTGATAAGCATGTTGTATTTTCTGAGTACAAAGAACAGAAGTGAAGAAATTTTAAAAATGAAGAAAACTTAAATATTATACTTAACAATTACATACCTTACACTATTTACAAAAACATAACTGCTAAATAAACCATTTTATAGCCTTGAGTGCTTATAAATAGAGTGAGATACTTTCATTATAAGAATGTCATTATGACACAGTCTTTGTTCTCTTTCTTCAAATGTTATCCTAGTTTGGTAGCACTCTTTTGCTATAGAAGTAGTACTATGGAATCAGCATTTAACAAAGTTTGAAAGTAGAACAGCATAAAAGTCAGAAGCTTACATGCTGGCATTCATTTTCACAGCCCCTTGTTATTCACAGAAATAAAGTAGAATAGCTGAAGAACACAGGTGTTACACAGTATTTGAAAGATGTTGAATATTGATGGTCTGAAACATTTATTAATGAAACTACAAATGTAAAATAAATTCAAATCAATAAAATTTCCTTGAAATCTATCTGAAGAAAGAGGTGAATAAGGCAAAATTCCCCATTATAACTATTCTCATTTAAAAACTATAGGACAGAATAAAAGAATGGAATTTTGCACGGGTTATGATACATTTGTTGTTAATCAAAAAATATTGAATATCACATGTGTCATTGACTAAATTACTCACAGGAAATTAGATGTTTTAGTATTTATTATAGGAATTAGGTTGAAATTGTTTAAAATTTTAAAAGACCAAACTTATGAATAATATAAAACATTGTATTATTTCAAATGAAAAACACATTTTATATCCACAATTTTTATATATCCCTTTTTTAATGGTTGTGAATCTTAAAACTAAAATCACAGTTTATATATTTGAATGATACCTTCTTAATATATGGTTCATATTATATTTACATATCTAAAAGTTGTTTCAATAAATATTTCCTGTATGATGCTTTCATATTAATATTTAATACATTTCACAGTAAAATATTAAGATCAACAAATTTTATAATATCTGATACCTTTAAAAATTGACAACCCAATTTTTATCCTATGTAACTTTTAAATATAATTCTAACTTTATTTTATTTAATTGTATTCATCATCAACATTTCAATTATAGAATTTTCTATCATTCACTTGGGACGTGTGTTTCCTTATTGTCCATTGATTTCTCTTCTCTTATTATCAATGATTCTTTTGGGAGGAGGTGTAGCTTAGTTAGACTACCTTGACTCAGTACCCAGCACTGCAAAGTAAGAAAAATTAAAGACACTGTTAATTCATCTATTGACCCATGAACTTAAAATTGAACCAAGTTTTCAGGAAATCTAGTGCAAATTATTGCAAAACATTATGGTACAAAGCAATATAAATTTGTTTTCTTCTAAAGTGTGGGAGAATATACCAGCTCAAGGTATATCACTTTGACTAACGATTACTTCCAACTGCAGATACTTGGCAAGAACAGAGGAATGAAGGGCATTGTGATCTTCTTCCTAAAAACAGGAAACAAAAATTGCCATGAAAAAAATAAACTCCTTTACGGGAAAAAAAGAAATACTCTTTCAGATAAATCTCTACAAAAGGATCTTACTAAAGTAACAATCTTCCTTAGTTTGTCTACATAATGTAGTTACTTTTCCACACTTACCTATTTCTTGAATTTAATACATTGCCCTGTAAGTTTTGTCCTTTACAACAATTTATTTTGCAGGTGTACCTGGAACCCTTGAGGGTAGATGAGTTTTGCCTGCAATATTCTTACAGTACAAAACAATCCATGACTTATAAGACTTAAATAAAATGTACCTTTGGGCCTTTATTTTCTCTTGACTAATTAGGGCATAAACCATTGTACTAGCTTGTCTTTCCATTGCTAGACAAAATACCTGGCACCCAAAACCTGAAGTGAGGAAGGTTTATCTGGCTTACAGCTTCAGAGATTTAGCCCATTATCAGCTGGCTCCAAGGCAAAAATGTCATGGTCAAGGGAAGCAGTGAAGAACAGCTACTTATTTCACAGCAGAAAAGAAGTGGACAAGAGAACAGCAGCGGAAAGTGAGGGACTAGGGAAGAGAGATGAACACCAAGGTCACGTCTTCTTGATCTACCTAGAAACACTCAGAAGGAGTATGCTTTACTCATCCTCTAGGCAACTCTTTATGCCAATCAAGTTGACCGTAGCAGCTGTTTCCTACTCATTCCAGCTTCCAGAGTGTGCCAATGTGTCTTGACGGGTGGGCGTCTTTCTACATTTTTAAAACCAGAGCATGAAGGTTGGCTATTTCTCACAACTGATCTTTTCAGTTTTCCTTCTGGGGATACATCTTCCTCTAATTCTGACTTTTCTATTTCTTTGAGAACTTCAGGAAGTTTGTATGATCATACTGATTTAGCACTATTTAAATCATCGATGTGCCACATATAAGATGGAGGTTCCATAATACCACAATGAAGCTGAAAAATTCCTGCCATCAAGTGACATAGTTGTCCTTACATCATAGCACAATGCCTTACTCAGTGACTTATTGTGATGCTGGTATCAATAAACTTACTGTACTGGCATTTATGTAAGCATATAGTATATACAATTTTGTATAGTATGTAATACTTGATACTTATGAAAGTATATTGCTGGCTTACATACATCCTATATTACATCTTTTATTGTTTTTTTAGAGTAGTGTATACAACTGCTTATAAAAAGTTTTCCAGGAAAAGTGTGTTGCAGATTGCTGCTTCATTTACACATTATGTATGGCATTTCTTAATTATATGAAGAGGTCATGTCAAGGGATTGACTTTTACCATCTAAGCTTCTATAAACATACATTATACCACTTACTCAATGATGAAATTGCCTAACAATGTATTTTTTATAAAGTACTCCATCATTAAACTCTATGACTGCAATTACATGTCACACAAATTGATGACTTATTGAAGGTCAGCAGATATGTACCTTTGTTATCATCTACCTTAATTGCTGTTAACATGTAATCTAATGTATTCACATATTCTGACAATTAAGATATATTTATCTTGATGTGACAGTTTCCTGTCTCCCACAGAGATGCTCCATTTCAGACAGTCTAGAGTCTGTATCTGCTTTTCTCTTTTTCCCTTTCTCATGCAGAATACCTGCTTGTGCCTTTACTTATGTTCTTTTTATAAACTCCATTCTTTCTAATGCCCCTAATTGTACTAGGATTTCTCTTTAAAATCTAGCCATTGCTCTTCTATGAGATATCATTCTACTTTTCAAGCTGCTACTGGATGTTTTTTTACTAAAATTTGAATATTTATGTACTCTTAGGAAAAATACAGTTTATGCATGATCTCTGAATTAATTAATACATTTATTTATGTTTGCTTGTTTCATCTTCTTGAATCTCCATGGAATAAAATATTACCATATAATGTTACTCTTGCTCAGTGTTGCTCACGAACTGGAATTAACTGTTTTTCTCTGATAGGATTACATTTTTTGACTCAATTGAACAGAATAATGTTAGAGAAACCTGGCCTTGTAATTCGTATTATGTAAATATTTTTATTCAAGTAGAAAATTGTAAATCTAAGAATAACGTGATAAAGTTTTCATCCAATAAATTAGACTACCAACATACTGTTTGCACATTTTATGATTTTGAAAAAAAAAAATTCTTGGTAGGAATCCAAGATTAGGATTTCATACACTAGGTCTGGAATTTCAATTACACATTTTACTCCTCTACTTAATTTGTTTTTCTATAGTTTTCTCATGGTATCTGCTCTGTGAGCACAGTCCTTCCTGATGCTGTCAAGTAAAAAAATGGAAAGCAATTTTTCAAATAAGTAAAAAGTCATAAATAGTATTAATAATACATCCCATTAGTTTTGAGGTTCTTCTAATGAGGGTGAGCCCAGATGTTATTTTGCCTCTCAAAAAGTGTTGACTGAAGTCGCAGAGAACCACTCCCTTAATACTGCTGCACAACACTGAGTGTTACTTTGCTTGTTACACTCAAGTAATATGGGCTTATGATAACCATTTGGCAACCTGGCATAACTCGGATAACTGACTTGTTCTTTCTTTCCATTATATTTTTCTACTTTCCTATGCAACAAAGTTTGAGAGTCCTATGGACTACAGGATATATATATATATATATATATATATATATATATATATATAATAATTTTTTTTTTTTTACCTTTTTGAGACAGGGTCTTGCTATGCAGTTCAGGCTGGCCTTGAGCTCACTTTGTAGCCCAGGCTTGTCTCGAACTCTCAGCAATCCTCCTGCCTAAGCCTCCCAAGTGCTGGGATTACAGGCGTGAGCCACCATGCCTGGCAACAGTAAATATATTTTTAATGCTCAGTATCTGGAAGGATTAGAATACTGATTACCCACGTTGGAGATATGGTGGTAAAATATTGTGTGTTTTCCACTGCTCATTTCTCATTAAGTAAATAAGCCTAAGAAGCTTGCAAACACAAGTAAATGCCTCAGTATGTGTCAAGATAATGATGTATCAGTGATAGAAACCATGCACAATGGACATCAGAAATTTGTTGTGAACAGAAATAATTAAATACCAACAAAACGTATCGTTATGTATGTACAGTGCTGTTATGTTAGAGTCCTAGCATTTGTAAAAATGCTATGATGCCTAATTTTTAAAACTTTTGGAAGATTTTGAAAGAATCCCACCTGAATTTTAAACATAAAAGAAAATCTTGATTATTTCTATGACCACAGAAACTCTGTATTTTAGCAAGTTGAGAAAACTGTTTAAAGGAAGAACAATCTAGATAACCATAAGATATAATACTAAGTGTTTAGTCTGGCAATGGTCAGTGGGAACAACTGCAATTATTTAGAGGAAAGAATAAAGAAGAATAAAATGTATTACACTTTAATCTTGTTTGTCAGTCTGGAGAGCATCTCCTAACATTGGTCTGGGAAAGGAGAAATTTTGAACTCGCATCCCACTGGCATTTAATTGTTTACACACACATACTCTGCTTTAAAATAAAAGAGATTAGGTTATTCTTAAAAGAATTCATAAATTAAAATTTAAAGAAAGACTAGATATTAGAATCCAGATCGGATTTATTAAGAAATAAATAAAGTAGATGTGAAAAATAGTTCCAAGAACTTTATTAATAAGCATATAACCAAAAGAACTCAGAATTTGTAAGGTATCTATGTCCTTATATTCATTACAGTACTAGTCATGATAGCCAAGACATGGAATTAAAATGTACATCAAAGGATGAATTGATCAACCACATGGGGGATATATACACAATAGAATATTGATCAGCTTCTTTTTTAAAGTAAATCTCATTCCTTGTGACATTTGTGAATCTGGAGGATATTATGCTCTGGCGAGTGAACCATGAACAAAATGACACATACTGTTATATGTGAATTGATTTCACTTATATGAGGATTCTAAAAAATTTGAAACTAAGGATTAGAATACTGATTATCCATGGTTGGGGATATGGTGGTTAAAAAAATGTACAAAATCTTAGGAAGAGTAGTTTAAAAGATCTATTTTGCAACACAATAACTATAATTAAAAATAATATGTTATACTCTTGAACATTTCTAAGAGAGTAAAAGTGTTTTTAAGTAAACAAGTTTATTAGCTGATGTGTATTAATTAGCTCTAGTCATTTGATAATGTACGCATTTTTCAAACATGTTTTACATCATATATGTATACCCTCATTTTGTCAATAAGGAAAATTAAAATAAAGAAATAGCACTTGACAGATGTCATGTGTCCAGCAAATGTTGGACCAAAAGCTGAAATCTACACATGAATACAAAGATATTTAAATAGCATTGAATGCCTCACAAGTTATTATCACACTAGTTCTTATCTGCACAAAAACTATGGAGTTTGTGTTATAATTTATTAATAATTAAATTGCAAGTCAAATATGTCAAATAACTTCAACATTAAAAATCTTAGAAGTTGAAAAAGTTACAATTATTTATTTCACTTAAAAAAAGTACCCTTGGGCCGGGGATTTAGCTCAGTGGCATGAGTGCCTGCCTGGCAAGTGATAGGTTGTGAGTTCAATCCCCAATATCAAAACAAAACAAAACAAACAAAAAAACAAACCAAACATTTGGAGGCTGGAAGTTTAAGGAAGAAATTGAGACATCTAGGACTATCAAAGACAAGAGAGTGATGGAGTTACTCTTGACCTAATAACTATAATAACTATATATAATAACTATTAATAACTATAACACAGATTCTAAATCTTAGTGCATAAAGTAAACAATTAACCTTGAACATGGGAATGATGCAGGTTTTATTATAGCAACCGGACAGAAGATCTAGAGAGTTTACCCTCAATTATAAAGGATTGTGATGCTTAAAAGGCAGCAAGAATTTGTCTAATGTGTCACCCTTTCACAGGCTTTTAGGGATGATATGATCAACTACGACCCACGTCAGCCAGATCATCACCCGTTACTCCTTCATGGCAGTTCAGGTTACTGCTTCAGAGGGGAGATTTTTATAGGCAACTGAGTTAGAAATATAGGCAGTCAGACAGGGCTGGGCCCTTGAAGGAACCAGTTCAGAAGGGAAGATATCTTGCACCTTTGGAAGAGACACACACCTACTGCTATGGGCCAGACCTCCAAACAAAAGATCTAACAAATATACCCACATCCTAAGGATTGATACTCTAAATAGGTCTCTGTTTCTCAGGAGTCAGGAGTCACCATCTCAACTCTATACAGAAAGAGTCACTGTTATGTATTCATGCCCACTTGCTACATTACTTGACTCCCCATTTGTCCTCAGTTTAATCAATTTTACCTGTGCAATTAATTTTATTGGTTGACCATAGTTTTGTCCTACTTCATGCCCACCTTGCAAGTTGCCATGTCTACCTTACCTAAAGACCTGCCTTACTTTGTAGTTTTGCTCTATGAAAGTCCCTAAGAAAAGACAGTCTTTAGCAGCTCACTCAGGACCCTTTCTGACTCTCTCTCAATAAATATATTCTGCTCTTGAAAAAATAAATAAACAGGCAGGGAAATGGCAAAAAATATGGCAAGATGAGGAACATTCTTTTACTCATATTATTATATAATCCATAGATGTAAAAAATTACCTCAAATTTAATGATCTTCTGGAAGACAGAAGTCAAAATTAAGTGACATTGGGTGAAAGTGCATATGTCAATAGACTTGATTCCCCATACAGCTCTGCACAGGAACTCAGTCACTTTGACTCAAGTTGTCCACCAAGTTGTAGAACATCGAGATGTTTACTAAAGTGATTTTTACAATCACTGATGTGATTTTCATCTTTTTACTGTATTTAAGCTTTTTTTCTTTCTGCAGTGATTCCACATTAGACCATGATTTAATTTTTTTTCAATCATGAGAAATTTAAAAAGCAAGAGATTTAGTGATTTACAGTTTTATTCTTACTATAGTATTTTTTTCCTCTTGATGTTTCAAGACTTTTCTTCATATCTTTTTTCTTTAAATAGCATTAACAAAAGCATGAGAACTTCATTTTCATTCTCCAACATTGTCTAATTTCCTGTTAGTGGCTAACAATAACTTCATTGGATGTGGAATTGTGTCGATATTTTTTTGTTTCAATATTTGAAAAATAATAGGACATTTTTTCTATCTCTCAGTTTGTAATGAGAAATCAACTATTATTGAAATTATTTTTCAATCATATGCAACACTTTTCTCTATAGTCACATTCAAGACTTTTTTTGTTCTTAATTATTAAAATCTTTTTTTAAAAATTTTAAAGGGGGGGGAGCAAAACAGAAAACAAGGTAGAAACAATACAGAATTTCAAAAAAAAATAAACAGTAAGAAATCACTATTTGATACATTACATATTGTCTTCTTGGATATAGTTGTTCAAGTTATAAAATTAAAGCATACAAAGTGGACATTCAAACAGTGATGCTGCAAACAGTTCTGTTCACCGATCCAACAAAAACTTAGTAACATGGTTATCAATCCTACACACTTAAGTATACATACAGTTATCTCTTTTAAAGCACTTTCTTTTCCTCCTCTTGCTTTTTTTTTAAAATTTTTTATTTAAAGAAAAAAATTTGAAACAAAAAGAGGGTAGAAACAATACAAAATCTCAAAAACAAAACAAAACAGAAAAAAAATAGTAACCAGTAAAAAATCACTAGTTGATAATTACATACTTCCCTCTTAGATGCAGTTGTTCAAGTTACAGAAGTAAAGTCCAAAACAGTGAGACTGAAGTCAGTTTTGCTCATCCATCCAACTAAAACTTTAGCAACATGGTTATTAATTCCACACACTCAAACATACATGCAGTTATATCCTTTACAATACTCTCTTTTCCTTTTTTTTCTTTACAATAACTATAATCCATTCTCATAAACTACTTAGAAGTTCTACACATGTATAAATCTCTACACATATACCTAGCCTTTCTGTATTAGAGGGAGAAACAAATCAAAACAAGTCAGCAATACAAATTCCTAGAGACACATGAAATGAAAAGAACATACAAAAACACAACAATAGGTGATCTACGGTAGTTACTATGATGTCTCTTGTTATTCTCAATAAAATTGTCTATATCATCAAATATAATATAAACTTAGCATTGCTTTTCACTATTAATAAAATCTAAACATTGGAGACATTATAGGACTTCAAAGGCAGTTAACAATCAAACAAGAATGGTTATCCTATAGATTCCTATCATCTTCCGAGTAGTTGCCCCTACTCTCAGACTCGACACTCTTAAGCATACCAGATTCAAATAAAATCAGTCAAGATAAAACAGTGATATAACCAATTTTCTCTGTCTTATCTCTGCCATGCTATTTTTCTGTTGTTATTTGTTTACTTTTCTCCTTCATTCCACTGTCTGCTCCTTTCTTTGAGGCCTTTCTGCCATTATTCCTGGAACCCTGATGATTTTCTTCTCTCTCTCTAGAATGTCCTTCAGTATTCTTTGCAGGGTTGGGTTGGTGGTCACAAACTCCCCTAGTTCCTCTTTGTCATGAAAATATCTTGTCTCTCCATTAATTTTGAGAGACAGTTTTGCAGGGTACATCATTCTGGGTTGGAGGTTATTTTCTTTCAGGGCTTGGAAGATTTCACTCCAAGCTCTTCTTGATATGATGGTTTGCATTGAGAAGTCTGATGTGATTTTGATGAGTTTTCCTTTATAGGTAATCTGTTTCTTTTCTCTGACTTCTTTTAATATTCTGTTCTTGTGATGGATTTCTGGGATTCTGATTATTATATGTCTGGGTGTAGATCTGTTTTGGTTGTAGCTGGCTGGAGTTCTATATGCCTCATTTATCTGAACTGCACTTCTGTTACCTACGTTTGGGAAGTTTTCCTTAATTATTTCTGTGAATAGATTTTTTTATTTCATTTGTATTTGTTGCTGCATCTTCATTCACATATTTTATTCTTAGGTTATAAATCCTCTTGTCATCTTCTAGCTTTTGTATCATCGCTTCCTGGTTCCTTGTTATTTTTAAGAGATCCTTTCATGATCATACTTTGCAAATCTATCTTCAAGTTTTGAAAGTTTGTCTTTAGTTTCTGTTAAAAGGTTTTTCCAGGTTTCAATGGAGTTTTTAATTTCCTGATATTCTCTTTGGATCTGTTTCATATATTCTAGATTTTGATTATATTCTTCATCAAAGGCTTCTCTCCTTTCTCTGGGTTCCTCTATTCTTTCATTTGTGTCTACTTGAGGATTACCCAGGACTTCTTTTATTAATCTTCTTATATCTTGCTTCACCTGAGTTAGAATTTCAGATTTAAATTTGACGATGGGGTCATGGCTGTATTTCTTTATTTCTGATGAGGCTGTCTCTGACATTACAGGTTTGCTGCTCTCAACCTCCTTTGCATTTACCTCTGTTGGACTCACTTTCCCTGGTTCTGCAGTTGGGGACCTTTTGCTCTTTCTCTGTCTTGTCATGTTTTCGGCCCCCTTCAGACAGGTGGGTGGTGGAGGTCTCTGGGCCTTTCCTATTGCTTACAGTTTTTCTGCAGCGCACTTGCTAGGGAAGTACCGCCCCTCAGTTTGGTGCAGATCTGCAAGTTGCATGCTGAGAGCTGGCTCCTCCCCCTATGCCAATCAACCAGTTTATGCCTCAACAAGGTTGTGTGTTCCCTGGGGATGCCACTGGCCTAGAAATGCCTCATCCCTGGCTATTGGGTTTCAACCAGGGGCATGGCCCTGCCTGAGCAGATCCCACCAATCTGCTTTGGACTAGGAGTTATCAGCAGATGCTGCCTCCGGTTTTGATTCAAGCCAGCCCTGTCCAACTCCAAAATGTCGCCCAGCCAGTCCTCCCAGTTTGGGGAATCCAGTTCCCATCACTCACCAAAGTTCATGCAGCTCGACTGGCTGTTTCCACTCCCCATCTCAGTGCCTCCTCCAGCCAAGGGCCTGGAGCTCACCAACCCCTGCTCCAGCAGGGCCACGATCTCAGCTTGATTGTGAGTCACCTGACTTTAAGACGTGCCAGTACAGCGATCGGGGCTTGCCCAGCTCTAGCCCTCTGTCCATGCTTCCTTTTCTTCTTTCTTTTTTCTTTTTCTTTTTCCTCAGTTTCTTTCTGGGTCATGAGAATTCCTCTTCTTTTGTCTGGCTTTCTCCATGTTACCAGATTCCAGCATCTGAGTTGTTTTTATTTTATTCTTTTTCCTCAGAGAGGCTCTTATTGTGCTGCCACTCAGTCGGCCATCTTGCAATCTTATTAAAATCTTGAATGTAGTGAATCTTGATTTAAATTTCTTTTAGTTCATGGTATTTGAAATTGTCTCATCTTCTTGAAATATTGAAAATTGGTGTATATTGTAGTCAGGGGTTGTGAGGAGAACAATTAGAATCAGGGCACAGAATTTATAATATTATTTAATGATAGTCACCAGAGTTTAACACAAGAAAGTGTGAGTCCACAACACTCAAGATCCGGAATATTCAGCCAAGGGCCTGGATCCCACAGCAATGTCCTGCATGAGTCCAGATGAAAATCTAGAGCCCAATACAATGCCTCTCATGAGTCCAGCTGGAGATCTAGAACCCACAAAAGGGACGCATGCCAGTCTGTTTTACAGATGGCACTGGGAAGGCCTGAAGATCAGTGGTGGAAGCTAGAAAGTCTGTGCTAGTGGGGTGAAGGAGCTGTGCTGGTAGGTTGAGGGTTCTACACTGGAGGCGAGGAGTCACATTCATAATAAAGACCAGGGCTGCCCTGAAAAGCACCACAGCCATCCTCAGTGACATGGAGGTCCTGAGCTCCGCTGACAATAAGAACAGTCAAATACATGCCAGGAAGCCAGCATGACAAGTTTTTCTGGAGATTAAACAGCACACATCTTCCCCTTCAGAGCCAGGGGGCAATGCTTGATGGAAGGACCAGAACTCCCCCAAAGCAAACCACAGCCAGTCTTACCAACAAGGTCCTGAGCTCCTCTGATGACAATGGTTGAACTCACACTGGGGAATCTAGTCATGACAAGCTCCTCCAGGAGAACCAATGATTCAAACAACAACACTTAGAGAAAACTACAATGCCTAGCTCTTCTTCTCCACGTCTCTATTTATGCTGGCAACTTTCCTCAGGTGGAACATCTATGCTCAGCACCATGCTGATTTAATTCAGCTGGTGTTAAATTGTGCACTAGTTTTTATTCATAACAGTGTAGCTATTGTTTGTTCTTTTTGCCCAATGTAGGGACATTTCAGCCATCCTTTCTTTGAATAATGTGCTAGTTACTTTTCTTGTGGTTGAGATAAAATACCAACCACCTAGTTAAGGAATAAAAATTTATTTCAGCTCACAGTTTGTAGCAGTCCATGTTCAGCTAGTTCCAAGGCAGGGCAGCGTAGCAGAGGAGCATCGCGGAGGAACAGTCCATTGGATGAAAGGGTAGCAAGAAGGTAAAAAGCAGCAGAAGCCAGTTTGCCTTTCCTTTCTCTTTTTAATCAAGGTTTTCACCCAGGTTGTAGACCTTGATTGGTACCATCCACAGCCTAGGTGGGGCTTCCATTATCAATGCCTTTAAAATAGAATCAAATCCTTAATCTACATTCACAAACTCTAATGAAATCACCATCAAAACTTTCCACCTATGACCACATGACTTTTGGGGATATCTAGATACAAGCCCAAACAAACAACTGAATCCCACATTCTTCTTTGAAAATTAGAGTGACATCAATATTATTATTTCCATGAGTTAATCTTGTTCTTCAGTTTTTGATTTTTTAGATTTTCCATCTCAGTTGGATTTGGCTGTCATTATTATTATGTATTTGAGTTCACTATGTTCTTCTTTTCTCTTTGCCAGTAGATTGTTGAATCCATCTATCTAATTTATTTTGATTTTGATTATTTGTATAATATTATATTTATTTTGATTATTTGTACAATATTATATTTAATATAAAATAAATATTATATTTATTACATATTTTTATCTCATTATATGTATAATATTCTATTTCTTTTCTTTTATGTCTTTTTTGTACTTGTTGAAGAAGCATGTTACTAATCTCTCTCTCTCCCCCTTTCAGTTCTGGAAATCAAACACTGGACCTCATGCACTCTGCACTGAGCTATCCCGCTGAGCCCTGACATCGCTCATTGCAGCACCATTGTGAAACTCGCTTTACAATTCTTATTAGACATTTTGATGACTAAACTGTCTTTGTCTAGGCATTTACTGATTGTATTTTCTTATTTGAATAAAAATCCCCTTGTGTTTGGTCAAAACATGCACATTTGCAGAATTATTTAAGACTCTAGACTGCTGTAATCCTAGCATTCTGAGAGACTGAGGCAAGAAGATGGCAGGTCCGAGCCCTGTTTAGGCAACTTAGCAACCCATTGAGACCCTGTCTCAAAAAAAAAAAAAAAAAAAAAAGCAATTCTGGAGGGGTATGGAGATAACATGAGTTCAAACACAACGGCTACCCTTCCTGCCCCCAAAATGACTTTGGATCTTATTTGAACATGATTTTTTATAAATACTTTCCACCTTCTTCTGGTTGGTAAATGGAAGATTAAATCCTTCTTTTGTTAGGTGATATGGAGCTTCTAGTTTATTCTCTTGATATTCACTGACACAGGGTATAACAGAATAGTTCTCTTTACTGCTGTAAGTGGCATGAAATTTCAAGTTTCCTCCAACATATATCTCCTCAAATAGTATTCCTGCAGCAAGGTTACATTGCAACTATTTTCAATGAAGCTTCAACAGAAAACATAGGAAAAGAAGATGGCTTTTTTAAAATGGAAGAGGAGTGAAAAACCTAACTTTCATTAATGCTACCGAAGAAGGACAGGACTGCTTAATTATCCTCTCTAGGTTACTCTACAGATGAGAAGTGTGGTATGGTTTCTTTTTCTTTCTCCATACTTTTCTCCTGCTCTCAAGGTAGCTGTTTTTCCATTTCAAATTCCAAATGAATTATTGGGTAATTTTCCTAGATATATCCACTTGTCTTATTTTTATATATAATTATCATGCATATAGTTATTGATGATGTAATTTCTGAAAATATTTTTAGAAAGAGTAATAAAATGAAAAAGCATGCACCTGCTTTCCTTGGAAGACAATAAAATATATACATATTTTAATTACAGATAGTTGTACAAAAGTTTTACTTTTTTAAAGAAATAAAGCTGCTTATCACAAATTGACAGTAAGAAGTTTCCCTTTTTATTTACTTAACATGATTACAATTTGTTCTGCTTGTTTGTGTGAATATCATTTTGAATTGAAATCAACATTTCATGAGATGAGAATACAAATATTCTAATTACTGGGAGGTTTTTAACTTTGCTTGTAACTAAAATAAGTATCTGAATAGTGAACCATCTGTAAAAACTTTGTAAATGTTAAAGCTATATATCAATATAGCTCTTATTAAAATATCATTATTCAAAAATTTGGTAGAGACTATAAACTACATTGTATGTATGCTCACTCAAAAACATTCCCAATAATTAAAACATTGTTAATGTTTCTTATTTGTGCAGCAATATTTTGCTATAATACAATTTCAATATAGTAATTAGACTACTTGGTCAAATAAAACTGACAACATTTAAAGTCATGTAGATGTAATAATAGCATTGAATTTTATATTCATGTAGCCATTAATTAGAAAGGTGAAAATATATAAGGTCATGTGTTAATAGATCTGTTTTGTTTTAAGCATTGTATTATTGAGGAAATGTACTTGTATATGTTGTATACAACAAAATAGGTATATATAAAAGTACACACAATATAAATGAGCACATATAAAACTGGTGGAATCTGAACAAAATTTGTGGATTGGGAAGTTTTCAAAATCCTTGGGATACTGTATAATAACTCTTGCAATGTATCACCATTAGTGAACCCCAGGCAAAATGTGCATGGTATCTGTCTACACTACTATTTATAACTGTTGACTAATATATAGTTAACTCTCAACAAAAAATTTAATTAAAATTCTTCTTAATAGAAAAAAATTCAGGATTCAAATCCAATGGAGTATACACATGATTGGATTATTGCTTGTGGGTAAGCACATTATACAGGCATTGGTAATATTCATAAATTCTAAATTGCTCAATAAATCTAGTAAGATTAAATGGAAAGAAAACAATTGGATCATTAAGAAGTTTTACAAAATAAGAATGCTTTTGTTCACTTTGTGATTAAAGACGCTAACATCAGAAGTGGTTTCCTTAACTATAAATGTCAATAATGTACAAATGTAAGCTTTTAAATAAACATTTCTCAAGCGTCTTAGGCTGTAAAATTTGTTGGTAAACATAGGTAAAAAATAATATTTTGTGATCCAGTGAGATAAAAATCCTCTATTTCAAATTTCTAAAAAAAAAGTAGCTTGAGAAAATATTACAGTAATAACAAATGAATGCAAAGAATTCAGGGGTCAGTAACAGTCTTGTTGGGCAGAGTGAACAATTAAAAGAGCTGTTAAGAAGGTTGGTATCCATGAGGATTAACATCTGATGGGGAGCAGTCAACAGTGGAAGAAGTTGAGAATTCTTGTACTAGAGCTATAGGCTTCTGAGCTGTATGCTGAGCTATGTTCTTTGATTAAAAAATGTAGGAAATGTTTGAATTTCTAAAATTATTTCAGCAAAAACTATGTTGGCATTGCATTAATCCTCTTCAGGTTGTGCCCCTCTTAAAACACATTTATCCCACCATTTTGGCACTTTCTCTAGTTGAGCTGTTTTGGCTGCCTTAGTGTGCTTATCAAAATGTTGACTTTCTTGGTCCTTCTGACTCTGAGGAAGAGTCAGAATGTGCATGATGTTTGATTCAGTGAATAGGTGGCAGAGAACACACTAGATTGCTTTTAGGGGACAGAAACTGTCATTCTAGAAGTGAAGTGTGACATAGAGCGTTATAATGGAAGCTAAAACAATTTACCCATTTCTCAGGTTTCCTAACACATCATTTCTTAGATATTGTAGTGAGTCCTTATAATATTCAAGGCTTACCATAGTGTTCCTTGGCACAAGGTCAGATTCCATAACTCCATCAAGACAAAAAAAAATCAGCATTTTTTGTGGTAGATCTTAATTGACACCCCCCCACACACACACACAAAGAACTGGGTGATTTCCACTGAGAACTCTGTATCTTGGGCTCAGGATAATAACCATGGCCCCAACTTCATTTCCAATTATGACATTTCTTCAAGAGCTGAAATCTGAAGTGACAAAAATCATTGAATGGCAATAAAATCACAAACTTTCCTGTTAATAGGTTTTTCTTCATTTATGATTATGACACCATAAAGCACACTTTTTCAGTTTTAGTCCATAACTGACTGACATCACTGTAAAGTTGAAACTATCATATTCTGTTATTAAGTTTTGAAGTTCTACTTACATTGAAGATATCTGCGTTTTTGTTGGAGAGAGTTAGCAGTATTAACCATACTTTTTGATCATACTGTGAGACCTCTAAACGCTAAGATTATGTGATTCCTAGCTGAACACATCTGAAACTGAGTGGATATGTTTGAGATATATGGATGAGGAGATATTTGAATTTTGAATTTTCTGCACTCAGAAAGATGTAAGAATAATAATCGCATCCTATAAATAACAGAGTCATACATCCTGAAAATAAAAAGGAAGGTGAACCAGCAAATCAAGTGAAGTCTAGAAATTGTCAATGTGACCTACAATTAACTTAAAAGTCTTTCAGAAAAAAGGCATATTCCATAACAGAAGGTATTATAATCTAACTTTACGATGCTTATTTGTAACATTGACTTAAAATAATTATTCAAGCAATGAAAAAGCAATTTTTAATTTAAAACCTTAACATATATAGATCAGCTGAATAAGAGTCTAAATAACATAACTATTGGAATTAGTTAACAAGAACATGAAATACAATATTAAAAATTAAGTTAGTGTAAACCTTAGTAAATAAATTGGTGAACATATTTAAAACAAGCAAAAACCTGTAAATTACACACCAAATGGAGTCACTGAAAAAATAAATGAGGTATCTGAATATATATAGAATTCTTTAGACAGAAATAACACACAACTGAACATAGTTAAAAATTATTAATTAAATTATGTCAATAGAAATTATGAAGCTCAAGAACATGAAGAAGAAAATAATAATAATATTAGAATACCTAAGGGAAAAAATAAAAACTTCAAATCTAAATATAATTAGCCATGTATAAAAAGAGAAAGGAAAATGCTAAACAAAAAAATATTTTCAAATTGATGAAAAGATCAACTGAAAAACTTAATGAAATCCAAGCAAAACAGACATATTAAAAAACACCACCAAGGATAACATATCCAAGCTGCTGAAATTACAAATTAAAAAGTATTTAACAAGGTCAGAAAAAATACACAGGATGCATTCTAAGGGAAAATTTTACAAAACGACTTCTTCATTTATAAAATACAATGGAAAACAACATAGCATATTGATATGCTGAAAGAAATTAAATCAATCTAGAATTCCATATTTAATATTTCTTTTATAATGGAATATAAAATAAAGACATTTTCAAACAAATCTAACTTCACAAAAAAATTTGCCCTGCAAAAATTCAGCACAATAACTTCATTTTGAGAAAGATAATCCCATGGCGGGTGTGTGGATCTGAAGAAAAGAAAATCAATGGAAATTATATATCTGTAGATAAATAATAAAGAAGATTTAAAAATTGCTCAAAATATTCTTGGGTAAGACTAACAATTTAATAACAGTGTATGGGATATTTATCATATCTGTAAAATAAATAGATTCAGAAGAAAAAAGAAAATTAACCAGTTTTAAAATTCTTACATTGTTAGGAAGTGATATATTTAGCAATGTTGGCTGTAATAAATTGTAATCCCTAGCTTCACATCTAACAATTAAAGCAAAGAGATATATATGAAAAATACAATAAGATACCATCAAATTTTAAAAAATACTTCACTATTTTAAGAAATTTCAAAAAAGAAAGAAAAAATGGGAGATGATTCATATTTTGCTTAAAAAATCTTAACATGTTTTGACAAGAGTATCTGTGTTTTTCATGCTACTCTGTTTTCAATTTCTAAATGTTTCTAAAATAATCATATAAACTGCACTGTGAAAAGCAATGTTTTCATAGAAGGGGATGTAACCATGGGATCAACCTTTCTGGTGGAGTTATAAAGTACCATGTCATGTGTTTTCAACTACAAAAGATTATACTTAAGTTCACTAGATGTGAAATCCCATTGTTAAAATATAAACTGACTAGAGGCATCAGGAAACTGCTATAATTATTTTTAATTAGATGGATTTTTTGTGATTTCTTTTTCAATGGTTTAATGTACATGACTCACATACTTGTGATTACAAAATAAAATGTTTTCAGATTTGAAAACATACACATATGAATACTATTGGATTTCATGAATACATTATACTTCTCTACATTTGCCTGTCAAAGCATGAAAAATGTAAAAAATGTATTGCTGTAACATTTTTCCAATAGAAAACCCAATTCCCATCCCTCCCCCAAGACAAGGTAGACACTTAAGTAATATGTTTGTGAAGTTATGTAGTAAGTTTTATTCATTTCACAAAAGAAGAAAAACTTTCTAGTGAGAAAATGTGAAGTCAATAAATTTCATTTTCAATGCATTCTACATTTCTTTAGCCAACTTTCTAGAAAAGAAAAAAATTGACCACACAGGGAAAAAAGCAAGCACACGTTAGATTTTAAGCATAACTACAGACTGAACTATTTGCACTTTCTAAGAAACATGTGAATAGACCATATGTGCTATTTTCTCACAATCTATTTGGGAATAGTCTCTATTCTCTTCCCCTTTCTCCTTTCTCCTTCCTTCATCTTTTCCTCAATATCTTCTCATTCTTTAGTTTACTGACTTTTCACTCTTTAAAGTTTTACTTTATATTATCTCTACCCTTTACATGTTTTTTTTTCTCTTTAAATAAAAAAAGGGAAAAAAAATTTTATTTTATGGACTTTCAGGTCCATTCTATTCTAGTTAGAAAGTCTATAAGGTTACATGACAAATATTTTGTAAATGACTGGAAGATTTATTGCTTGGAATTTGACTCAATACTACGCTTATTTCAAAAGATGCTTTCTGGTTTGGGTTTTTTTTCTGAAAAAAATTCATCGTTTACAGAAGAGTAAATGTTTTGGAACACATACTGACCCACCCCCCTCCAGTTCTGCACAAATATTTCTCTGCTAATAGTTTTCTGCAGACATATAGAGGACACATCACTGTAATTCACAAGGTCTGTGGCCTTTCCCCAGTTGTCAAACTTCGCTTCTGTGTTTCTTTTCCCTGTTGTAATAGCAGATCCATCTGAGGCTATGAGTGATGATCCATAAAATCTTCAAAGGCACAGTTTGCTGATCATACAGATCATACAGAATAAAACAGGTACTGCAGCAGTTACAAAGAAAATTAATTCGCATTGTTGATTTTAAAACTTTTAGAAACAATCAGAATTAAAACTGACTATATGTTAAAATACATAACATAAATTATTAAACATGTACTTAAAAAATCTTAATTCAAAGAAAACATAACCATGTACTCTTTCCTGGTAACATTAAGGGGATATGTTATAATGTATGGTATTTTAGGTATTGGTACAAATTTCCTGTAGGAAGTAGAAATAGATGAGAATAATGTTCAATTCAACATAAGAGTATGTATCTCATATTTTTCTCTATCTTCAGTGATGAAGCATTCATATTGCTTTATACAGGTGTCACTATATAGAAAGTACAATACAAAGGAAATGAACACATCTGTTAAAATTCTCATTGAAACTGTTTTGAATTATAAAGTAGGCAGCTTCTTTAACAAACAAATCACAATGCATGCAACATCCTTTTTTTTTTTTTTTTGAGACAGGGTCTCGCTATGCAGTTCAGGCTAGACTTGAGCTCCCTTTGTAGCTCAGGCTGGTCTCGAACTCGCAATCAGCCTCCCAAGTGCTGGGATTACAGGCGTGAGCCACCACGCCCAGCTCAGTTTTCTTTTTTTTTGCTTCACAACATTCTTATTACATAGTTACTACAGTTCAGTGCATGCTATTCTAGAAAAGGATTCAGGTAAACACTTTAAAGAATAAATATTTTCATTCATCACAACAGTAAAAGAATTTGCTTGCCTAATGCTAAGGAGTAATTTCTAACAAATGACTAGTCATTCTTTCGGAATATTTGTTGCTCAGAACTGTCGCCTTTCCTTGAAACAGTGCCCCACACGAGGGGCAGGAGATTTTTGTGGATATGTTGCTTGCGCTTCTCTTTTTAGAAGCACACATAACATTTACATAAAGGATTATAATAGCTATAAAAAAAGTTTTCTATTTAACATAAACTTGGGCCATTTGGCACCGTAATGAAAGTGAAATTTAGCTTTTCCTTTTTTAGGGCAATAAGACAAGCATCATGAAGAAAAGTATACACAGTAATTTAATGGAATTTTGAAGTGACATGGAAAGTCGCTCTGGAAAGGAAGACCCCAATATACACTTATGGTTAAGCATTTACATATAGAATTGGACAAAGGGTGGAAAATCATGAAAATGTGACCAGGCAAAAAGACTCAAGCTAGCCAGGCATGGTGGCTCACACCTGTAATCCCAACACTCAGGAGGCTGAGGCAGGAGGATTGTTATGAGTTCAAGACCAGCCTGGGCTACAAAGTGAGCTCAAGGCCAGCCTGAACTGCATAGGGAGACCCTGTCTCAAAAAGACAAAAAAAAAAAAAAGACTCAAGCTAGGGGACTAATTATATAGGAGAAATGGCTAATATGATGGGGGTGAGTATAGCAAGGTTGACTTACACAAGTTTCTCTAGGTCTCAACTTCTTGTCTTTGATCATAGAATGTTATTTCTGATCTGGCAGCGAAAAAACATTTTTTATATGAAAATTTCTTTTCTCAATTTAAGAAAAGCATCATGAAGAGTGATCTTGCACTTACTGTTTTTCATAGGTTTTTAAGTGAAAAATCATCAGTTCCTCAGAGCACTATATCTCATTGTGGATATTCTTTACTCCTTCAGCATAAGTGCATTCAAGAAAGGTCCAAAAATGTTCATTAAACTTGCTTTTAAAGGACATTAAATCTACCATTTTCTTGATATGGTTTCCTTGATACTAGTCCATTCTTCACATGAGAGCTTAATTCCAATAGAAAAAAAATGAATAAATTACTGGGGAATGTATGTTTCCATTATATACAACTCCTATGAGACACGTGGTCACTTTTAGACTAACTCTAGTTTTATGTTGAATTAAGCCCTACCTATAACTCAAGAAACATGAATCTGAGTCCAAATTACACTGGCAAATAAGTTAGTTCATGGAAACACTAATCATTTGAGGTTATAACCTAATCAAGTTCCTAGTTCTGAAACCTCTTCCCTTAGAGACTGTGGGGGAAGGGTCTACACCCTAATAGATGGTGGATAGCTCTAGTATATTTCTTTTATTAACAGTTTTCACTTAAATTTATCATGTTAGATAAATTATTTGAATCCAGTAATTAATAGCAATCTATTTAGAATACATACATGCCATTAAATTTATACTACTTGGGGATCAAATGAGAAGAAATCACAAATACATGTCTAGAATGAAAGTTGATGATAAAAAATCATGCAAAATGAAAACAAAAGCACTGTAAATGAAGAAAAGTAGTATGAAAAAGTGTAGGCCCAATATTTAATAATCAGTCCCTCCTGTCATTTTTCCTCAAAAATATATCTTTGGAAAAATATAACCAACTTCTTATGAATCATGTTAATAAATGACTGAAAAGATGAGGGTTAAACCACTGGCAAACTCTTGACCTCTGGAATCATGCTGCCACAAAGAAAGAGGAAAAATCTGAAACACAGCTGCACTGTAGGCTGAACAATAGCCCTGTTGTGAGAATGAACTCTCCTAGACTTGCCACTGGGCCTGAGTCTCTGCATCATGTCAGGACCTTGTAAATGTCAGAATCTAAAGAGGGTTTTGGTTGCCTTCTCTCTGCCCTGTTTGGCTGGATTGCAATAAAATGATATTTTCTTGTTTAACAGGTTTCCTGAATTCTCCTTTATCATCAGAGATCACATAGCCATATTTTTAAAAAAAAAAGTAAAGCAAAGAAAGATGGAGTTCGAGGGATTTAGCAAAGAAGATCAGTGTTGGAATTTTGGTCTTCTATTAACCTCATAGCAGGAAAGAGTTAAGGCCAAAACTATGACAGACTTCCAAATAAATAACTGGACCCCACTAAATTCATCATAAAAATATAAGTATGTTAAAAGGAATACTCCCACAGCAAATATTTGTTTAGTGTAAATGTGATTTCCATTGTTGGAAAGTGGCAATAATTAAAAAATTAACAAATATGGTTACTTGGAAACATATCTTTAGTATCTTGACTTGGGCCTGTTAATCTTTCTCTCACTCTTTTTTCTTTCCCTAAACACATCTATTTCATACATATCCATGTAGTCTCTCTGAATGTTGATGTTGAAATTTAGACAATTGGATTTTTTGCACAATCTAAGATTGAAAAGAGAAAATTCCTATAGGATTTTCATGAAACATACATTTATTTTAAAGATAAGAGTATTATTTTTCTTTCTTTCAAAACTGTCTTAATATGCTTCAATATTTCTCCAAGAATTGAAGACATATAAGATTCTCTCCTTGGTACATCATCTCTGTTTTGTGAGATCATAATAGCAATAATGTGATGAAAAACATATATTAATGAAAGCAGATAAACTATTTAAAATCTGAAAATTAACTTTAAAGGAGTTAAAGGAAATTGAAATTAGAATAATGAGAGCAATCATGACTTTACAGCGCACATTGGTTTGTAAGTATATGCTACATTATTATTAGCCACTAACAACAGGATTCCTTTACTTGAACTAAGTGGAAACATGGACATCAGTGAGTTGATGGATATGAAATGGAGTGGAATACAACTTTTTAGAAAAAAAAATACATGAGTGAAAAGAAAAATGTTACTGGTGTAATATTTATTTGAATGTTTTTCTGGTAATTTCTAGGTCCAAAAAATCATAGAATGATGACTCACTTATTCTAATCTTAATATTTTATTTTACAACAAATTAAAATTCTGAGAGTAAAGTTTTAAAGTTTAAAAAATTCTAGTAGAAGAATAAATTTGAGTATTTAGTTGAAAAAATCAAAAATTATTTGAGTCTTTTTTCTAAATAGTTGTTGATAATCAAAAATTAATTCTATGTTATTCAGGAGAAATGGTAAATATGACTTTGTTTTCTATTTAGGTATAATGTGCTACAGAAAAAGAAGAAGCAAAAATGACCTAATGAAACTTTTTGTCAACATTTTGAAAAATTTGTTTGTTTTTGTTAAAGGAATATAAAACTACTTAGTGACCACTGCTCACCATTATTTACAATAATGTAAACAATATACAGTAGGATAACATTCTGGTTACTACAAAGTTCTTTTCCTGGCTTTTGCTGAAAACAGTAAGCTGAATACTGAAAAGATTAAGCCTACATGTGAGGAACAACTCGGGGTCAAGAAAAGCATGCAGTAATTTAGATTACAAGTCTGTCCACTCAATTACTCTAGCAGGTCCTACATTGTGAACACCTGTAGTCACTCAATAGGTTGCCATGAGCCAAGTCTTTAGACATCCTGACTTTTGAGTACAGATATCAACTTGTTGCAAAGCAAGGGGTCATGAGGAATCTTTAATGTTCCCTTAACAAGTCTTCATTGGCTAATTCAAACAAAATACGTTTTGACTTGTTACCTTGTCTAGATGGGGAAATTATTGGTAAAGACAAGAATTTTTCTTTTCAGGAACTTGGCAAGTGAGCCATTGCCTTTTTGGGACTGAAGACATAGATGTGCATTCTGATACGGCTGCTTTGAAAATATCCACTTTAAACTGTCCGATTAACAATAGAATCCTCTATGTAACTTGAAAAGTTATGGCTTCAGGAAAACTTTTAACTGAAAGTGATTTACTTCTTAGATTTCTTAGAATGATGTATATCCGACATGAGCTTATTACCCATAGTTGGTTTTTTTTTGTGTGTGGGGGGGTTGATTTTTTTGGTACGGGGAATCAAGCTTGCAACCTCGAGAGTGCCAGGCTGGCCCTGTAGTCCATGCCCATAGTTTCTTTTTTAGTGACTGTTTTTTAAAAAAGTGACAGAAGTATTTTATTTGTACATACACAAACAAAAACTCAGAACGGTCCTTAAGCACCTTAACTATAACATGAGTTTTGATTGAGATTGATTATGGACAATTCCCCCAAAACATTTAGAAAAGCAGAAGAAATATATTAGGCTCTCAAATGCTCTTTTCTGACAAAGGAAGGAACTACAAAAGGTTACTTTGTTCAAAGTAACCAGTGCTATAAATGCAAAACAAACAAAACCCAGCTCTCCCAAATGCTACTTTCAAAACCAACATATTAAATTTGGTTTTCATTAAAATGCTGCTTTTTTCACACTAGTAAATAAAAACCAAGACCCATAATACATTATATATATTTATATATCATATATGTAATATAACGTATCATATATATATATATATATATATATATATATATATATATATGATATAAATTATTGAGCTTCATCTTCTGGCCAAAAATGCCAAGTTACTCTCTCTTCATAAAAAGCCATTACCATTTGACAAACGTCGGTTCTCCACTGCTGCCTGGCACCGATTATTCATTTGGGATCAAGACATCTCTCAAAGCCTCCCAGTTTGTTAGCAGCATTTTTTTTTTATTGTCAGATAAAAATTTCCTTTTTGCACCATCTTTTTTCTTTACCAGCTTTTTGAGAGTTAAGAAATATTTCAGTTAACTCTGACCCATCTGAATTTTCTTCAGGTTCCCATGTATTGTCAGCATCTCTAAATCCCATCCACTTCAGAAAGAATCCACCTTGCCATTCGCTACATTTTTCTACCACAAATACCAGCACTTTTTCTACCACAGATTCTTCAGGCTCTATAGACTTCTTCGACTTTTTTTACTTTTTCCATTTTGTTGCTTCCCTGTGTTTTGCAGTGCAGTTTTCTTGGATACCACTTTTCTTGTGCGGTGAGAAGCTGCTATTCCCCGCCTCGGTCTGAGAGGCTCTTCACAGCGTCTCAGCCTGTGCACATCAAAATTTGTTTCTTCTAAGTTTAGTAATTTTCCTTTTAATCTCTTTGCGAAAATAATTCGCATATATATTAGACAGGAAAACAGGCACAAACTGTAGAAAAAGTAATCTAGAAATAGTACTAAGAACAAATTTGCTTTCAAATTTCTTATCCTTAAATATATACTAATGATTACTAGTGACCCCATTTTTTCAACTGAGGTAAACATAAAGTTTCATGTAAAATATTCACTTTAACTAAATTACACAATGAGATTACACTAAACTTTCTGAGCTTAAAAAAAAATGTTCCTTGTTTTCAGAGGAAAACATAGGACGTTATTAAAACCAACACAGATTTTTAAATTTTCTTCTGTGTAATCCTTGCCTTGCATGAAACATAGTTTTATACATGACTGCTAAAAATTACAATCAAGTTAAGATACCTAACTTTTTCTAACTAATGGTTACTATAGACACAATCTGTAAAAGTTACCATGACATTGGAATCAGTTTATACAGTTCTTTTGTTTGCATAATGACCAAATACATATTATCTTACATGGTTTTGGTGACAACTGGCTTTTTTGCTCTTTTTTATTTTATTTTTAGAAGAGTTGAGTTAAACATAAGTTTCTATTCATAACACACAATCAAATTTACTCCACTCTGATAGTAAATTTGTTCTAACTTCATGAGCACCAACATTGGGTTTATCCTCCTATACCTATTAAATTAGCCAAATTTTCAGCTTACAATATCACATACTTTCTCATATACTCATAGATTTATCTGTTTCCACTACACTATGTCATTTGTGTCTTTTTTCTTCAAAGTAATTGCACATTGTTTTGATTACTAGGAATTTACTGCTTATATTATAGTACATATTTTCTTATTTCCTGGTAAATTGAGCTTTCAGTTTTTCTTTATATTTTATATATGGACTAATTTATGTTAAGATTGGAAATTTTGAAAAATTTAATTCTCTATTTAAAATTATTTTGTTCTTGATCTGGAAAATAACTATTGCTGCTATTGTCCTTATATACTTGGACTTTTTTAAAAAACGATTTAAGTTTTTTGTAAACAGAATATTTTCTCAAGGAATATTTTTTAAAAATCTCTTGTTGGTTTCAACTATAGCAGTTTTATTCAACCTGAGGGAGTTTCATGCCCTCACATTAAGCAACTTTTTCTCTGTTTTAAATTACTTTTCTTTGATATTTAATAAGATCACTCAATTTTTTATTTATTCAATTTTTTAAAAGATGTTACATTTTTAAATATTGGAACTATAAAATTCATGCCAAATTCCTATAAAAGGTAAAAGTGGTCATAGTTTCCACATGGCTCTTTAAAGATAAGCTACTAGAAATACAGGAACTAATATTATTTCTTTTCAGAAACAATACTTTGGAATATTATACCTGAACACAATAATATTAATATTCTTACATTAATACTGAGAATGACATTAATAAAAATGTGAGAAAAAAATTTGATCTTTAAATAAAACTCATTTTAAGAAAAACTAAAATTTTAAATTATTATTATTACAAATTTGCAGTACATAATTATTACATTTATCTTGAGGAGCTGGTATACGTCAAATGAGACTTTCTAAAATTTTTCACTTTCCCTTCCCTACACCCTCTCTCCATCTCTTGGTTTGCTTACCATTTGTAAAAGATCTTTCCCTTTATTTTCCACGATCTGTCTTTTATTTTGCTCTTTGAATTATTTATACGCAAGTTTCTCACGTAAGGAAAGCACTCTTACATAGAAGCTCTTGTGTCTGATTTAATTCACCTTCCGTAATATATTCTATTTTATATTTTCCAAATACTATAAAGGTGTATTACTTTTTGGTAACATTATCCATTCTTTGGGAATATTTTAAAATAATTTTGATTATCATTTGGGTATATTGATACTCGTTGTAAACTCTCTCCGCGCAGCTTCTTTTCTTGTATCTATCTGGTTAGTCCCAAGTGTACTATTAATTATTCAGTCTGAGATTAATCATTATTACTCTTAAAAATTGGAATTCCTTTTATGTAAAATATTCTTCCTCTACCTTCATCATTTTTTTTCCTTTGTGATTGCGATCGCATAGAATTTAAATTTATTTTCCCTTGTATTGGCTCATGTTTTAGCATATAATGATCGCACTGCTCCTGGGGAGTGAGCATGTGGAAACAGCCCATGTTAACACACTTTTTCATTGCCTTGCCCTACCAGCCCTCCTCTGTGGATAGTCAGCTTTCCCAGCACCGCTAGTTAAAGAGGGTATCGCCCCTCCAGCATTACTTTCTAGTCACTTGTCAGGGCTCAAGTAGCTGAATGTGTCTTGGCTCGTTCTGCATCCTCTGCTGTATTCCACTGTGTGCATGCTATTAGTCTGTTTTTATGGCTGGCCTGTGCTTTTTTCTTTTTTTTTTTTCTTTTTTTTTAATCACTGTAGCTTTGCAGTGTAACTTGATGTCTGGGATTTTGATGCTTCCTGCTTTCCTCTTATTTTCTGGTTTTGCTTTCATTAGTCTGTGAGAAATGCTGTTTATGTTTTGTTTTCAATTGCATTAAATTAGTATAGCTGTTTTGAAAGTATGAACATTTTGACAGTATTTGTTCTGTGTATTCATATAAAGGTTATAACTTTCCATTTTCTCTTGTCCTTTTCAATGTCCTTTGTCAGAGTACTATATATTTCATTGCAGAACTCTTTCATTTCTTGGCTTGGGTTCATTCCTAAGTATTTAATTTTTCTTAATGCTATTGTGAATGATACTGTTTTTTCTAATTTTTCTCCGGTGAGTTTATTAGTGGTACACAGGAACACTATTGGTTTGTGTGTGCTGATTTTGTATACTGCTATCCAAATAAATTTGGTTATTATTTCTTGGAGTCTTTTGGTGGACTTTTTGTATCTTTTATGCAGATGATCATGTCATTTGTAAATAATGATAATTTTGCTTCTTCTTTTCCTATACATATCTTTTTTATCCTTTCTCTTGCCTAACTTATGAGCCTAATATTTTGAATGCTATATTGAACAGAAGTGGGAATACTGAATTTCTTTTTATTGTTCTTGACTTTAGAGAGAACTCTTTCAGCTTTTCACTGTTTAATATGATGTTGACTGGTTGTCACAAATGGCTTTTCCAGATTGAGATAAGATTATATATATATTGTCTTCAGAGTCTGTGTTAAAAGTAATTTTTGGAGTTTTTCAAAAGCTTTTTTCTGTGTCTACTGAGAGAATCGAATGATTTTCGTCTTTGCTTTGTTTGTTAGGCATATGTATCTATTTGAACCATCCCAGAGCCTATGAGATGCCACAGGCTTGATTATGAAGTATGATCTTTTTGATGATTCATTGCATTCTGTCTGCCAATATCTTTTTTAGCATTTTTGTATCTGGGTTCATTAAAGTGCATGACATGTAGTTCTCTTTATTTATTGGATCCTTTCTGATTTTGAAATCAGGATAATTATAGTTTCCTGGAATGACTTTGCAAGTACTCCTTATTTTTCAATTTTATTTATTTATGTATTTATTGCAACAGGAATCAAACCCAGACCTTGCACTTGCCAGGTAGATACTTATGATGCTGAGTATATCCCTGATCCTCAGCTATTATAAGAATTAGAGGATTATTGACCTTACATCTTCCCTGAAGATCTTTTAGAACTTACCAGTGAATCCATTGAGTCCTGAGTTTTTCCTACTTGGCAGATTTTTAATTATTACTGTTTTGTTTTCTTTGTCTGTTACTGGATTATTCAGGGTTTTTCTATTGTCACGGTTCAGTTTTGGTAATTCATGTGTCTAGGATTCTATCATTTTCTTCCATGTTCTCCAATTTGTTGGCATACAGGCTCTCAAATTAACTACTAATAATCAGGATTTCAGTGTATCCACTGTGATTTAGACTTTTTAAAATTGTAATTGCATTGATTTGGATTTTTTTCTTTTCAATGAGGTTGACAAAGGGTTTGTCTGTTATTTTTATTCTTTCAAAAATTCTTTAATTCATTATTTCTTGTCTAAATTTTATTCATTTCTGTTTTAATCATATAATTTCATTCCTTGTACTAGCTTTAGATTTAGTACATCTTTCTTTTAGTTTCCTGAAGTTTACATTATTATATTATTCATTTAGGCTTGTTCTATTTTTCTGATAAGTGTGTTCACTATTGTGATTGCTTTTATTGTGTGCCATAAGTTCACCTATGTTGTACTGGCATCATTATTTGTTTCTAGAAATTGTCTAATTTCTTCCAGGGTTACTTTATGATCCATCTATTAATCAAGAAATTACTATTTAATTTTCATTTGTTTGGGTAAGGTTTGTGGTTTCCTTTGATATTGATTTCTTGTTTTGTTACATTATGAACTGGTAAAATGCATTGTATAATTTTGTTTGTTTTGCATTTATGTAGGGATGTTTCATGGGCTATTGTATTACCTATTTTAGGGAAAGTTTCATGTGCTAGTAATATGTCTATTTTAATGTTTTGTCTGATTTTGTTTATTTTGTATTGTTGTTCTAATATACATTTGTAATTTTTTTCATATATTTATCTTTTTTCTATAGTTAGCTTTTAGGAATGATTCTTTTATTGATCTATATCAGTTCCAATCTTGTTTTTATTTGTTCATTCTAGCTTCATAACATTGTAAACATGTATAGTGTTATTTTTAATTCCTCCTTGATAGTATTTATTCTAAGAATTTTTATTATTTGATTTTTCTCTTAATTTACTCTGTTCGCTCTCATGTTTATAAAAATTGATTAGGTAATTATTTAAATATTTACTTTTTTAGTTACCAATTACTTTGATTATTTTTGTGCCCCTGAACTCTTGTTTTTCTGAAACTATCAAGTAGATTGGTGGAAAACGTGTATTGGAGGGCAATTGTGGAACTTGGATGGTAATTCTTGCCCTACTTAATGAATTTATATGTATGGATACTTAGAACAGTTAACCACTCATGTTCCACAGGGATTAAATCCCCATGGTAACTAACTGAACCTTCACTTTACTATATTGTTCTTCACCAAGAGCTTTATCTTTAGAAGCTAAGTACCATGCTTTGTTTCTTCATCTTCTCAAGGAAGCTCAGGATTCCTGCATTGCCCTACGGAGCACTATGAGGCAGAGATAATGAGGAAGCACAAAGCTCTGCCCAAACATTTTGTGGATGGTGTTCTGTCTTGTGTGCTCCTCTGTGGTTTTTATCTCTCATCAAAGCACAAATTAATTTTGCCTTCTCTGGAAGTTTTCACAGTTTTAACTTAAGTTTTCATTTTCTCCAGTTCCATTACTTTTTTTGTTTCATTTTTTTGCTTTAAGATTTCAATGTGTGAGTCAGAATATTAAGTAAACCCTTTATTTTAAATTTTTAATTCTTTTTAAAATGTGTATTTTTCACAAAAAATGTAACCTCTGAAATAGTACTCCACATAGTGTGTTATTTATGTTTGATAAATATTGGGAATAAAATAATGCATAAGTACATGAAAATATGAACACATATGAACATTTAAACCTAGGGAAAATTGTTGTATAACTGACTTGAATCCAGATTACAAGTTTTGCCAATGAAATACATGCATTTATGTTTTATAATGAGATATAGGTAGAAATGAGACTCACACAGTACTCTTTAATTCCTTTGAAAAAGTTCTCTGAACCATGCTCAATCTCGTGTTCCTAGATCTGTTGTCTCTCTCCTACTCACTTCTCTCCTCCTGTCCTTTGTCCCTTTTCTTCTCTCCTTCTCCCTCTTACTTGGCCACTCTCAATTATACTTGGAGTCAATTAAATGCTGTGCATATTATATTTGACTTTTCCCTAAATCTGTATCTGTAGTCCCCCATTACATTGATGAAATTTCTTGGTCATTTGTGAAATTAAGTATCTTCTTTTCTGTAGAGTAGAATGTCATTCCAGTCACTTCAGCAAGTTTACTTTTTCTAACTTTTCTTTTTTCTTATCTAGTTTTGCTTGGTTTACTAGCATATTATTTCTAGGGGAAGTGGAATTCAGCCAGGGCATTGTACTGTCATTACATAAGAAAGAGAATAGCTTCCCCTGTCTTAGTGTTGTTGGGGTTAAAATATGTCTCACAACAAGTCCTTTATTTTCTTCTATTGGACATAAACTCACAAAATATTAGCATCAGATTAGGCTACGCTATGATTGTGACAAATCAAGGCAATTTCATAATAATGTCTATACAGAGGCAAACATGAATACAGTCTAAATCAGAAAGATGACAAAACAATTCCTTAATCTAGTATGACTGACTACTTCCTTGTCAACCACGATGTTAGATTTTCTCTCATCTGCTCCATGTACATAAAACTTAGTGACATTTTCTTGAATTTGTGATTATCCCCAGTCTGGAATGAGTGTTACTTCCCTGGAGTCACTAAAATGAAGTTCTGATATATAAGTCATTTCTGACACTCATTTAAAGAGCTACTCTAGCTCCCCAAGGGTGTATTCACTTTTGCTACAGTGAGAAACAAAGCCAAGTTTTTCAAAGGCTGTTTCATTGGTACTCTGTGGTAGGAGGCATTAAAAAGAGAAAGGAGAGAGAGAAGTGCAGGAGAAAGGTAAGAAGAGGGAAGGGAAGAGAAAAGAAGAGAAAGAAAGAAGAGGGAAAGGAAGGGGAACACAAAACTACTTGAAGTCATTATCCAAATTAATTCAAAAGAATGATAGCCAAATATCATGCTGTAAACATTTTTATTTTTATTATATATGTTTATAGTATTTAATGATAATATTCATTGCATGGAGTTAATACAAGTCTATAGCACATTTCAATTATTTATTCATCATTTCCCTCCACTTCTTTCCCTATCTTTTAAAAAATTTTTGTGTTTTATAAACAGCTATAAGAACAAGGATTACTCTCACCATTTGTCTATGAAACTTACTTGCATATGTAAAATTTTACGTTCCCACATGAAGCACACAGTACATGGTCGTGATTCATTAAGGCAGTATTGACCTCTGAAAAATTGCTTACCCCTTCTTACATATATTTGTGTTAGTGCACGGGAAATAGCGTTATGGATTTCTTTTTATTCCCTATGAATAGATTGGTTAATACACAAACTCTTTGCTTAGTTGGGTTGGTTTATCTAAAAAACAAGACAGGCAGATACTAATGTGAAACTGTGGTTTTAACAGAAAAATTTTGCTTCTGTTTTCATTTTATTTCTTAATAACTTTGACAATTCTTGGCATATCTTTTTGCCACTGCATCAGATTTGCCTGCTGTGAAACAGAGAGAGCTGATCTGCCTGATGGGGAAAGTCTGAAGATGATTAATGCTAAAGAAAGGTTCAGAGGAAAAGCACCACCTAAATTCACAGCTTTATTATTTTGCTAAATCAAATTTTTCTTGGTGTTCATATCAGTGGCCAACTCTTTTTTCAGAAATAACTGATTCAGACTTCTTTTTATAAAAAAGAGGAAAAAAACAATCAAAATTCTTTCTTTAAAAAAGAGGAAAAAGCAAGAAATAAAAGGAAGAAAATTCACAACACAGCAAGAGAAATTACTGTAACATGAACTGTAACACAGTAGAATTTTTTTCATGGTCTAATACTTTTTAATCTTGAGGCATAGATGAAAAAATAATGGGGAAAAATTAAAGTATAACTATTGTGCTTTTTGTGAAGCAAGTGAGATTGCTGGATTTACTGCACTGATCTCCGCAAGACAGAATGCTTAGAATTTCACAGACATGATTATTAGGGCTCCGTCTGGTGGCTCAACAGCCTCAAAGGGTACCAATTTTCTATTTCCAAATTTTTATTTCAGTATTGTCCTAAAAGTAACCTGTAGTTATAGTATTTCTTTTGCCACTTAAGGACAGAGATGATTTTGTTTCTGATAGGGTAAAAACTTACATATGAAAATAAGAATATGATAAAAACATGAAATTGCATTATTATTTTTTTCTGGCTTAAATAGTGCAATCTAATTTTTGTTGTTTTGCCATTATTTTCTTAACATTTCTATCATTTGAAAGAGCTTTGGGTAAAAATAGCTGAAAAATAAAGTTATATATATGATATTGATCTTTATAATTTCTTTAAGATATAATTAGGGAATATAATCTTTTCATGAAAGAGATACCTTTTTAAGACCATCTGAACTATAAGAACACACAAACTAAATGATATGTTCAGGATATACATATGTATATTCATATTTTAATTACTCTGCTATGTTCAAATTTTAAAAAATATTCAAGGATGAAAATTTTGATGTTTTTTAACAACAAAGTAGGCAGCTAAAAGACAGCTGTGTAATGAAGGATTTTAGGCTAATATAAATGGCAGGATTTAACCAAGCCCTTATTGTGAAACTTCATATATCCATTCAAAATTGTACTCATAACAAATATCCAAGCACATTGAAATTTTCATAATATGAAATTAATTTTTTGCAAAGCAGACAAAATTGAATGCTCTAGATGCAATATGATCTTAACTATAAATGGACTGAAACAGTCAAAACTGGATAAATAATAAACCAGTCAGTGTATTAAAAATTAAATATCAAAAAGAAACCTGAGGAAAGAAGGAAATAAGTAAATAAGGGAAGAAGGAAGGAAAGTAGTACGGAAGTAATTAAGGTAGAAAGAGAGTTTGTGAGAGAGAGTAAAAAGAAACCAACTACAAGCAAATAATTTCAAACATTACATATTGTCAAGTGGTCTAATTAAAACTGATTGACATTCAAAAATTTTTGTGATATATATTTTCTGTATCCTGACATTTAAAATATTCAGCTCAAAATTCGACATTTTGTTATTCCTATCTGCTAAAGCCATGCCTCTGGTGTCATAGTCAACTGTTAAGATTACTCTGAAGCACAAAAGTTTTAAAATCAAGGACTAATGCACAGAAGCTTGAAGCTACTCCCACTAAGCTAAACCTATTACTGGTTCCTGCTTTGACAACTCCTCCAATAGTTATCTCAGGTTGAGCAGAGATAGATAGTGAAGAAATTCATGGAATCAACCTATGTCTTCAAAAATCTTTAACTATTCCCTTCAATATTCTTTTAATATACTTTTATACTTCTGGTCATTAAACCTTTCTTTAATAGCTACACATTTTGAACCTACTCTTATATGATGTAGATGCATAAATAGATAAGTGGATTTATGTAGATGCACGAGTAACCAAAGCACAAAGCTAAGGCAGAATTTATTTAAATTTGATTTTAGATTCTGAGGTAAAAAGATATTTTTCACAAGTCATACACGGTTTTGTTTAGGCTTCCTGATTCAGTATTTCTGCAAATTAGCCTACAGATTTGAATAAAACAAAACATTTAATATTAAAAAAGTTATTTTTAAGACAACTTTCCTTTCATGATCGCTAACTATAATCCTGTCTTCATGGTATCCAAGTCTATCTTCAGTTTCTTTCAAGCAGATTTGCCAGCTTTGTAGTAAAGGGTTGCAATGAGAACAATTATATACAGGACATAGAATTTATAATATTATTAATGTCACCCAGAGTTAACACAAGAAAGTGCAGGAAATCTGTTCACCACATTAAAGACCTAGAAAATCCAGCCAAGGGCCTGGATTCCACAGTAATGTTTTGCATGAGTCCAGCTGAAAACTTAAACCCTATGACAGCGCCTCCCACAGTCCAGCTGGAGGTCTAGAGCCCACAAGGACTCACACCAGTCTCTTTTACAATCTGTGCTGGGAAAGGTCAGTGGTGGAAGCTAAAAAGTCCATGCCAGTGAGGTGAAGAATCTGTGCCCATAGGTTGAGGGTTCTACACTGGAACCAAGAACTGATGCTCAAAGTAAGGACCAGGGCTCCCCCAAAAAGTACCACAGAGAACATAAATAGGTGAACAGTACATTAGCCACTCTACTCGGTGTCAGCCCCTTTCCTGCTCATTACGATCACTGGTGTTCACTGAATTTGTATCATAATGATCACGAAAGAACTGCATGGCAATTCACTGGGTGAAGTCTGTTTGTGGTTCATCACTACAATTTTTGTTCTTACTTATTTTTTTTCTTTTCTTTAATTTAGTTGTTATTTATTTTCTCTCTTTTTGTCCCTACTTCTTGTATCAGTTAGGGTTGACTAGAAGAATATATATATATATATATATATATATATATATATATATATATATATGCAGGTTTCATAATTATGCTTACAGTGTTCATTTGCAGAGTCAGGTGAGAAAAAATGCAAAAAGGCTATCTAACTACAAGACAGCCAGAGGATCCAATCAAAAGTCAAAGGCCTGGAGCTCACTGTAGAGTCCAGTGTGTATCTGTATTAGGAAGCCAAAGTGTCTATGTTAGAAGGCTGAAAATCTGCCCTGGAAGACTGGAGACAGATGTCCAAAGGCAGTGGTGAAGACTGAAGCTCCAAAGAAGAAGCAGAAGTGAGACTTTTTCTCTCTCTCTCTTATTCCATCCAGCCTAGAAGCCCAGAAGGTTCATGCCACTCACTCCCAAGGCAGTTCCTCCTTCTTAAGTAAGTCATTCAGAAATATGCTAAGCCAATCAAGTAAGCATTTATTATTCAAGTTGACACCACAGCCAACTAAGGTATCACTCTTTTTTATTTCAATTGTAGCATCTGCAATAACACTATTTTCTTATGTTTTATATATTTCTCACACTTCAAATTCTTCAAATTTTTTCTCTATATTTTTCTCTATATTTCACTTTTCTTCAGACATTCTCATCTTCTTTCATATTACCTTTCTATTTTTATCAAAGATTTTATTTATTTTATCCATCCCCTTGTCTTGTCTTCTCATCTCTTTTCCTTATTGTAGGTACACAAATAAATCTAAAGACTTGGCCAAACTGGCAGCATTAATCTCTAATCACAATTCACTTCTCTAACTTTCTGCTCCCTTCTCCAGAAGTATTTTCTTAAAACATTTAGTGTTAACCTTTTATTCTCATCAGGACAGTCTGAATTTTATGTAGTTTTAAACTTACTGTTCTATGTACTGCTGTCCTATACTCCTCTTTTACCCATCTTTAATTGTTTCCTTCCTTTCCTGCACATTGCAGACTAACTGCTAATAACAAAATAGCATAGTATGTAAAGATTATTGATTAAATAGCAAAAGGGTAATTGCAATTTTTCACATCAGATTTGTCAGCACTGTTACAAAGAATACTAATTCTCTCCTCACAAATCAGTGGTAAGGTTCAAACTATTTAAAATAAATAGCAGAGGAGGTTAAAAACCTCTGGACAAGTAAAGTTACAAATATATTGCTGGAAAGAAGAATCTAACTAAAAAGATCTTCATATTAAGAACAATCTCTAGCTCACCTCAACACACACACACACACACACACACACACACCCAACACATATACACAAATCTTCTTGCATTGGATGAGTTTCTTGAATGCCACAGAATGTTTCATTCAATTTTTTGAACAATCTACCAATTTGTGTGTTCTGTTTGAGGAGCTGAGGCCATTAACACTGAGAGATATTACTGAGAAGTGTTGATTAATTTCTAACGTTGCATTCTTACATCCACAGACACATCCAGCTATTTGGTCTTTGGCAAAGGGGTCAAAACATACTTTGGAGGGTAAATAGGTTATTCAACAAATGAAGCTGAGAAAATGGACTATATTCAGAAGATTGAAGCTGGACTGATATCTGAAGCTTGACCTAGCAACTAAACTCAAAGAAAAATGGGTCAAAGATCTAAACAATAAAACAAACAGTAAACGTACTAGAAGATAAGATGGGTAAAATACTTGAAGTCCCAAGGGTAGGTAAGGACTATGTGAACAGAATTCATTTGTACAAGTAATAAAAACATAAGTCAACAAATAGCAGTATGTAAAATTATAAACAAAGCAAAGGAAATAATTACTAGAGTGAAGAGATAACTTACAAAATGAGAAAATAAATTCCAGCTATTCTTCCAGCAGACTAATATATAAACTATATGAAGAACTCAAACAATTAGATTAACCAAAATAAAAGGCCCTGTGATTACATGGCACAATGAAATGGGAGGAAGTACAAATGGCCAATAACGTGAAAAATGTTCAACATCTCTTGCCATTAATGAAATGCAAATTAAAACAACAGTGAGTATTCATCTTATGCCAGAAGGAATGATCAACACAAAGAAATCAAACAATAATAAATGGTAAGGGAGGTTGTGAAGAAAAAGGAGCACATATACATTTGGGGGTGGGAAAGTAAACTAGTACAACATTTTCCACAAAGAACTAAAGATATAATGGTACATGCATAACAATATTTAGAGCAGGAGTTTTCACAGTAGCTAAGTCTTACAAGTGGTCTATATGTCTATTGACATATCAATGGATAAAGAAAATATAGTATCTACATGTAATGGAAAACTATTCATCTGTAAAGAATCATAAATTTGAGATAGTTGTAGAAAAATTGATACATCTGGAAAATAAAATTTTAAGTGAAATAAATCAGACATACAATCTTAGCTATTATCTGGTTTCCTTATTTGAATACTGCAGCATATAAATGAAGATCAAAATAAAAACTGATAAAAGAAATGAGGTTGATGGATCATTTTCAAGAGGGAAGGATCCCAAATGGTTGAGGTTGAAAGGAAATAGAAAGAGGAAGTTGGGGCAAAAACATTTGAAGGGCATCATGTCAAACACTCACAAAGAATGTAAACATTAGGTGACACAAATATGAACTGAAAATACTAGCAATGATAATGAAAATATGGGTAAGGAATCTGAAGGCAGAGGAAAAACCTAAGTAGGGTGATGAAGGGAAATAAAAAGAATCATGATATGTTAAGTACCTGTACCTATCCCTGTGGTGAATGTAAAGTTCATGTACTGCAAATGTGTGCTAATAAAATGGAACTTATAATATTTGTCTCTTTATCAAGCTTATTTGTTAAGAAATTACATGAATGACAAAATTTTTTCTTAACTTTTAAGTTTAATATTTTATATTCATATCATTAATTTAGGATGATGGTGAGATTCATAAGTACCATTTTAAAAATTTCAACAGAAGTATATTATCATCAGTATTCTTCCATCAACCTGTCATGACTAATGCTTTGGATTTGATATGATTTGAATTTTATTACAGCAGAGAAATGTTGTTTTTTTTCTGGTTTTATAGGTTTTTCCAGGAATAGATATTAATTTTGATCAAATGTATCTTTAGCATATTTAATATAATTTTGTAGCTAATGATTTTCCTAATTTGATCATTTTTAAATTTGGGGGATAGACACTACACAGTTGATATTGAAAAATTATGTGAAGCCTAATTTAGTACACATATATGATAAAAAGTTGAATGTATGTTTTCAAAACTGCTTTTCTCTGCAAGTTTTATAAGACATGCTGAGAAAAAACTGTAGTGAGAAAAATGTTCTATGTGCTGAAGCAATTTTAATAATCTATGCTTAACCTATTACCTAAAAGTATTATGGCAATCTCATGTAAAACAATTTGGTCTCAGTGTCATTATGAGCATATCAAAAGATCATTTGCTCTTGAATTGGTTGTTACTATTACTTAGGAAATGATATATTTAAATTTTATATCTCTAATTGATTCAGTTTTAGTCAATTACATGTTGAAAGTATGTCTTATAATTTAATACAAGTTTAAAGTTTATTTGCATCCTTTTAAGTGTAATCATCCTTTGATTTTGAAATAAATTTGATTTATACAGCTATATCACATTGCTTATTCATAACCTCCATGTTCTCGTGACTATTTCATACTCATCTTTGAATTTATTTTTTAGAAATAAAATTGTAATTATTGGAAGACTTAATTTCTGGATTCGTACTTCATGCTATTTTTCCATAACTTCTTTAAATTTCCTTTACTGCTCTAGTTTTTCTAAATTATTTTTGTTTTTAATTATTTATTCTCTTAGTTATCTAGCTGGATGCTGCATTTGAAGACTGTATTATAATACTATTATCACTATTTTTGAGGCCGGGTCTCACACTGTAGTGTAGGCTAGCCTTGAAGTCACTATGTACCCCAGGCTGGCCTCAAACTCACGGTGATCCTCCTGCCTCAGCCTCTAAAGTGCTAGGACTACAGGTATTAATATATTAAATGTTTAAGAATTTTTTAATATATTTTTCATCACATTTCATGATACTTTTTGCACTCTTCCTTTGTGGATCATTTGATTTCATTAGACATGATCTGTTTTCTTTTTTATGTTATTTCATGATTTTTTTATTTGTTCTCTTTTTAAGTATTTTTTGTAACATTTTGTTGTTTGCATATATTATTGAAAACTATGGACTCTAATTTTATCTTTAGGTAATCTCATTTTATAAGTATCTATATATTTGAAAGCTATTAATTTTACCTTAATTTCAATGAGAATTTTAAAAATTTGTTTAGAAAACTAGTACTGTGTCTTATTTCCAACAATTTTATATATCCATCAATATTGCACTCTAAATAAAAATATTATAATTTGTCCAAAAATGTTCATGAATACTACATGTTTTCATTGTATTTTATACTCTTCTTATAATCCAGTAGTACTTGTGGACTATCTAAAATATTTTACTTTATATTTTGTGTTTCCTTTATAGAGTTTTATTACTACCATATTTATATTTTACCCTTTTCATTTCCAAAGTAATTTTGTTTGTTTCTTATGCATTTTATCAATTTACATTTATATGCATTCCAAAGTTTTAATATATAGTATTGATATATATATATATATATATATATATATGTTTATTGTGTCTATTTGTGTTTCACTTCTATGAAATTCACTTTGGAATACTTATGTTTAATAATAATATGAAATTTTATCTTTAAAAATCACATACATATAAAGAAGAGAAGAGTAAGACAGCAATATCAGAAGACATCAGTATCAGAATTAAGTATCAAAACAATGAGGCCACACACAGTTCTTAATGGAAGGTTCCTGCCCTAGTATAAATTACTGTATGATTATGGCGGTGGTCTAACATGGCGGGAGACCAAAACAAGAACACTTACCATTTCTTCCTTCTTCTTCAGCTCTAATTGAAACTCCCTTTCCTGTTTGCATGCAAAGAAAATTCCAATCAGTTCCTCGCATATCATCAATGTCTGCCCATTGCCACTTCCTATCAGAGGTCATATAACCCTCTGCTTCTATATCCGATAGAAGGAGGTAGCCCAACCGCCACGGGTTGTGTGCTCTTTTCCACATCCTCAATAAACCTGTTCTTTTCTTTATTTTTACTTTTTTGCTTCTCTATTGTGCCAGAAAACTTAATGACTATTTTTAATGTACTTTCTCATAAAAGGAAATAGATGAGTATGAATGCATATTGATATAAAAAGTTACAAGCATTTATGGATGTCTGGACTCTGTGGATAAATCAATGAAATAGATAAAGTTGCTCCTTTCATAATCTTTATTTAAGTGGATAATATAATTAACAAAGTTATAATTAAGTCACATAGGGAGTAGTAAGTTCTTAGATCAGTAATAAAAGTTTCTCACATCGCTCATTTATTCACCATATCATAATTTTGTCTTCTGATTTAGTGATCTAAAACAACCATTTATTGTTATTTATGTCTGTGATTAAGCCCGTTTATCTCAGTGGGCATGCTGTTGTACCTATGGAACTGTGAGTAAATATGGCTGATCCAGGAGTCCACACTTATGTGTCTATCATCTCACTGTGCCTCAGTTGACAATTAGATGCAATCATGCCATGAATCTGTGTATTACAGTGAAGGATGGGTCATCTTTGTTCATGTGGACATTTTGCAGTTCTAGAAGAGCAATGCTACTTGAGCTCAAAAGCAGTACACATTTATCTCTTCTACATTCTCTTGGTCAAAGCAAAGTTATCTCTGATGGTAGCAGAACCAAGCTCTTGAAAGATCGAAATAGGATTACATAATACTGTATGTGAATATAAGAAGAAATTTTCACAACTTCACTTATATCTTTCTTAAAATAACCAGCAATAAGCCCCCCAAAGTACATTGTGCAGTGGTAAATATGTCCTTATTTAAACACCTTTGGGGTAGTATATTGTGAACTTACATTTTCATATTTTTCCAGAGTAATGGAAGTATATAAATATATGAATACTATTTTGCCTATTAATACATAACAACAATTGATGGTGAATATGATAGATAGTCTGGTCAGTTGCTATTAAATATTACATGAAAAATAGCATTTATTTCAGAAATGTAGTAACAATAAGAAATACATTAATATAATGGGGAATGTAATAAATGAAAATATTTGTTGTGATATATGTTACAATTCACCTGATAAAGTCAGCCTTTCTTAAACTGAGATTAATGTTACACATTATTATAATTGAATCAAGTTTTATTTTACAAATCTACAACATCTTTTCTACTTTTTTTAGTTTTTTTATTTTAAAGAGAATAAAACAAAAAAGGACAGAACAAAGCAGATCAGAACAGAACAATGTAAGCAATACAGCACTTTACAAGACAACTGGATATTAACAGTAAAATCTTTCTTACTATTATAATAAGTAATTTAAAATTAAACATATAACTATGGGGAGCTATATAATGAAAAGCAACTCACAAAGGCCATATTAAAGGAAAAAAATTTAAAGATACTATATGGAAGTGCAGGAACAAGAGAAGATATTTATAATCAGCATTGTATTTTAGCTCTACTGCACTTACCAGTTTCTAGATAATGTACCTGGCAAATGTGCCTGAAAAAGTGGTTATTAACCAAATATTATTCGGAGATTCTACTACTACAAACACAATAAAATATGGCATTATTAATGAGTTAATTAGGCTAAGTAGCTAAGCAAATATAATATTTTCTCTATAGTTTTTGGGAGCCATTGAAGCTGAAAATCAAACACACCTGCAGGGCTGTGGCATGGTCTGGGCACGGCTGACCAAGAACAAAGAGATGTCTCAAAAGGCAAGATAAGGTCACAGCTGAGGACACCTGGCTCCAACCCCAATTAAGTAAATAAAGACTGTAGCTGAAAGCATTTCACTACAGGAATAAGCAAACTGGAGAATTTCTCCTAAGATACTTCTAAATTAAAATAAGATAGTACAAATTAACATTACATGGAAAAGTCCTTGAACCACTCCCAAGGTCCTGCTCAGTTTCCTGCGTTTTCTACTCCAACCCCTTCCTTGTTTGAAAATTAAATAAATATGGGCCACCCAGAGACATTTCTTCTTAGCCCCCAGAGTCTCGAACTCTGCTAGAGGGTTTTGATCCTCCTGGAGCCCTAAAATCATACCACTTGTCCCATTTATTTAAGACTTCATCCTACCCTCATTTGGGAGATTGCGGATCTTGGCCAGGTCCCTGATATATAATAACTGTCATAAATTTGAAATTAAAACAGGAAAAAAATCACAACATATTTAGTAGTGATTGCTGTTGTTAAGAACAGCTTATGTGCTAAAAATTTAGACTGCATATGGCAGTACTGAAAGTTTGTAGTACATTTAAAAGTTAAAATGTTAAAAGTTAAAAAGGTTAGATGATGTGTCATGGCAACATAGAAAGGATAAATGCTCCTTTTGCAAAATATTGGTTGGTCTCCAGAAACTGTTTTGCAGAAACTCTTTTGTTAGATTATTTATACAAGCAGGAGTTGTTGTAATGCATGGTCACATCTCATGCTTGTGCACTTTTGCTTGTGCTTCCAAACTGTGATCCAGTCACTATGTTATGAGTCTGAGAGAAAGTCTTCACCATTGTCAAAACTGTGCTATTTGGACTTTCCAGCCACCACAACTCTGAGCCAAACAAATTGCTTTTCTTTATAAAGTATCCAGTCTCAGGTGTATTATTGCAGGAGCATAAAATCAGTAAGAGTCATTATAAGAATGAAATAAAATTTATTTGGATGATAATAAACAACACAAACTATGATCTGAATCAATGAAAAAGTTAAAATATTATCTTTTAATAGATTTGTTTAATAAATTTGGTACATGTATAATATTAGGCTCTTAAGTGAATTTGTTTACTCTGTATTAACTATCTTGGAGTCATTTTTCTAAGTAATTTATGTGGAAAAAGCATGCTGGAAATGTAACATTTTTTCTATAAATTCTACTATATAAGACATTATGAACAATTAAAAGCAAACACTGAATGAATGCATAAATGAATATTGTATTCTTAGTATGAATTAATCTAAATGAATTTTCATAAATGAATGAATTAATATGTAATGAATGAATATGAAAATGTAAGATGTTATTAACAATTAAATACAAATCTGAATGAATATGGTATTCTTAATAAAGTGGTTAATTTTGGTCATAATTATGACTGAATTTAGGAGTGTCTAAAAGTGGAATTCTCATGGGTATATGTGTGAAAGTGTTTCTGGAGTAGCTTGTTGTATAATTCTGTAAACTGAATGAGGAAACTTGGCTATGCAACATAGAGAGTGGCCAGATAAAATCAATTTCAGACTCTAGAATTTAAATTTGCACTTTCACCAGAATCTCTCCAGAAAACTATGTCTTAGGTCTGGATTACATTTTTGAACTTTCCCTGCATCTGAGAAGTAGCCTTCTTGAAATGAGGACCTTTCAGTTTCAACTGGCTCTGCAGATAGCCATCCTGTGATTCTATGGCCCATTTTAATGAATGACTTTTTGTAATTGTACAATTCTCTCTGCTCTTTTTTTTTTTAGGAGGACCCTGAATATCTTTAAAAGAAAAACTTGCATGTATTTAGTGTTAATAATGAAAATTATGGAAGAATGAATTATTGGATATACATCTTAGAGATTGGCTTGCCTCAACAAGGAGGAGATATTAAAATAATTTTTAATTTTTAAAACATGTATTTTGTTTAAAGTTGATTTTGTGAAATGTGTATTCAGGTTGAGCCATGGTTTATTTGATTTATTTGTTTTAACTTGTTTTGTTTTGTACTTTTAAAGAAGTAAGTTAGTTAGATGCAATTTTAATAAGACACACTCAAAGAAGTGAAGTGCTACAATGCTACTCCTAAGGAGAGAAAGACACAAAGAGATGGGAATGTTTATGCATTTTTGGCAGTGGAAATCTATGGAATTTTTGAATATATAGAAAATTTGAACTTAGTTTATAAGAGAAAAGTCTAGCTCACCTAGAGGAAGCAAGATACATAATGACTCATTTTATAAAAGGATGACCCATTTAAAGGAGAACAGAAATGGCTCAGTGTAATATATTTTTAAAAGACCAGTTATGAGAGCTGTTTTGCCTACAGTCTTTGAAAATTTTGACTACATTATTTTAAAGTCAAATTTCTGCCTTAAATTTAGCGTATCAACTAAGCTAATGTATAGATGTAAAATATCTATAAGGGGTTCCAGAAATGATGGGCCTGGAAATAAAGAAGACTAAATGGGCATGGGAGGTGCAGATGTAATAACTCAGTGTTTGAAAATCATAGTCTTCTTTAAGTACAATATGTAAATTATGATGTTTTTGTCTTCTTTTTACCTTCTATATTCCTTCTAGTCTACTTCATTTATCCTCTTCCCAAAACCTTAAATCCTCTATTATTAAGAAACTTAGAGGGCCTGAAAGTCTGTCTTCTCTTGGCCAATTGAGGCTGAGGCAAGGTACTGACACAGCCTAGCCAGGAATCAAACGTCTCACTATAATCAATCTAGAAATATCTAGGAAACCAGAGATATAGCTCAGCTGTGCATCATATGCCTCCCAAGCAAGAAGTCCTGAGTTTGAGTCCTAGAACCAAAAAAAAGAAAAGAAAAGAAAAGAAAAGAAGAAGCAGAAGCAGAAGCAGAAGCAGAAGCAGAAGCAGAAGCAGAAGCAGAAGCAGAAGAAGAAGAAGAAGAAGAAGAAGAAGAAGAAGAGGAGGAGGTAGTCATAGGAAGATTAGTTTTGTTCTTTGATGAATCTTTGATAGTATGGAAAACAAGACAAGGACATTAACAAGTCATTAAAGCTTAAGCTTTGTTTAATATCTATATTAAAAAACAGGCACCAAAAATTAAAATTACAATATTAGTGAGTAGTGACCCACAAATTTGTAGAAGTCAGATAAAATTTGGCCACACTTGACATTTTATCTTTAATATTAAGCTATATTTTCCAGAGGCATTAGCCCAAGTATAACAGTCAAAGTCTATGTACATAGAGACTCATCTTTCTTTTGATAAATCCAGTGTTTAATGTCCTTGATTATAACAATAATCAAGGTATACACTTTTTTCTTTTTTTATCTTAAAGAGAATAAAACAAAAGAGGACAGATCAAAGCAGATCAGAACAATGTAAGCTACACAGCATTTTACAAGACGATTGGACATTAACATTAGCTATCATAATGTCTCTTTCTTTGAACAAGGTATACATCTAAAAAAGATGTTGCAGTTTTGTGAATTTGAATCATTACTATTTTTACTATAGGGCTCAGAATGTGGTTCCAACCTCTGTTTTGCAGTCTTGAAGGACTTTTGTAGTGATTTTCTCCAAACAACAGAAACATAGAAAGTCTGAAATAGATAACAGAAAGTTATTTGATACCACAAAGGTAAAATTGCTTAGCAACAGTATTTATATTTATAATGATATTTCAGTCTCACAGGCACACCTATTCAGGAGTCCAAACAGTTGGCTAAGGGTACCTGAAGGTACCTTGAGAAAGCACAATGTCAATACATTAAGAGGGGCTGAAGGATGTATTTTGGAAGAGCTAGTGGGACTGGAAATCTTGAACTGTCTTTTACCGGACTTGTGTATTTCTGAAACTTATGTTACTTGATTTTTGTCTGGTTTCCTTCTTTGAGAATAAATAATTTAAAATAATTCTCAGTTTTCCTACCCCAGTTTGTTGAATTTCAACTTTTACATGTTTGTTTTGCTTCAACTGCACAGAAACAAACTTCCCTATTGCAATTACTACAGCTGTTACCATTACAGCTTGCTATTTCATGAATTTGTAGAACACCTAAAGAAAAATATACTTATTACTCTTCCCTTTTGAGAGTAGACTTCATAAAATATTTAATGACTATAATTCTCCTTGTATGAAGAAAATTTGTAATAGAAATAAAAACTCAGTATTTTGCAGCCTGTCTTGATCCCACTCTACGTAATGTTTTTCTGTTTCCTGTCTTCTGCAGTTGAAGTTCATCAACAGTAAAATCACATTTAAATTTTGAAGATGTTATCTTGCATCTATTTATACTACTAGACATTATGATCTCTCTTAATTGCTTGTGCTTTCCAAACTTTCCTATTTAAGTTACTGGTGAATTAATCCCAATCTCCTACATTCAGTCACTTTTCACTGCCTTTATCTGAAATCTTCCAGTACCACACTGACCCTTTCAAATCTGAGAATTAATCCACTAGATAAAAAGTAACATATCTTTTTCTATTTCTTAACTGTGTAAAATTTTACATAGCTGTCCAATATTTCCTTTATTTTATTTCCTTAATTTATAATCTTTACTGTCCTCTTTAAAACAAGATGATTTTGCAATACATTTTTTCCTTTTTAACATTTTAATTAATTATTTATTTTGGTTTTTCAAATACTGATACATATTTTGAAATTTTGTGTTGATATATCCTTAAGATTATGACTATATCTTTTTTGCATTTTACTATATTACTTTATCTTTAAGTTTTAAGTATATTACCTGTAGCTTTACATAAACACAAAAAAATATGAGACAATATGTGGTGTTTTGATACATGTATATACCATGAAAACATAATGTATTTATCTAAAATATTTATTATTTGTTTATGGCAGAAAAGTTCAAAGTTACTTCTGCTTATTTTTTGAAATTGCAGCACATTATAATCTATAGTTGTCATTTTATGCAATGTCATTCTACAGCTTTTCACTCTCATAAAAATACATTAAGCACCGTTTGATCATTTTTTCCATTTTTCCTTCTGTTGTAGTCAGGGGTTGTGCAGAGAACAATTAGAATCAGGACAGGGAGTTTATAATATTACTTTTATGATGGTCTCCCAGAGTTAACACAAGAAAATGCAGGAAATCTATCCACATCATTAAAAACATAGAATATTTAGCCAAGGGCCTGGATCCCATAGCAATGTCCTGCCTGAGTCCAGATGAAGACCCAGAGCTCATGACAATGCCTCCCACCAGTCCAGCTGGAGGTCTAGAGCCCACAAGAAAGACTCACACCAGTCTCTTGTATGGTTCTGTGCTGGGAAGGCCCAAAGGTCAGGAGGAAGCCAGAAAGTCTAGGCCAGCAGAGTGAAGGAGCTGTGCTGGTAGGTTGAGAGTTCTACGCTGGAGCCGAGAAGTCACACTCATAACAAAGACCAGGGCTGTCCTGAAAAGCGCCACAGCCATCCTCAGCAACACAGAGGCCCTGAGCAACTTCTCCGACAAGCACAGTCTAGTACTTGCTGGGAAGCCAGTGTACGAGTTCATTAAGCAGCACAGGTCTTCCCCTCCAGAGCCAGGAGGAAATGCTTTATGTGAGGATCAGAGCTTCTCCAGGAGAACCAATGGCTCAAACAGCAACACATAGGGGAACCCACAATGCCTCAACACATTAACGCCTAGCTTCTCCTTCTTCACATCTCTATTTATGCTGGCAACTTTCCTTAGGTGGAACATCTATGCTCAGTGCCATGCTGATGTAATCCAGCTGGCATTAAGTTGACCACCAGTTTTTTCTCCATAACACCTTCCCTACCCTCCTCAACCTCTATTACTCACTGTTTCAACACCATGAGATTAAATTTTAAAGTCTGTAAGTAAATGAAGTCATGCAGTGACTGTCATTTTTTGGTTTAACTTGTTTTACTTAACATAATGGCCTCTGGTTCCATTGATGTTTATACTAATTACAGGGTATTTTTATGGGTACATAGTATCCCATTATGTATATGTACTGTATTTTCTTTAATGGGCAAATAGAAAGTTTTCTCCATTTTTGCCTGTTGTGATTGTGTTGCAATAAATTTGAGGTTTCATGTCTTAAACAAACTGAGTTCATTTCTTTTGAATATAAGCAGCATTAGGATAGCTTAAAGACAGTGATACTATGTTTAATATGACCGCACAAATTTACATTCCCAGCAACAGTGTGCAAAGGCGTCCTTTTCAGTACATTGAAACCCTTGAAATCTTCAGTTCTTCTTTATTTTAAATGCTGGTGTAATCCTTTCAACAAAATCACATTTTGCAAATATTTGTGCCAGTTCTGAATATTGGCTTTTAAATGTGCTAATTGATTTTTCTCTATGTGAAAGAGCTTAGTTTGATGAATCCTATTTGTTTGTTTTGCTTTTGTATCTTTTTTATTAGTCTGTTAAGGATGTTATTGGTATCTTGATAGGGATTGCATTTAATCTCTAGATTGTTTTGTATATTATGGACTTGTAGCAATTTTGATTCTACCCAGTCAATAAACATATTACATATTTTACATATTTTGGGGTCATTTTTAATTTCTTTGAACAATTTTCTACAATTTACACTTTTATACCTTCTACACCTCTGAACAAATTTATTTCTAAATATTTTATTTATTATTGTGTGCAATTTTATTTATTTTCCCATCTTTGTGGAAATAAAATTGATGTAGTATACATCATTTACCAATTATACGAATTATGTATTTTGTATATATTTAATATAGATTGGGAATGAAGCTCAAAGCACAGTGCCTTCCTGGTAAACTCAAGGTCCTGAGTTTGAGTCCTGGTACTAAAAAAAAAAAAAAAGTAAATTCTCCCTGTGCATTAAATATAATATTTTGATATAAATTTAAAATATGTACTAAAATCAAATTATTTAATATATTCATCACTTTACATGGTGGCCTTTTTTGTGTTTTGGGTTAATAACTTCAGACTCATCTCTTAGTAAGTTTCTAATATTCAGAGAGGTATTGTTAAATATACTTACCATCATGTTCTGAGTTTTCTTGAACTGAAAAATTTTATTATAAATTCAATCACTCTGTTATTTCTTCATGATTAAATCTAGGATGGTTATATGTTTCCACAATAATATTTCTAAATGTTTTATTAAATTACATAATTTTGAAGATATAATTGTTTAAAATATAAACTCGTGGTCTTATTTTACTGTTGTATCTGTTTCAATCCCTGCCCTCAATTATTGTCATTTATTTAATTTTTGTATTTTTTTAGTCTAAGTAGAGATTTCTCTATTTTTTTTATCTCTCCCAAAGCCAAATGCTATTTTCATTAATGTTTCTTGTTAATGTTTTTCTAGTTTCTGTCTCATATATTTTTTGCTCGGATCATATTACTTTCTTACATTTTCAGAATTACTTTGTTATTTTTATAGTTATTTCTGGTATAATTTATTTTGATTGACACTTGTCCATTTTCTTAATGTAACTATGTATAAACTTTGCTCTTTTAACTTCTTTGGCTATCACCCATGAATTATGTTATTTTGTTTCTATTTCATTGGTAATTTTTTTATTTTTCTGTTAATTTTTTCTTTGAGTGGCTAATTATGTGGGCTTTTAATTTCTGCATGTATATACCTTTGAATTTTTGTTACTATTAATTTCTAGTTATCTATCACTAATAATTAACATAATTTAATGATTGAATTTTTGAGACTTCTTTCATAGTGTAACACATGATCTATCTTGGAGAATGTCAGTTGTGTGTTTGAGAAGAATGTGGATTCGGTCGTTATTTGATGAAATCTTCTGTATATGTTTATGAGGTTCATTTGTTCTAGTAGACTGTGCAAGCCTTCTCTTTTCTTGTTGATTTTCTACCTTGATGCTTGATCAGCTGCTGAAATTGTATCTTGATACACTCTCCCTTTATTTATAGTTTATACTCTTATTCTATTTTATCATTAATTTGCTTCATATTAATGATATGAAGGTGGACCAATGTTGAGTACATAGTTATTTATGTCCTTTTAATTAATGAACCACTTATTATTTCATAATACTATAGTCTTTTTTATCTTGTATAAACACTTCCCATTTTCCAAAATATGTATTGTCACCATGTTTCCTTTTGATTATCATTTTAGTATAATATACTTTTATATCATTTCCCTGTCAGCCTATATATTTCCTTAAACCCAAAATGGGAAAACAGATAAGTCAGGATAACTTGAGCCTGTGTTCCAGGCCTTGGTCACTTATATTTGTCTCAGAATAAACTATTTCATTTTTTCTTTTAAAGCAAATGTGTCAGTTGATGTTAATAGAACTCTCTTAATAGTGCTGCCTTTTGCTTTTCTTTTTCATAGCAAAAATTACTACCCACCCCTCTGTTCATACTCTATATCACAAAATACACCTCCTTTTGCCAAAGACAGCTGAAAACAGTCCATTACGGTGACCTCTGATCTTGCTGTTTCCACAGGCAAAAGGGACTTTACTGACCTCATCTTTGTTCGAATTCTCAGTAGTATTTAACACAAAATGTTACTTCTTTCTCCCTAGATGTCATTTTTTTCTGTGTTCTTCAATATGACACATCACTAGATTTTCATTTACTTTGCTTAAGGTGTCTTCTTGTTTTGGCAGTCAGAACAAACAAACAAACAAACAAACACATGTACAAATTTCCATAAAACCACCTTTGAATATAGACTGTTATCAGATACTTGTTTCTGTGGTGTGACGCTGGCTAAGGGTGTACTCTTCTACTATCCTGCTCGTGTCACTTACTTCTTCATAAATTTCTATTCAATCTATGTTTAATTTTTAAATATCTATATTTTCCTCTGTACCTCTAGTCCTATTATGTTAGTTTTTAATATATCTTTGTAAGGAGTCCTTTTATTTACTATCTCATCTATTGTGAAATAAATATCTTTGAATCTATAACCAATTATATATGTCTCTTAATTACTTGTCAATAACCAATTTTACATTAGTTACGTTTTACCAATGTAAAATCAATTTTACATTATTTAAAAGTAAATCTATGATAGATGAGGTAAATTCTAATACTGGTTAAATTATGCACATTCTTTGTCAGAAACTCATGCTTTCCTACTCTACTACTGTCAGAAGTAGTCTTTAGATTTGGTTTGCCTTGTAAAATGTAAGTTGAAGTAATTTGTTTTATTTCCTGGACAGACCTTTAAGGGTTGGAGTTTCTCTGTAAATTACTGAGATATGCCAGACAAGAGTTCTACCTTCATCTTGAGTATTAGTTACAGATTTCTAGTAGGACTGTTTGTGGTCTATGAATGATATGTAACATGAGCAAGAAACATAATGTTAATTTACTGTAAAACTCTAAGATTTCCAGGCTCATGGCTACTATATGTCACATCTTAACTTACACAATTAATTTCTTTTTTCTTTTGCCAGAAGTTCTTTTGAAATTTATTTTAACCCTGAATTTGAAAACCAACAGTTTTTAAAGTGCTTTTGTATTTACTGCAAAAAAGGAATGTAAATAGTAACAGCTAGACTGATTATTTTAAAACATAATTTCTGATTATTTGTATAGGAAAATGAATTTTTTAGAATAGATGCTTAATATTTCAATCTATCTTTATGTCAGTTAATAGGCTTCTTAAATTTTCCTCTTCATACCCTAATAAAAGGACTTGCCCTGTGAATTCTTGTGCTACAACCATTTGTCAGATAGAGAGGAGATGTAAATCTGTGTATGCTAAAATTACATTAATTACACTCAGGCAAATGTTTAATCTCATGATAACTTTGACATATGGTAGATTCTTTTTATAGCATTAGAAGTAAAAGTAATCACTTTGCATGTATACTAGTACTCTAAATTTTGCTTTGCACTTCAAAAGTATTACTTAATTTCACTTTCACAATTCACTTAAATTATTTGCTCTTTTATTTTTGGTTTTTACCAAACCATCCATTCTCCACTACCTTATCTGGAGACCGAAACTTGGCAAAATTCATTTCCATATTCTTTTGCTAGCAATTTCATGTTAGGTTCTGAAAAAGAGGTTCTGAAACATCCATAAAATGATTTAAAATAATTTCTTTAGTTTGGTCTCTTAGTCTTCTTATTTATGTTGCTTTAGTGGTGGCATTAGAATCCAAACTCCATTCAGTGTTGGAATAGTCACATTGCAACAACTAAGATATTTTATCACCATCTGGGTTATGTACCCTATTAAGATGTCTGAGTCACTGCTTAGTCATGTAGGAAGCTCACAGGATCTCACAGTCCCAAGCTTTCTACATTTTTCTAAATTTTATTAAAGTCTGATGCATAGACATGTGCCATAGAATATAGAGGAAAGTAAATTGGAGGTAACTGAGTTTTAATGAAATAAGTAGTTATAAAACAGAATTACAAAGCAGAAAATCACTTTACATTTCACTAAAAGCCACTATTCTTCTTAACGATATGAATTAATTCTATCTATAGTAATATAAATTAGTCCATATTTCTTTCAATGCATTTTTATGGTTCAATTTGAGAAAAAAATATTTCAAAGAATTGACAAATATGATCATAGTGGCTGGATAGGAATGCTCAAAATCCTTAGTTGAGATATTAAAAAAAGCAAGGAGATATTTGTTTTGCAAAAGGGAAGAGGATCACGAGGTGGAGTGAGAGAAAGGAAGAAAGAGGATGATGGGAAAGGATTGAGATACGTTATTCCATGTACCAACTGCTCATGATGAGTGTACTGAAGACATGTAATAATGAAAATTAAAAATAAAAATGGGGAAGATAAAGACGGGTATAAAATTTAGCCTACTATACCATTTTTTTTTCCTCAAGGAAGACTGAGTAATGTCTTGAGTACTTTGCATAAATGGAAGAAGATTCATCCAGATTTTTGCGGGCTTTAATCATATCCACAAAATAACTTCAGAGCAGCACATTTGTATTAATCAGCTTTCCAACTGTGGGGACAAAATATCTGACCTACAAAATTTAAGGGAGCAGAGGATTAAGGGGACTCATAGTTTCAGAGGTATTAAATGGCTTCAAGAGAGAGACATCACAGCAGAAGAGTACTGCAGAGTTAAGCTCTTTGCTACATGATGGCAGGGAGCAGAGCAGAACAGTGCCAAAAGAAAGAGGCCAAGGCCCATACTTAAACGCATGACGCTGCTGGTTGTGGCTTTACTTGCTACCTATGGCTTTCTCCAAAAGATTCAATGCTCCTGGTATCTTAGATTTTCTAGGGCCCTTACCACACCATTGACTTAGTTCCCACAACTCCATATACCCATTTATCCATTTCTTCAGGGCACATTAACTGATCTCCTAAGCCAGTGGTGACAAACCTATGGTATTTGTGTTACTGTGTTTTTTTAAGATAAAATGTTAATGTTTCAGTTTTTGTTTGTTTGTTTGTTTTGCTGCATCCGGGATGGAACTCACAACCTCACGTTTACTCAGTTATTTTTTCTAAACTCAAACTTATTCAGGTTTAATTTCAGCATTGAGATTTTGCGATGAATGAATGAGTTTTCAGTAGCAGTTTGGCACTTGGCCTCTAAAAGTTTCACCCTCTCTGTCTAGGCCTTCTTTTGGAATCTGTGTGGATACCTTCTTGACTCTGTGACACTTTCATCCTGTTTAAGTAACTGAAGTTGCATAAATGTTTCGAAGTTCTTTCACCAGATGGGAGTAGTTACTAGGTCCCTTGTGATCATGGCTGTTGTAGTTTCTTAGTTGGTGGGCTTAGTGAAATAAAGCCTGATGAAATAATTTTCTATCTGTCCCCTCTGGAGTACTTTTGCATTTTTGTACTTCAGCCTGTCTTGGATGAAGTCTCACCAATTCCTAAGCTGCCCATGATGCAGCTTTCTTCTCATTTCCCATTTAAAGTACTTGGTTTCTTTGTAAGGGGACTGTTTTCTTCAGCAATCACATCTTCTTTAGCTTTAACAGTGTATCTGGCTTACATGGTGCCAACATTTTAATTTTTCATATTTTTCTCTTCTGCTTTTTCCTCCAGTTCTTATTATAAATTTGGATAAAAAGAGTCAGCAGTTTTCATGCTACACCTTGAATGTTTGACTGTTTTGAAATTTTCTTTGCCTCATCAATTACATTATAGCTCTCAAGTGCAGCCTTCCACATAGTCTCAGGCTGTGTTATATAACCATAACTGTAACTATGTTATAGATAGAGTAACAACCCCACTTTTCTGGTACCAGTTTTCTATATTGGTCAGCATTTTTTGGCTGAAAAAAAATATCTGAGATGGAAAATTTAAACAACAGGCTCAATTCACAGTCAGGAAGTTCCAAATCAAAATTATAATGGTAGAAAAACTTGGAAGAGGAATGCTATTTACCTGATAATGGCTGAGAAGAACTCAGGGGAAGGTCTGCAGAGCAAACAGACAATGACCAGCTATACACCCCATGATCATGCCCTGCAAACCTACCATGATACATACAGAAGTATGCTTTGCTAATTCCTTTAGCAGGTGACAAGTGGATCAACTCAATCATTAAACTTAAGTATCATACCAACACTACTGTTTAATGAAACACAAGACTATTCCCTAGCTTAACAAACAAAAGCAACCATCAAACTCTTGTACCTGGCTTCTTTTCCTCAACACTGGGTTTGTCAAATTTATTTCTTGTGTCATGGTTTGTCTATTTTGTCTACTCTTGTCACTGTAAAATACTTTATTGTGTGACTATAGCTCCCTTTATTTCTTTATTGTGTTATTAATAGCTATTAGCATGATTTTGTTTTTCAGTATCCTAAATTCTGATGCTAGGAACATTTCTGCAAATGTCTTTCTTTTAAAATGCTCATAGGCTTGTAGTTGTGGAGCCATTGGTTCTATGTATGTTCATTCTTCACAAATTACTTGTATCAGTCTGTATTCCACGAAGCAATGAGCATTTTCCATATTCTTGGGATCTTCTAATTCCTGGGATCTCCCTAGCTCCTTCGGCTTTGCTCTCAGAGCTTTGCGCATCTCTCAGGAGCACATTGTCCAGCTGCCCAGATCTAGCTCTGAAATCTGCACGGAAATGTTCACAACATTATAAATTATGAACTTCCCATACTTGGAAACCAGTACCAGGTGGATAATGCCAAGATCTGCTGCCAGCTAGACCAGTAGGCTGGGCTTCTTCATTTATGAATACAGGAGCTCTGAGTGCTTGGATAGATGGATTTGGGAAATTCTTCCCTAGATCTTTGTGGCCCTGAATGAGCAGGGTGCCCTAGGGCTTTCTTCTCAAAGCAAACTCACTTAAACAAGTTTACCTTTTTCTATCCTTGTGTGTGATGGATGGAGTCATGGAAATCCGTAAGATTCCTTTAAGTCATCATTCCTGTAATCCTATTGCAAAGTTTTTACTATTTATTAAGGCAAATCTTTTCTATTACCACTTTTTCCTTTGTATGAACTTTATAGGCCATTATTTTGTAGCCAAAATGCCTGACATAGCTTTAAAATTGGGCAACCATGAAATTTTCTCAGATTAATTTGTCTGCCACATTTAAATTCAGGCCGGCATGAAATCCTGGGGCATAAGCAAAGCAAAGACATGTTATTTGCCACAGAGTAACACACGTGGCCTTTAAGCCTGCTACCAAGGGATTTGTTGTTCCCACATGAACCAAAACAAGAATATTATTGGGAGTTTTCTTTGTGTATTCATGAATGTAGATTATTAACTATATGTTAAATTCCTATGATCAAGCCTATTAAATTCTGTTACTATTTTGGTTTTTTGGTAAGTTAATTATTTTAAAAGATTTGTACATTTAATCAAATATGTATTTTTTTCAAGTTTCTAAAACTTTATAGTTTTTTACTAAATTTTTTTATTTTAAATCAATTGAGTTTTTAAAAAATTCACTTATTGCTCCTCCACATTTCTTAAATTTGATTTAATTACTTTATTTTCTAGTTTCAGGAATTAAAAAGTGCATTATTATGTTTAAAAAGTTCTTCTTTTCCACCATATCAATTGGAACCATACATATTACCCTGAAACTATTTTTACTACATCCCACGATCTTTTATATATTATACTTCATTTCCTTTTATGTTATATTCTGTTGTTTTATTTCATTTTCTTCTGGAAATAAAGTACAAAGTTTAATTTCCAAGAGTTTTGTGCTTTTCTAAACAATATATTTCAGTTTTATCTGTGTTGTTATTATATTGTTGTTATTAAATGTAACATTTAATAACAACATAATAACTATATATAACATTATATATGTAATAATATGTAATAACAATATAATATTATTAATGAATATTATATTTCAGTTGTATCCTGTGTTGTTAGGAGATAAAAAATGTGTAACATCTTATGAGATTTTCTTAGATTGTCTTTTAAAAAATTTATGTTCTCTCTCATGTAGCTCTCAGTTCCTGTGCATTTTGAATGACTGTCAGTTCCATCACCCTTGTGGCAATGTTTCACATGTGCTGTTTATTATAATTTTGTTGTTCTCAAATCTGTTATTTTAAATTCTAATTGAGGTATGGTCTGGTATTATAACACTTAATAAAAGCTTTTGTTAGAATCTATCACTGTGTTAGCTGGATATGGTGGTGTATGCCTGCAATCTCAACACTTGGAAGGCTGAGGCAGAAGGATCATTGAGAATTTGAGACCATCTGGGGCTAAAAAGTGAACTCAAGGCCAGCCTTAACTGCATAGCAAGATCTTCTCTCAAAAACATTTAAAGAAAAAAGAATCTATCACTGTGATAGTAAATTTATTTTTCATTTTGTGTCTATCAGTTTTCAGTTTTTTTAAAGGCTATATTTCTTACATATTTTGGATTTTACTATTTGTTAGATTTAAACATTTTCACTTAAAAATACAACAGTTATTTTGTATCTAGTAATGCTTCCTGATTGAAATTCTTTGACACAACTATGGATACTCTAGCTTTCTTTTAAGTAATGTTTGTATAACACTTTTAATATCCTTTTGACTTCAATACTTTTTCTAATGTGTTAACACACAGCCCTTGTAAATAGTATACATGTATGTTTATATTTCTGATGATTGAACAGTTTTATATTTTACTTAGATCTGTGTATTATGTTTATATATGTGAGAGTAATTTGCAAAATTTTTTTATCTGATTAACTACCATTGACATTCTTGTTTGACTTTTTTCTCACTTTATCAGCTTTTTTTCACTTTATCAATTTATTATCTTATTTTTGCTTCTATTTATATGTGATTTATTTATTTTGTTTTCACTGTATCATTTACTTTTGATCAATAGATCAATATTTAGCATTTTATCAATATGACAAAAAATTAACAAACTCACATTTGTCATTCTTTTTCTTTGGATTTTTTTCTATATATGAATTTATACTTCAAAAAATTACGATTTTACTTTATATAGCAAATATATATATATATATATATATATATCAGTATGCATAATCTTTTTGACATTTTTCATCCTCTCCTGGAATATGCATATATCTATTGAAGTTTATTGTTCACACTTTACTAGGCTAAATACATTAGCTAAGTTCCTAAATTTTAGATCTGTGTTTTTCACTTTTATCATATCCATTTGATCCTTTTTAATAAACTGCAATCCTCTGTAGTGAATCTTCAATCTTTCATCTACTTTACTCATAAGTATTTCTATTTTTATTATTCTAGTGGCAATGAGCTTTCTGATTTCTATCCTTATGTTATAAGTAGCTGAGTTAATTAGAAATATTACAGGCAGCCAGACAGGGTTAGACAATCAAAGGAACCAGTGCAGAAGATCAGATCAGATATCTTGCAACCTTGGAGGAAATAGACACCTCTGGTTTGGGCCAGATCTCAAGACAAAAGACAAAACAAATGCAACCACACCCTAGATATAAACATCAAGAATTGATATTTTAAATAGTTTTAAATCACCTTGAGGAAGCCAGAAGGAACTGTTAACCCAACTCCTTACCAGCAAAGACCCTATTGTGTATTTATGCCCACTTACTACATGAGTCACATCCCCATTTGATCATGATTTAATCAATTTTACCTGAGCAATGACACTCATAATCTTATTGGCCGACCATAGTTCTGTCCCACCTCATGCCCTCCTGCCTTGCCAGTTTCCATTTGTCCCCACCTTGGCCTCTCCTCATCTTGTGGTTTTGTTCTATAAAATTCCCTAGAAAAGACAGTCTTTGGCAACCCACTCAGAACCCCTTCTTTTTCTACCTCAGTTAATCTGGGAAGAGAGTTTCAAAGCAGCTCAACTTTCGGACTGTGGTATGTGTGTTTTCCTCAGGTTTATAGCAAGAAACAAGGAGTAAAAGGCCCATTTTAAATGACTTTAGTTCTGCCAGGAAGGATGCATCTACAAAGTTGGAACAAACACTACATGGTTGCTGAAAAGATAGACATTAAAAAGAAGCTAAGAGGGAAGGAATCAATAACACACTTTGCATTAGGACAATAAGAAAAATGCCTTGAGGGCATTTCAGAAATCTACAAGATCCCAACATGAATAGATCCAAGGGTGTGAAATTCTAAAGTTTTCATTTCACAAACGAGTCCTTGAATTCCTGCTGAAGAAAAATTGCTGAAGGAATCAGTCCCTTGGGATCCTCTTCACAGTATTCAACCAGTCACAAGGACCCTCAGAATCCTCTACAATCATGATGCTTGGGTGGGGACACTGGCTGCTATATCTGTAGCAGATCTTGGCAACTTCCAAATGGTGATGGTTTTATGGGCAGGCAAAATGCAAAAACTGTGGAGAAATGGAGTCGATTCATGATAAAGAAGAATACATAGAACAGGCAATTTATGCCTGAGTGGGCAATGCACCACACTGTGAGAATAAAGTTCGAGATGAAGAGGAGAACTCAGGAAGTTTGAGAAGCCAGGATGTGAATTGTCCACGGAAAAATGAGTGGATCCTGCCCAAGACAGGAACCATAAAACTGCAATTGGCATTGCTATAGGGGAAGTGTAAGCCAAGCTCCATGGAGGTTGAATCCCATCACATCTTGCCTAAGATGCTGAATCTTGGGCTACAGGATTTAATATATACTCTGCTGGGATTCCCTTTTGCTTTGGTCTCATTCCTTTCTATCCTTATATTTCTACTTTTTGGAATATGTAGGCTTACCTTGCATCATTGTATATTAGAAATGTTCAGCTTTCATCCTGAGCTTACAGAGGTTCACAGGTAAATTTGCCAAGGAGATATCAGACTTGAACTTTCCAGCAATACTGAAATTGTTGAAAAAAAAAAAAACACTCCAGCCACTTTTACAGGTGAAATAAATGCATTTTGCAAAACGACATGTGGTTGAAGTTATCTGGCTGATTAAAGATGCTCAACATCATTTTTTTCATAGGTTTACTTTAAGATATTTTTACATGCACTACAAAATGTCTGTAAATGCTATAATCCTACTACAGCATAGAACAGCTTTTCACTCAATTTTTATAGAAATACTTTTCCACAAGTGTTTTCTGTCATCTTTATACTTCTCATTTTTGGTTATTATCTCCCTTTATTTTGGAAAAATTATAATTCATGTTTAACCACTCACATTTCTCCAGATTTCCTTAAGTAATCATTAAGTTAGGTGGTTATAGTAAATACTTTTTAACACACATTTCCCAAAAATAAATCAGATATCCATATTTTAAAACAGTGCTTTTTCATCTACTGAATTAAGGAATATAACCAGGATCAAGCCATGAGTAAGTGATTCCTTTTCTCTTAGCTTCTTTCACTCTTTCACTAGAGAATACTTGTGAGGATAAAACTTGTGCATTCTAGGCAAGAAAAGATCATAAAAGTAAAAGACAACTCAAGCTGAGAGGACAGGTATAATTAAACCAAGTTTCTTTTGATTCTATCATTTTGTGGAACTGTGAACTTTAAAATCGGTGATTCACAGAATATGTATATTCTGAAATTATTTTCTGTTGCTGCTCTATATCTTATTCTCCCTGTATTTGATTTTAATCTCCTTTTTATTATTTATTATTATTATTTTATTATTTCTCCCTGTATTTGATTTTAATCTCCTTTTTATTATTATTATTATTATTTAATCTATTTATTATCTTGTATCTTTCATCTTTTATTTTAGTAACTTCTATAGCTTTACAACATTAACTAAATATTAAACTCATAATTATTATTTAAATAAAATACTTGTAATTTAATCCTTCTCTGAGAATTTGTGCAGTACTCACTACATTCAAGGCAAATTACCAATCTATGCAGGGACTTTAATAAAAAAGACGAGGTTGGTAAAGAACAAGCATACATTTGACTAAATCATCATTTTTTATTTAAGTGCTTTCATTCCAAGGTAGTATATGTTTTTCTAGGTAAAGATTACACTGTTCAGAAAGAAAAAAATGTAGCTTTAAATATTAAAACTGCAAAGTAATAGTGTTAGAATTTTAAATTAGGTTTGTTTTATTTCAGACCTGTGCTGTTTCTCTCAGATCATATTAATTTGAGAAGCAATTTGGCCTATCCTTAAAAAACTTACATTCTAGTGAAGTAATAAAAATACAAAAAAAGTAGATTTTTGCCTATACTCAAATACAAGAGAAAAAGGAGGAGAGAAGTAATGATTCAGTGGTTTATCAAATCACATCTTTGACTTTATTGAGAGTTTTTTTTTAATGAAAGTGTGGTAATAAAGGTGTGATTGTGGGGAAAATGTCATCAATTATATAGGCTTTTCAGAATGATAGGGAAAGTTTGGTTGAGGTAGTTGATATTGGATGCGTAAGTTTATGAGTTTTTTTTTTAAATATAAGGATTTGTAATTTGACCCTTTAAAATTTTGAATAAAATGAAATTGTAACAAGTGAGTTAAAGAGGAAGTTGCATTTTAAGGGAATGTTTTAAAACATAAAGACAAAATACACATGCCATGGAAAACTAATGACTACAGTATTATCATGTAGTATAGTCATGGCATTAACCTGACATGAACTACAACTAGCAGAGATACTTGTTGTGGTGGGAGGATCTCTGGAGGACATTACCAGCCTAGAACTGGAACTGCAGACTATGGCTGCTGTAGCAGGCACACAAGGCCATCTTTATTGGCACATGAGCTAAGCTGTCCATTGCTTTTTTTTAAACTAAAACCTCAATGTTGATATTTTGTAATAAACAAGTAGATTTTAGGTTGTAGTTTGAGCGCTGGTTTTCTAAGTGATGCACCATCATTGGCTTGAAATAAGAATTACCAATGAATGATGTATTTTCATAACATTTCAGGGATCAAAATTAATAAATAATGTTAGAGACATATTTGTAAACTTGAGATGATCTCAAAATTTAATGTAGTAGAAAATAGCCGCAGAAGAAATTCTCAGCAGTTTTGCAAAAACCAATAGGCCCATTTTAATGGGGGAGATATAGAGGTTTTTAGAAAGAAAGTAAATGTGTCCCTTAAAATAAGATTTGCATTAAAAATCAGCAGCCCTTTTGAATTTATGGAGGCAGGTTAGGCTGGAAAAAAAATCTACTTACTGAGTACATAATACTCATCAGTTATTTGCTCAGTTATCTTTGCATTCATTTCCAATAATTTTTTTTCTAGGTATGAAAACTGAAAAGTACTCGCTAAGCACCTGATAAAGTCACAGAGTTGGTAACTTCCAAAGCTGAATTTCAATCTTAAGCCAATTTGATGATGTGAAGCCCTTTCTCTTCCTTTCTGTCATACTAACTTTTTAACTTTACAAGAAAACGACATCCATCTAATAGATATGGCAAAAGGCCATTTGCATGGAAAGATCATGACTGCACATTAATAATGTAGGATTAATGGTTTTTAAATTGTTGAAGTCCAATTATTTGGGGATAATATATCAGGGCTCAAAGTGGTGGTTTTTTATTGTGCTATTATTGCTGTTATTGAAATTTGGTACACATAACCTTAAAGGTATTTGAAATCAAAGATATAAACAATTCTAAATAAATTAGTCACTTTAATTCTGATGGTAATAATGGCTAACATTTTTAGGGCAGTTCTCTTAGTAGACACTGATCAAAACATTTTACATGTGTTGTCAGTCTTTCAAATAATTCTAGAAGTGGGTTCATCTCAATATGTAATGTACATGTATCAACTTACTAGAGTGAACGTAAATATTATATACAGTAAACATGTACTAATAAACTAAAATGAAAAAACTTTAAAAATGGACTCAGTTATTCCTTGGATTTCATAGTCAACTAAATCAGCATATTGAGAAAAGTGATGTTGGCAATGTAAAAGATGCACATCAATATCTGAATGCAAGTGTTTTGATTCCAAAGTGAATAGAATGAATGATTCTCTTTCCTCATATACCAGTTACAGAGAATTGAAACCCAAGTTATATGGCTTTCAACTTTTTTTCCCAATGTACCCAAGGTCTTGTACTAAAATAAAGGAGTTGAGAACACTTCCAACATGCTTTTCAGTAGGCATTTTCCTCATACAGATTAAATCCTTATCCATTAAGGCCTTATTGTGTGATTCATTGAATTGGAAATTTGGAATTTGGCATTTTGCATACAATGTAGTTTATTTTCTTCCATAAACCATGTTCTGTGCATCAATACACGGTGTGATTTCTAATGTGCTATCAGGAAGTAATAAATAATAAAGAATCAGGCAAAATCCGAGTCAATCTAATGCATCAATTTGTTTGCATCATTTTGTTTTTATCCACAAGGATATAAATTGTTCTTCTCTCTATCCACTCTCCTACAATGTAAGAGTTACTATTAGATATTTTACTATCAGAAAACACAAGGCCTTTCATAAGCATGGAAATATATTTACAAATATGAGTAATGAAAGGGAAGAGAAAGATTTGATTGAATGCCAATCTGAATTGCCACAGTTTTCAAGGACATAGAAATGCCCAGAGGATTTATAAATCAGTCAGTGCAATGAGTTTTACTATTACCCCAATTTTCTTTAATTTTTTGTGAAATAAAAAATTTTTGCTATTATTTACTGTTGTTAAATATAAAAATACATATCTAGACATGGAGACATAAACTTTAAGGTAAATTGTTGTTGTTAAAATTATTTTATCTATTGTGTAGATTCTGTTCCCTCAGTTCTTCTTATAATTCATGCATGACACAATTCATTAGTTAATGAACGCTTAACTTCCTTGTTTTTAATAGCACATTTTTTAATATACTTATTTACAAAATGTGATACATTACTGTTAAGTCAAAAGTATTAAGAGTAAGAGTACTCAAAATAGGACATTTATCAAGACATTGCAGGTGAAAGCCAGAAAAGCATAAGGTCCCAGGACAAATTCTACGACTAGCAGCAGCAAAATTAAAGAGCAGTTGGAAGTATGTCCATTCCATTCACTATGGCCTGTATCCATGTCCTCCCATGGCCTCATGTGATCATAGGTGGAGTTTTTCGAAAGTAGCTACATGTATGGTGTGTGATATTTGGATGAATGAAGGCTGTATGGTACTGGATTCATTCACTAATTTGTTCACCATAGTTCGGGTTGTAGATAATGGATAGACCAAACCTGAGTGTGGAGGACACCACCCAAAAGGCTTGTAGCCTAGATGGTATAAAAGGGAAAGGGAGACCTGTTGGGGACCACAAGTTGTAAACTGAAGCTAGAGTCCCTTAGAGGGTGTTGCCTTGTCTTTAGTAGTGTCCTGGTTGCAATGTGGAAACTCCTGCATTCTCTGGGCTATGGCTGAGGCATCAATGGTCTATGGCACCATGGCACTCACAGCACAAAATCAGATGTGTTGAGCACACCGTAGATCTTTAGAACAAATAGTAAAACTAGTAAAAGTTTCCCTTGGGGGCAGGTAACCCGGTTCTGTATTAGCCTTTGTCTCATTCTTGGGAGAATGCTTTGTTCTCCTTACTAACCCCCTGCAATCACCACTGCTATTCCCTGAATCACTCTAAATGTGTATATGTGCTCAATAAATAGTGACATGTTTGGAGAGTCTTTGCCCATCCTGAGGCACTGACCTCCCAGCCCCTTTTGCACATTCCTAACCTTTTATGTCTTTTATTTCATCCTTTGCCATACCCCTCAGATAGGAAGCTGGGGAGCTTGGTCAGGTACCTTGCAGAAGCTTGTGGCTGTTGCTTCACTGGTTTCTACCTGCCTTGTCATGGGCTGTTTCTGCTCTGCCATACCCTTCAGCCATGGGGCCCTGCTTTGGATGTAGCTGGTTATGAACTGAAATCTCTACAAACTATAAGCCAAAATAAACTTTTTCTCCTTTAATTTGTGAGAGATGAGTATTTTGTTGAAGAAACAGACAAAATTATTACACCACTCAGACCCAAGAACGTTTGTATTAAGAAAATTGAGACTGAAAATTATTTTCCTTGTATTTACGTTAGCTGTAGAAAATAGGGGTGGTATAACATGAAATGGGGAAAAATTTAACATAGGAGGATAATCCATTTAGAGGTAGATTTGTTACTTATAGATTGGTTGAAGTCAATTGTCTTGAAAATTCCTTTGTAAATCAGTCATGGTGACACCTTATGGTCTACTTGGAATTACAACTCAAGTCTCTCAAGATAGACCTAGAAATGTGAAATAGTCTTTGACTCATAGCATCGAACTAATTTCTAACATGTCTCTGAGTCTATATCCTTCTGCCTTTAAAATTCAATTTAAAGTACATCAGAATCTTTATTTTTATCATCACCATGAAGTCAAAATGAAAAGTTTTGGATTTCCCCATGAAAAATTTTGAACTTATATAAAAGCATTTTTTCATGTCAAATATGGAGGTTTAATAAGTTGTAATAACTATAGAATAATAGAGGATTTGAAAAATAGCAAAGCAGATCATTAACAAGCCTGGTTATTTAAAAACAAGAATAAATCTTTTGTATATTCCTGTGTACTGCTGACAGGAAATGGTGACCTGAAAATAGACTGAATCTGACAATAAAACACAAAGATAAATGGAAAATGATGTTTCTTGCTTTAAAATGTTTATGGGTATGAATACTCATAGAAAACAGAAGGGAAGTGCAGATATTGGAAATACTGTTCTAAAGGAAAATTTAGATCTGTTATATTTAAACAAAGTGTATAGATGGAGATGGACAGTCACGAATTGTTTTTAATAAGATAAATACTGCCCGGCCTCTGATTGATATAACTCACAAAGAAAATTATCCTAGACCCCAGTTTCTCCTTAAACAGAGTTACTGATAGAGCACAGAATGCTCTAATGCTCAGAGGTTGACAGGAGAAGGCCTTCCTTGTAGAGCCTCTTAGGTACATTCCAGGTGCATTCACTTATCCACATCCTTCAAGAGCCTGGTGAGGAAGGGACACAACAGACTCAGATGTGTATTTCTTTGACAGTTTCTGCACTGATTCTTAACAAGCAACCTGACCATTCTAATTTTCTCCCCAAATTTACTAAAAGTCATTAGGCATGCAGTACCCTTAATCATCCAACTTCAGAGTAACGATCTCATCCCTTACAAACCCACCATTTTCTTTGGCTCTTATTTTCGATTTTTTTTTCTATACTTCTTTGTGTAATTCATTGTGACTTAGATAATTCTATTGGTTGATTTTCTTTCAATAGTCATTTCACAACTTCTCAAGTGACAAAATGTATTATATGTATCTGAATATACACTTCTCAGATGGAGAAATACAAAGAGCCAATAAATAAGTGAAAAAATGTTCCACATCACTGGCCATTTGGGAAATGCAAATTAAAACAACACTGAGATTCAATCTCACTACAGAAAAAATGGTTATCATCACAAAATCAACCAATAACAAATGCTGATTAGGGCTGTGGGGAGAAAGGAATTCTTCTCCAATATTGATCAGACTATAAAATGATATAACCACTGTTAAAATCAATATGAAGATTCTTCAAAAACACCAAAAGTAGAAATTCCATTTGATTCTGTTAATTCCCTTGTAGGTGTTTCCCTAACAGTGCTAAAGACTTCATACCATAGTGATGTATGAATGCCATATTTACAGCAGAAGAGTATATACGTAATAGCTAAATCTTGGAAACAGCCTAAATGTCCATCAACAGATGAATGGCTAAAAAAATGTGATAGTAATACTTTACAGAATACTACTATGGGTCATTTGTAGGAAAATTTATGCACCTTGAGGTGATAATTTTAAGGTAACTCAGACACATAAGTTTAAATATCACATAGTTTCTCTTATATGAAAACTAAATATATATATATATATATATATATATATATATATATATATATATAATATATACAAAATGAAAGACAGCTAGGAGGAAAAGAAAGAAACAAAAAAAGTATTGAAATCCAGTGTGGATAACGTATCTAAAAATGTACCTTAGTATAGTCGTCTTGCATGTTCTGCATGTTCTTTAGCTGATTAGTCTGATTTTCAACATATATATATACATAGTATATCATATATATTATATATGATAATTAACTTTATAAACTCTTACAAGATAAATGAATTTGATGCTAGAAAAATAAAGAGTATGAGGAAGGAAATTGAAACGTTCTATGTGTATGTGCCAGTTGCCTATAGTGAATACAATCATTATTTACTACAAATATGCACCAACAAATCTCAGAATTAATTAATTAAATAGTTAAACAAGTTGTTGCATTTACCTCAAATACTACTATATTTTGTCTTTTCTATCTTACAAAAATTCTCTACTTTTCCTTGACCTTTCAATTTATTGTCTCTAGGACACAGATGATAAAAAGGGTGGAGGCATTCAATGTCATTGGTGACCTTGAGTAAAACAATCTCAATGCTTTGATAGTATCAAAAAATTAATTGTAAGTGCTTTAAGCAGTTTAAAAAGATAATTTGGGAACAGCAAATGTATACAAACTTTAGAGAGGGTTTTCATAAGGAGGAGGGCAAATTAAATATAATGTGTTACAGTTTTTGTCCGTATGTCCCCCCAAAGCCTCATGCAGGATAGACGAAGCATTTTCAGAGGTGGCTGATTCTACAGTGCATGATGATGGGAATAACGGTGCACTGATTGGTCTGACACTGCCTCAGTTAGATAAGAGTATAAAAGGGGACAAAGATGCCATCAAGATCTTTTGTTGCTTTTACTGTCCTCTGCCTCCATCAACTGTTGCCCCTCTGCCATGTGCCACCCTGCCTTGGAGTCAGCTGATTAAGGAATGAAACCTTTATAAACTGTGAACTAAACAAACATCTTCCTTAACTTTGGACATTGAGTATTTTGTCTCAGCAGACAAATTCTTGGTGGGAAAAAAGTGTTCAAGTCTCAGACATGCACAAGTTAAAGTGTGACTTTACAACATAGTTCATTCTAAAAGTAGTTCTTTTATGTTAGAATCTCCACAATATTTTACAATAAAAGGACAGCTTTGATGAATAGGGTTTGTGTTGAACATTGGCTGTTGATGATTTTGTGGTAAAAGTTTTAAAAGACTTATTGAATATATGATGAATTATGCATTTTGAAATTTCCAGAACCTTTTGCTGATGATAACTGTCAGCAGTTTGCTACACATGTAGCAGTACTTTCAGAAAATAAACACAATACGTCACCTTTAGGGGAAAGGTGACATTTTAACAATAAACGGGAAAGTAACTGCTTTTTAAAATCTCTCCCACTGCATAATTTCTCTCCTATGATGAATATAGACGCTTCCTTCAACACAGTGACTCCATGGGCAGCGGCCATTCAGTTAACAGAACTCTCCTTAAAACATGTGAATAACAAAAAGAAAGTGAAGGACAATAAACAGCTATAACTGCAACGTGAAATCTATACCTGGTCAAGAACTTAATCTCTTACATTCTTGTTCCCACTGAAATACATTAATTTGCTTCCTCTAAAAACTAAAATAAATGTGATATTTCAACAAGACAAACCATGTTTTTCACAAGTTTCATAGCTTCATTTCTAAGGGTTTCAACACTCCTTTGAAAATCAGGAAGCCCTAAAATAGAGAAAGCTTATTTCCACACAGCATTAACTCCCAACATTCTACCACACAGTTGTCTTGCTGGCCTCATATCCCGATACTTCCCCCGTCTCATTTCACTTTTTTGTTCTGCCAAATTCCTGACACATTTCTCTCTATGTTTCCCTCACCTTCATAGGTTTGTTCTGCTGTTCCTCCTGTATTAAAAATCTTTCATCTTATTTTGTTTTCTGTTGGTTAAGTCTTCTTTACCATAAGGCATATCAGTCTGAATATGATCTTGACTTCTGAAACAAAGTGGCTATTCTTAATCTAATACGTCTCCTTCCATGTCCCTTTTGTCTCTGTTATGTTTACCTGTAGTTATTAACTATAAAATCATGTTATAAACACACAATACGTAGTTATAGATTTGACTATATAAAATTCTTAGAATTTGGTAGATAGGTTAATTATCTTGGGCTGCCACAACATTTCAAAATAAACTCAAATGTTTTCTTTCATAATTCTGGAATTAAATCTGAAATCTTGGTGTCAGTGTGCCCTGCTTGGTCTAGAGGCTTTAAGAAGAACTTTACCATGTCTCTTTCAGTGGGTAATGGCTCCAGGTTTATGGCTGCATGACTCCATTTTCACACCTTTCTCCTTTTCCCATGTTTTTTCACTAATGTACCATATAAGTACACATTGTGAAATTTAATGGTTACATTGATAAAGATCTTTTTTCCCAAAAAAGGTCACTTTTATGGGAGCCAATAGCTGGTAAATAGGCATATTCCTTCTGAGTCATTCTTTACTCCACTGGGACGGGATCATAGTGAATCGTCCTTCATTAACTACCTGGTTCTTGAAGCACTACAAAATATTTTTGGAATTTGAAGACAATAGTCATGAAAACACAGGACAATTCATGTGTTCTTTAAGAATATGTTTTATTTTAAAGAGGATAAAACAGACTAAAATCAACAAAAAAACAATGTAAGAGATATAAAATTGCAAAAGATTACAAAATCAACAGTAGTTGCCACAATGCCTTTTGATGTCTTCAAAATAGCTGCAGATAACTTTGGACATAGAAAAAAGTCAAACAGAACAGAATAGAATAAAAACCAATAAAAACAAAACAATGAATGCAATAAAAGATTTCAAAATAATCCAATATTGAATCCAAAATTGCTACCATAATATATCTTGTTATTTTTGAAATATCTGCTCCTGACATCAGATTTAATATAGTCAAACAAAACAAAAGAGAACAAAATAGAACCCAACAAAACAATGGAAATGATATAGGACTTCAAAACAAGTCCATAAGGAATCAACAATGGCTACAAACCTCAGAAGGAGATCCTCCTTAGATGCCATACTATGTACCACTATCTTCTGACCCTAGACCTTTGGTGTTTTAGTGAAATACCAAAGTACCACAGGCATCCAAGTGCATTTAACCTCCATGGTTACCATCACAGCCTGTGTTTCTCTGGATAAGCTGGTCACTTACGTATATGTGTGTGGCGGGAGAGCACTGGTACTTCTTGTTTGCCAGAGGAAGGGCTAGAGTTGAGCTGTTCCCAGTTCAGCAGTAGCCCGCACATGGCACTGGTTCCCAGACTGTGCTTACTTGCTGGTGTGGCTTTGTTCTCTCTGCCCCCAGTCTGCAAATCCTGTTTAAAAATTTTTAAAAATAAATATTTTATGTAAATTTTAAGGTATCAGAACTCTAAGGATATTACATTAACAAGAAAGAGTGATGTAAATCTTAGATTTGGAGGAAGGAATGCTTTTCAAAAATATGCTATTACTCCCAGCATTGAACCTTAGGACTCATATAATGCACTGTATCTTTTCTATACCATAAATAGTATAAATCCTCATGATGAGTCTTCTGTCAGAGGTTGCTCCATTTTTCCAGTAGCAAATTTTCAGGCCCAGAAAAGACTCACTATCTTAGTAGGCTGGCAAAGCAAGTGTCTGACTCATGTTTGCATTATCTGGAGGACTGTTCTCATCAGGGTTGCTGATTAGGTGGCCAAACAGGATATCTCGAAGAAGGAGCAGCAGGAGAGGTCTTTCGGCATTTTGTTTTTTGTTTATTCATTCTTTCTTTCTTTTTTGTTCTTGTTAAAAATCTCCATGAGTGTGTACAATCAAAAATTACTCTCTGGTACTGCAGTTCTAAGTAATTGGAAGACTTGACACTCTGAACAGGAAATGCATGTCTCCTTTGGCTTGCCTTATAGTGAAGTAATAACTCTCATGAAATTCTCAGAAAGTGTAATTATAGAGCTGAGGTCAGGAGGAGAGAAACATGTGGAAGGGAGAAATTAATGTAGCTCAAACACGATGGCATATATTTGAAAGTGTAAGGCGTATTCCATGATTGCAGAGAAATGCCAGAAGAGAAACCGGGTAAAAGCAACATGGCATCATAAAGGCAGATCTTTGCATTGCGGGGTCTATTTGTAAAAGATAAATTTAGTCCGCTATATGTAAACTAAAAATACAAGGTACCAAAAGAGACAAACTAATAGCAAGCCAGGGCAATAAAGAAAAATGTGATTCTGCTGGGAATATTTGCTCTAATTCCTTATGTCCCAGTACTGCAGTAGTAAAGAAAGAAAGAAAAAAACACTATTTTTTTAAAGCAGCATCTGAGTCTTCAATTAGCAGCATAATTCTGGTCTGATGCTCATTGCCCCAGTAATGGTTTTGCACATTAACTCTCGATGTAGGCAGGCAGCCATGAGATATGGAAACATCCTAAGCAATTTCTAAGGTTTTCAAGACATTTGAAATGAAAGTGTACTATTGAAACAAACATAGGAAAAGGTCCACAGGCAGAGAATTATAGAAGAAGGTAAAAGAGGTAATAAAGGAGAGAGTGATTTTGTTTATAGACTTGACCGGTTGACTAACATGCAATTACAAGACCCGTTTGCAGTTTGTCGTTTGTAAAAATAATTGGTGTGTGCCACACAAAGATGTGTTCTAATAAATGGGTCTCCTCACGATGCAGAAGAATGATAGTGTGGAAGGGCAGCATAATTTAGCATAGTGAGTGCTAGACGTGGTTACCATTAGCTGTAGCGTTTCTTATGACACGCTATACTTAGAACAACTGTGCAGTTTGGATAAACAGTACTAAAGGTAAATGGACTGGCAGCTTGTGGTGCCATGGGTCCAACTGAGCTAATTAATTAGTCTGATAGTCTGCACTTATGCATTAGCAATGTCTCGGCAAAGTACTATGGAGGAAGATACAGAGAGCTAGCATTTGAAGGAAGATACAACTAGAAATTTGACTTGCTGAATGAAGTTCAGTGAGCAAAAAGATAATATGATTTACCATAAAAATTTAATATAAAGGAGTCATCAGTCCATGTGACATTTATATTCATTTTGGTAAACTGTTTAATCTTATTGTAGAGCAAATGATATAATTATGAAATTCTCACATAATGGTAAATACATTAGTACAATAAACCAAATTCTATTCCTTTATAGTAAAGGTCTTCAAACTTAGAGATACATTGAAGCCATCTGAAAAAAATGAAACTAGAGATTTCTGGTTCTCACCCCAGAACTTCAAGCTTGTTGTTTTGGCCCTAAGTCTAGACAGGGGGATATTTTTAAAACCCCCAAGGTATTTCTGATGTGTAGCTAAGGTTGATATCCAATATTTTACTGTTCTTTGACACTTTATCTGATGAATGGTATCCAACTCTGACTGTATGTTAGAATTACTTGGGAAACCTCAGAAACAAACCAGATCAATGCCTGAGTTTTGAAGTATCCAGAGGTATAATTAACTTATTAAAAATAGACATGAAACTCCTGGCACCCATTGAAAACCCCACTTAACACGAAGGAAACTGAAGTAAAATTTCTCTGTTACAAAAGAAGTGTAGAAATATTCAAAAATTATGGTTAAAATATTTTATATTTACAAGAGGTTAAATATTATTAAAGCTTGAAATTTGTCCTTTGTTTATGAACACTGCTTTTGGAAGTATTTGAATAAGAGTGAAAACTAATGGGGAAACTTCAATAAGACCAAATCTATTTGATGAGGGGCAAATTACAAATAAAAGCAGAGAAGGATTGGAAGGCAGAGAGCAGAGGGTAAAAAATAATTTCACTTTGCCATGAATTGATTTTATACTACAAAGAAGTTATTTGATTTTAGATTTATAAATTGAGAAAAAAAAGTTTACTTAAACTGTTACACAATATTATTGCAAATATCATACCAGTTTAATCAAATATGATAGTGGATATTCAAATTCTTCAGAGTAGATCAGTATTTGTGAATGTATTTTCATGATTATTTTGGAAATGATAAGTCAGACTAAAGTCCTTTGTTTGCATCCAAATATATGTCAAGTATTTTATTTATATATATTTAATTTTGACTATATTGTATTACTAAATGATTTCATAGTGATAGGAAAACTTTCTCAGAATAATCAACTCTTTCATTCAGTAGATGACTACTATGTGTATCAAGATATATGAATGGAAAAATGAATAAGGCATAATTTATGTCCTTCATTTTGTTATTCACCTGTTTTGAAATATAAAGATATAGATTTAGAATGTCTGTTTATCCACCTACACACACACACTCAACATCTGTCTGTAGATATATCTACCACTTTTTTTTCTTTCTTTCTTTTTTTTTTTTTTTTTTTTGACACAGGATCTCAATGTGTAGCAAAGATTGGCTTGGGGCTTGTACTGATTTTCCTGTCTCAGAATCCCAAGTACTGGGCTTATAGGTGTGCACCCCAATACCTTGCTCTATAGTAGGGTTTTGGTAAGAAAAAGACAAAAATATCAGAAAGAGAATATAAGGAAGAGTGAAAATGTAGAGTATCTACACTTTCAAAATGTCTGTCTTAAAACATTCTTCAACAGGTAACATTATTTGTGATGTGTGAATTCATCTGAGCATTTTTCAGTCGGACTACTTCCTCAGTGTTAAAAGCTTTTTATTGCCTTCAAGAAATTCATTGTCTAAATATTAAAGCCATCTCAACGTTTAACCTGAGTTTTTTGATTCTTGTCTCAGTATTTGATTAAATATGCTGTTATACTTTGTAGATCCAATATTTTAGTAACATGTTTTATTTGACATTGTACTCTGTCCATCTGAGAAATAATTTTTAGAACTGAGCCAAAGGATTTGAGAATCAGAATGAGAGTATCTGGGTAAATGCCTTCTTTAGTACTTCTTTAATATAAAGATATGGAGAGAAATATTTCAGTTCATTGACTTAATAAACAAATACTATTTTTTTTAAGTGTATGCTATATTGGGTTTTTAGCCATTTTTTAAAAATTAAGCCAAGATGCTCTGATACATATACGGATTACATCATTATTGTATTTCAGTGGAAAAAAACTGCTTATTCCTAGAATCAAATTGTTCTTTGAAGAATATCAGTATTTCCCTAATATACTATTTCATCAGATTCTTATGCAGCTAGATTCCATATTTTATTGATAGTATATATTTAAAGAATCTCTAAAGAAAAACACAAGATAGATATCATGTTCAATGAATGCAGATCCAGTACTGTTGGAGGCTAAAGTAGGAGGATCTCAAGTTCCAGCCCAGCCTGGGCAATTTAACAAGATCTCAAAATGTAAAATGAAATGGTAACACGGTCTTGGGATGTGTGTCAGGGCAAAGGCTGTGGTACTAAAGTGCCCTAGTACTGAGGGGAGGGATATTCATTAAAATAATCTACCCTTCTAAATAAATAAAATTACTAAAAATGAAATATTGACAAGTATCCTCCTTTTTAATGTTAATACAGAGGAGATTAATCCCTCAAACAGTTTCCTGTCTGTAATTAGAGGAAATAAATTTATTCAGTATAAAATATCCTACCTATAGAGATATTAATACATTACAGGTTTTAAATTTTGTTTTTAAATTGTATTTTTAATTTAAGAAGTATGTGAACATTTATTTCTTTTAAAAATGATATAAAAAGCAGTATCTCTTCTTCACAATCAGCCATAACTAATTTTAATTTCCAATTGGAACTCTCTCAACAATTCCTTTTTAAAAGATTTCCTTCAGTTTTCCAATAAATTTATGTTATTTAACAGTTTATTCATCTATATATATATTAAAATTATAGAAAAATAAAATGAAGTTCAAACTTGTTTTAGCACCACTTCTATTTACCACTGTCTAGCAGAGATTTTTTTTTTTAATTTTAAAGAGAATAAAAAAAAAAAAGGACAGAACAAAGCAAATCAGTACAGAACAATACAAGCAACACAGCATTTCACAACCAGACAACGGGTCATCAACCGAAGCTACCATAATGTTTCTTTTCTTCGAAATAGTTCGGTTGTTCTATTTTCCTTATTCCATCGCCCACTGAATCATCACGTAGTACTGCAGTTGGAGCCAGAGGTGCGAATGCCATGGTGAGTACATCAGGGATCTTGCTTAGTGGCTGTGTTTCCTTCTGCGCTCTGCTTTTTTGCTTGCCAGGCTGTAGTTGTGGAAATCCAGCCTCTTCTCTGTCCAGGATTTAAACTAGATTCTTACTTCTACAATTTTATCAACAGCTTAATCCGGTTTCAGTGCATTACTTTTTCTTTGCTCAAATTATTCATGGTGACTTGTATGTGGAATATAATTTATCATTTGTTACTCTATGTCAGCATATTATAAAAATTAGATAAAATAATACAATTTTCTGATTCTTTAAAAAATTAAAGTTTACTTACTAGTTTATTAATTACTTTATTCATATTTTACATGTTCATGTTCCAATTTCTAGCTGACTAAACCACAACTTATGCTACAAGAGTTTAGTTTTGCCCTTTCAAAGAATGAAAAGAGAGAAAATTAGTACTTGTTTTTTATAGTAGCTCAGTTAGGATATAATAATACAAGTCTGAGTGAGATTTTACAGAATGTAGAAGGAAATAAAAAAAAACTTTGAAGTTAGAAAAGTGTAAGGCAAAGAAAAAAAAGAGAAAATGAATAAGGGGAACAGATTGTGAAAGACAAGAATAGAAAATTATAAGAATGAGAATTCATAAATCATAATTTTCAGGACATTTGAAGAATATAGTAAAAGAAATAATAACATTTAGTGACAAATATATATTTTTTATTTTCTTCAACAAAAGATATTAAAAATAAATGTGGAACCGTAAGTCAAATTACCAATTTTTTGAAGAATAAAATGTGTGAATAAAGTTTAGAAAATACCTTGGTATTGTAAAAATAATAAATGTGATATCTTGCTATAGGAATGTTTAATCTCTATTCTATCACTCTGATATTTGGCAAATCAATTAAAATCTAGCCCTTTAGACATTAATGAGTTCATTAATAAAATCTGAAATATAGTACGTGATATGAAATGTAGTTGTCATTTTTAAACAAATGCTTTTTTCTAATTCTTTCTAGAGTGACTAATAGGACTTGTGACCAAGAGTACAAAACATATGTCTATAATACTGTAACTTATATTCATATATAGGGAATATTTTGTGGTTGTTTTATAAAAGAGAAACTATAAGTAAGAGAACAGCTATTGTGAAAATGAAAGGAATGAAACAGAAGAGAATAGGTGCTATAAAAATTGGACCAAGGTGTGTGGATGTTTGGAATCAGCCCAATCTGAGCCAACAGCTCTGTAAAAAATAAAGATGTTAAAAAATAAAATAAAGATGTTTTCTTCTGATACAGAGGGGGAAAGAAAATAAATTGGTAAATACAAATTATATGTGAAATATAAACAAAAGCAATTTAAGAAACCTCATATTAAATAATTTCTGGGTTGAGAATTTTAAAATAGCCAATTATAAGATGGAGGGAAATTGGGTGAACAAAAGTGCTGGACATATTTGCATTTTATGGGGTAGAGATGGGCAACAGTGAATTAAAAAAAATACTAAATATCACTGTATAATGTAGTCTCAATTATCCTTAGGCTACATTTAAGTATTAAATATCTTTTAGTAATATAGATTTATGTATATTCATAATAATATAACTGTGAAAAATTAAGAATTAGATGTTTACTGGCTTCAGAATGTATTTGAGTATTACCTTACTGTTTTATGTTGTAAGTTTTTATAATTTGGCATTTTGTTAAAAATTAAATGTAGCACTTTAAAAGATAATATGAACATTAAATAATTTTTAAACTTTCTTAAATTGTAAAAGTGAATCTATTTATTAAGTTACACTTATATTAATTGTCATACTATGGAATAAATAGTACTGGGAAATATATTATTCATCAGTCTATGTCATTCCTTTTTCAATTGGGAGACCTTTGGAGAATATGAATTTGGAAAATTTAATTTCAATGTCTATTACATTCAGCATCATGAACTGTGTTAATTTGCACTGAGGAATCACTCACTGAGACTTGTGAAATAGATACAAGTAGAACAAAGGAGACTTGTGAACTCAGCCTCATAGGCTCTTAAAGATTAAATGGACAATGGATTAAGGGCCTTAAAAATCAGTCCTTATCTATTTCTCTTCTTTTCTCTTTATTTTTCTGTCTGTCTTTCACTTTTCAGATAGTGGTATTTCTACTCTTTAAATCTTTAGTATTGAAGAGGGATATGTAAGTTCAAAATTGCTACTGATTAGTGAAAGTGAAGACGAACTGAGTTTTCAAAATTTGACATGTCTTTATTGTACTGTGGATCTGCTTTGATTGCTTGTAAAGTCTATTTTGTGTTGTTGTTCTTTCGTTATTTCCTTGCAATTAACATTTAAGAAAACAGTTCCTTCAGCTATTTCATTAAATCATTTAGATTACAAAGATATATGTTTAGTTCATTAGCTTTGTAATATTTGTTTTACAGTATTATAAATAAAAGGAAATGGGTGGTCCAATATTTAATTTTCTTTTACACTTTACTTTCTGAAACTGGAACTCTGAGTCAGTGAGTATTCTGTCTAACTGAAGAAAAGACAAAAGGTAGGTGAATATACTGCACAGCTTTTATGACACTTGTGTCTTAAATTAGCAGTGGGGAAGAAAGTATTCATTATCCACCGCTCTGATATGTGTCTGCTCCTTGGCTGTTCTTCAGATGTAGCCTTATAAATCCCAGATTTCCCTTGAAGTTATGGATTTCACAATTCTTTATTTATTTACAATATGGGTCCCCAGAATTATAAGTTTCTAGGACCTCTTTTGTGGAGACATTTCCGGGTAGAGTTGCTACACCAGGACTAAGATTGTGCTGACAACAGGTTAGTAGTTCTCTCTCAACCTGGTTTATGCAATAGCTTTGCATCAGTGATACTGTAAGTGTCTGAATAATTTTAGATTACTTTCATTGTGCTTGTGTTATCAATAGTTATCTTCATTGAACAAATAACAATTTCATGATTTGTACATATGCCAATTTTGCTTTACTTCTCATTTATTTGCTTGTGAATGACATGTATTGTTATACCATATTTATTATTAAGTTTATTTTGCTGTTAATTGGATGTTTACTCATTCTATTACTGTTTCATTTCTTAGATTTTTCTTATTAAAGTGTAAGACTTTAATATATATTAAAGATGTCAATCCTACCTCTCTTAAAATTTCTTCTGACAAATGAATGTATTCCAGGGATATAAACTTCTAGGTTATATACATTATGGGAAACTTTTACTTTGAATTTTTATTTAATTTAATGTATTTATTAATAAATACCTCCTTCCTCAAACCTTTCATACACATTGAAAGTATTATGTATTTTGTTAGTTTCTTAATTCTTTTGCTTGATTTGTCACCAAATAATTTACATAAATACAAAGTATGTTTTTAATGTTTATCATTTTTTTAAAAAAATCGTTTTCTCTGTGTCACTTATTCTTGTTAATATGTATTATCAGAAACAGATTTCTCTTGTTCTCCTCACCTACCTCTAAGCCACAAAGAGCAATGAATTTCTACTTGAGACTACAGTTCCTTCAATAAAATTTTATCCTTATGAGAAATGGGTTTGCAAGAGAAGTTGCAATGTTAAATACACTGGATCTGCTAACAGGATGATTCACATCTAGTGTCTGGTATGACAATTTTTAAATTTGCAAAATAATTTGCCTAAATTTTGTTCAAAAATATGATTGATAGAAATATAGTATTTTTTCATTTTCTCTTTTCTTTTCTAGTTTATTTACCTTTTCATAGATTTATTTTTAATGTTACAAAAGGATGATTATACAATATCAGATAGTATATGCCAGTTATATCACGCCAAAAACTAATGTTGGAATCTAAACAATGATACCCCACTAACTTTTTCTCCAGGTGCTTATGGTTGTTTTTCTTTATGAGGAGCTCACATCACCACAACTGTGAGTAATCTTTATACATATTTATCTTATTAAATTAAGTACCCCGAAAATTGGGCAGTCTTAGCCTGGTGAGATTATTTTAAAATTATTTTAAAGTGAATTAATGGATTGAAACAATTATACTTGATCTACATCAGTCTGAATAAGAAAATTATTCAAAGTATATATTAGAAACAAAGAGAAAAACAATGGTAATAACATAATAAGAACAATTATAATATGCTTATCTCCAAGTGAAATGCTCTTGAGTGTTCACGTAATACACCAAAAATAAAATGTAAGGTGCTAATTTATTTTCAAATTAAATATTTACTTTTGATTTAAATTCTGGGATCTCCAAAGTCACTTCTAGTTCTAAAATGTCACACCAGCCAGAAATTTAATATAACTCTGTTGCAATTTTTATCTCCTCTCATAGGTCTCGGAGACATTTCTTACGTTGTGTATATCTAAAATATTTTAAAGTGTATGTCATAGTATAACAGATACAAAGTGTTGTAAAACTCTACCTTACTCCTTCTAATCAGCATTTAATTAAAATCTATTTCATTTTCTGGTTGAAGCCAACCATTTTGTATAAGAAAAGAAAGATTGTAGGAACTTGACTATAGGAAGGAGATAAGCAAAAATTAGTGCATGCATGACTATGTGTGCTCCTGTGTATGTATCTACGTCAGCTTATCTACGTCAGCTGACAACAGCTAAGTCATTTGGCATGTTTTACAACTATTCAAGAACTGTGACCCTTATGGTAGTTTCTTGCTCTGAAATCTGGAGTAAATTTCTAACTATAACACATAATCAGACACATTCCAAGAGGTACAACTGTTTCTTTTCATATGGTCAGGCTACATTTCCTGGCCAACTCCAAAGCTAAAAGCTATATAGTCAAGTCTAAAAGCTATAAAACAATTGAAATTTCTAAGGCATGATTGAACTCCACAGGGTAGGGAGGAAAAGGTAGAGTTGATATAATGTAGTAGTGTCAACAAGCAAGCATATAGTAAGTGAACTGAGGTGATTCAGTATTCTGCTGAGATGTTCTGCACACAATAAAATTTTCACCATACTTTAAAGGCCAAGTAGTCTTATTATTCAGTTTACTGAAATTGTTTATACCAAGAAAACCAAACATGCTTTATTTTGCCTCATTCTTTCATGTTTCCAAAATAATTATAACTATTTTCCCTGGATAAGAAAAGCTGGAAACAAACACATCCACACATGTAGTTTCCAGCTGATCTTTGCTCAAGTCTTCCTTACACCCAGTGCAGCATTAAAATTAGACTAATGTTTTTCAAGACTATTAAATGAACTGGAAATTTTTAATTGTTAGAAAAATTTTCACTTCAGTGTGCATTGGTTACTAACTGCTGTTAAAACAATTCATTAGTATTCTTGTGAAAATACATACTTATTGTCATATAGTTCTGGATACCAGAACTAAGAAATAGGTTTTACTGGCTAAAATTAAAGAATTGGCAGGATTGTATTCCTCCTGTGGTCTCTAAAAATCAATGTGCTTCTTACCCTTTTCAATTTTTAAAGCCCATTTACTTTCCTTACTATGAGTTTCTGTCTTACTTTTCTCTCTTTGGTGGGACAAAATACCCAACACCCAAAGTCAAAGAAGAAAAGATTCATTTATTTAGCTGACAGTTTGTAGAGGTTTCAGTCCATAATCAGTTGGTGCCAAGGCACAGTGGTACATGTCAGAGGGGCAACCAATGACGAGAGCAAAAGGGGGAAAACAATCTTCTTTCTGCTCTTTTATCTTATTCAGACTGCATTCATAATCCTAGCATTGAACCATGAATCACTTGCACATTATAGATCCTGCTACCTCTTTTTTAAAAGCGTCATCCAAAAATGCAGGGTTTTAGGGGGGCATCTAAACACAAGCCATAGCAGTTTTCCTCCATCTTTCAAGTCCTTGTGGATAACATTAATCTCTGCAGTCCATCCAGGGATATTATTTTTGATTTACTATTTTCAAACCCTATTGACTTCCATTTGGCTTTTCTCACTACTGATATGATAGGTTAGGAAATGAGTATAATGATTCTGCCAAATTATATCTCTATCTATCTATTTGTCTATCTATCTATCTATCTATCTATCTAACATATTCAAAATTATGCAATTTTGACCTGGAGAAATACATATATTTGGGCAATTGCGGGATCCAATGTGAGTTTGACTTTGATTAAAACTCCATTGATTACTTGACTTTCATAGTTCTTTATCCTTCAAGGAAGGCTACTATGACAATTTGGATCATCTGGAATCAACACTAGTGTTGAACAAGTATCCAGTTTTCCCTCATATGTCTTATTATATCCATGCTTCCAAAGCACACTTTGATCAAAGGTCTTTAGTCCCTATGTGGAAGGATAAGAAAATGATTAATGGTAGAATTTTTTGTAGTACAGCAGAGTCCTCACTCAAGAGTCACCACTTCCCTCTTATTGAAACAACTGTGTGAGTCCTCAAGTCCTAGAATTGTTTGAAGTCATGATTTTATGCTGCTATGTGTTAGGAAAAATTTTGTTCATTTTTCCTAAAATTTTATGCTTAGGTAAATCTAGAAAGAATTTAGTTGTTTTGCTATATATTTAGCTTTCAGGAACACCATGATTAATCAGCCAATATCATAGGTTTACATCTGCTAGAGAATTCTTATGATCACTTTGTTTCTGCCATCTTTTACAGTAAGTACACCCACCTTGACCTTGGCTGCTGAGTGCTGTCGCTTGGCCTCTGATCTGTGATCCAATCAAAACCATCACCCTTGCAATTTCCAGTTAAGTGACTGGGGTCCCTACTGTAAGTTTTGACATACAGTGAAGAGCTGTGGAAAGGCTCTTCAGGGAAGCTGATGTCCTCTCACAAATCTGTTTCTTAAGGTGTCAATGAAGTGTACCTTTTATGAACCTTTACAGTGTGGTAGATTAAGTTTTATGTGGGAAATTCACTCCATGATTCCCATTTGCTTAGCCTAAGCTATAGTAAACCAAGAAAGGTCAGGCACCTCTAGCTCACTCACAGCATGTCATGTTTTGTTTCATACTTCAGTCAACATACTAAATGAACTATTAATGCCTCTTTTTATCTTCTTGAGCTGTGACAATATATTTAGAATCTTTATTCATGGTCTTATATCAAGAAACTCAGACTAATCTGTGTTTATATTTCTTGCACCATTATCCCACACCTTTAAATTTGACACCCATATTTGTTCCCAGATCTCTGCTTGTACCTGATTACCTGACTCTTATAGTTGGAAAACTCATAAGTTCTTTGGGAGTATATGGATCATGCTGAGTACCTCAACCTTTAAGGAATGTTTGAAAACTCAAGCTTGGTTTTAGGTTTAGAGACAAAGCTCGTGGTGAGGGTGGCTCCCAAAGAGTGTCAGTATAGTGTTCTTGGTACCTATCAGAGACTGTCATTAGTGTTTTTAAAAGGCAACAGAAGATTCAGTTCCTCAGGTATATGAGGAGAAACCAACACAACAATTGATTGGGATGCCTCTGCCACCAATGATGAGGAAATCTATTCCCCTAGTAAAATATTCTCCTAAGAATTTGAGTTCAATATTTCCAACATTATCAGATTCCTGTTAAGCATCTCTATCTCAATTTAAGAGTTCCTATTCTTTTCAAATCTGTACTCTCCCATTCACTTTACATAGTCTTTAAGGCTGAGAGTTAAATTTGCACTGTAACTAAGTGAATCAAATTATGGAGGCTTGTATTTGGTTTTCAGTACCTTTGGCTTCATGGCGAAAAGAAGAAAGAGTCTCTGACAGGGCATGCTTAAAAAACATTTAGATTCAAGATGTACCTGTGTGTGTGGCTGGAAATAAGAACTTATGAACTCCTTATTTGCATGTGTTAATTTGTGCTCACACTTAGAAGACTATAAATAGTTTAAGTGTGTCAGGAGCTCATGATGCTCCTTTAATTTGTCCAAAGATGCTAATAACTAGCCATCATCATTGTATTTCCTACTTTTCTACAAATGTTCAAACATATTGTAAATTGAGTCACTAGACCCTTGTGTCTCACACATGGCAAACTGGGGCACTCAAAAATATCTAGTTGTATATTACCTTAAAAAGTTTACAACAGGGACTATGTCTATTCTCAATATTGGGAGCAGGTTAGATTTTAGTAAATTACAGAGCCAACTCTAGGAACCACAAAACCATTAGAGGAATTTATTCTTATATTTTTGTTCTTTGGAATAACTCCTGCTAACAAGTCTGTATTATTTAGGGCTCACTAGAAGAAGAGAATCAAGTTAAATATATGTGAAATTATGCAATGAATTTAGTAAGCATGTTATAGCATTAGAGGAGGAAGAGTCCCAGTGGCTTTCTGTGGAATCAGTGGTGGAAGAACACAAAATGACCATCTGCACAGGGCAGGGTTGGAGGATGCAGGTACCATCTGAAGGCTGAAGAGTCACCCATGTGAGTCTGTATCCAAAAGCCAAGGAATCTGCTTTGGAAGGCTGAAGAGCTTGTGGTACAATCCTGAAGGAAACAGGGACCAGCGTGCGAAGATGATGGCAAAGACTGGCGCTCCTTTGAGTATAAAGAGGGAAGAGGCAAGATTTGTTTCTTTCTCCTTATTTTTTTTCACTGTGTAACATAGAAACCCATTGGTTGGTGCCAACCACATCTACGGTGTTTCTTCCCTCCTGGGTTTGTGGCCTACCTCTTAATGATCCTCAGACCCCCGCAAAGTTTTCTGATCTGCAGGATGAATCTTACTCGAGTGAAACTGACATTTCATAATTAATAATCACATTGGTTGAAGGAGATCAAATCCAGCTCATGAGCACCTCCTGTCACACAGTAACTTTTTAGTTATGGTTAAACATTATGTTTAAAAGACTCAGTAGCAGGAAAACAATTTGTTCCCAAAAGGAAAATAGTTGTCTGTGAGTAACATCTGGCCTTGCTCCTAAATGCTAAAAGCTTACACATGATTTGCCTCCAGCGATCTGTCTACATTCTAAATGGGATCACTATCTATCTGCCTGTCATTTCAAATTCTAGTGGATGCACCATATCATAGAGACCTAATAGCAAGAGAGCTTGCCCAACTACCTAAGGCTCACAGTGTCTCCTGCAAAGTTATACACTGCAGTGAAGTTTTCCTAAGCTCCACCTTGATGAAGATGGGGCCTTCTGGAGAAAAGTAGGCTTGGGTGATATCATGATAGTTGTTCCTATATGAAGAGGTCATTTGCCCTATGTGAATAGTGAGGATTCATAATATCACACTTTCTTTCAAATGCCCATGTGTGCATTCAGCAGAGGTTTTTTTTTTGATATCCTTAATATCAGTCCAGATTTTCAACTTCTTTCATATCTATTAGAGATTTATAGTCAGTCTCAGTACTCAGGTTTGTTTCCTTTTTGGTTCTCCCCTTGCCAGAATCTCTACCTTACCCTGCTGAACTGAGATCACATGATGACACTAACATTTAAAAATTTACAAACCAGTAATTCCTACTGAATCAAATCTAAATCTTTCAATTTCCCAGTAGTCTAGGGGCTCAGGGATTTAGCACAGCAGCAACTGCAAGGCCAGGAGTTTAATCCCTAGTACAAGGAAGAAAGAAAGAAAGAAAGAAAGAAAGAAAGAAAGAAAGAAAGAAAGAAAGAAAGAAAGAAAGAAAGGAAGAAAGGAAGAAAGGAAGAAAGGAAGAAAGGAAGAAAGGGAAAGGGAAAAGGAACCAATATTCTGAAAAGAGTTTGTATTTTATCTACCCAAACTTTACCTTTTAAAAACTAACAGCACTTCTACACATTACTTATACACTATTAATGACTTATCGTCTGGAATAACTTTCATGTTTATTCCTAGAATTTGTTTTCTTTCTTTTCAAAATCAAGCATTTTACCAATCTGCTTTGTAATTTCCCTTTTTTATTCTTCAGTTTTATTCATTATCTCTGTCATATTATTTAGAGTTTGTTATTTTCTGTATTTTTAAACATTTCCTGTCAGTTAATTTGCATGCTATTTGACAGCACTAGTGTTTCCTTTGCATATAATTCTTTCATCCTACAGAAGGCTTTAGGTGTAAACTTTGACAAAATGTTGTTTCATAGTGGACATTTATTCTTTTATTAAGAGTTAAGTAGGACACAAAGACATATAAAACCGGAAGTTTCCTTAATGGGATGATGATTTAAGAGGAAAAGAAATACATGTATAAACTTATGAATTAACACACTTATGTTAATTTTAGGCCAAAATTGTAAACAGGAGTAGCTGCAGGTAGTAATTAGAGTGCATATGAATACTTGAAAGAAGATAAGTGACAAATGGCATTCATGTTTTCTCTTTTTTTTGCATAATAGGCAAAAAAAACACAAACTCAGTTTACAATACAAAATATGACTCCATTCTGCTTGAAAAAAATTTATGTCACAACACTTCAGGCAATTTATTTAAAGCAAAATGTTCAAGACATTGCTTTAGTCTGTTTAATATTGGTTGTCTTAGTTATTTTTCTCATTGCTGAAACAAAATATCCACCCCCCATACACAACTTAAACAAGGAAATTTTGTTTATATCACAGTTTGTAGAGGTTTCAATCTATAGTTGGCGGCTCTAAGGCAAATGACAAGGCAGAGGGGCCTCACGGAGGAGAAACAGTTCATTCAGGTAGGCTGACAAAGCAAGCAGCTGCGGCAAGCCTGCGTTTCTCTGTCTGTCTATATCCCATCCAGGCTGTAAGCCTATTGATTGGTGCCACCTACACACATAGAAGATGGGACTTCTATACAAGAATTCTGCTAAAACACTTTAATGGTTAGCACGTATCTTTAATCTCAATATCACACACCCTAATCTAGCTTCACATATCCATGGTCTAACTATCTTTGAAAAGTACCATCTATGAGTGCGTGAGGTTTTGGGAAACATCTATATACAAGCCATAGCTGGTTTAAAAAAATACCTCACAAGGGACGGTTTTTAGACAACTGAGGGATTAATTAATTTGTAACTATACATACGTAATTAGATACAATTGTGACAGAACATGTACTCACACATTGGTCATCTAATAACTGTTGCCATATCTTTAACCTCTATCTTATGTTACACACTAGAATTGTGCAAGTTGTGGAAAGATAGAAAGGAGTTGAGAAAGACCAAAGGGAATGAAGAGCTCAATACAACAAAAGCAGATTACTCTTATTGGAAAAAAAAAAAAAGAAAAATTATTGGAAATTATGTTGGAGCCAGGTTGCCAATGTGCAGCAAAATGTCCTAGAACTGCAAATGTCAAAGTTATTCATTATTCTTAGGAGTTAAGCTGCTGTATTTTGCATAATGTGAACTGTCTGGAGGTTTTTCAGAAAAAATGCCATGTGTGCTAGTTATCCAACTGGGAATTAACAAAGACCAATATACCATGGGAAAAACTGTATCTAAGACAAAGCAAAACTGCCTGCCAATGAACTTTAAATGGGAGAAGGTACAATGGGTCCTGCCAACCTCTCAGGCGTAGCAATACTAAGAAATTACCATGAACCAAAAATAAAAGCAAAATGGCAATTTTGACATTGTGAATTCTAACCTATGTCCTTGGCTGACTTTTTGTTACTTTCACTTTTGTCAAGTTAGTTTCTTAAGAAGCACTATGGAACACTGGTTAATATTTTGCATGAAAGGAGATTGCAATTCACAATCTAAGATGTGCTGAATATATGATATTGAACAGGTTGATCAATCTTTCTCAGTTTTGTTAATATGTTAGGTTCTTATCTCCTAAATGATGTGGTTCATAGAAATTATTTTTTCACAGTTGTCATGTATATAGTCTTGATCACAATTATCATAACAATAATTATTTCTTTTTATTTTCAATTTATTATTTTTGAGAAAACTAAGAATATGATACAGAATCCATAGAAAAGTTTTGGTATTAAGGAAAATATGTTGACTAAAGTAAATTCTAAGAATAGAATTCCAGCCATACAAGTTAAAAAACATCTAAAAAACATTAGTTTTCTCAAAGAAGATTTTCTTTTCCATTTCAATCACTCTTTTGCAGGATCAGTGAATTTATCTGACAGTGTCTCCTAAAGTCTCAGCAATAGTATTTTTATAATGACTCTTCACTGTGAAGCACATATGAAATTAAAATATTATCTATTTCCTTATGATTTTATTTCTTAGAATATTGAAAAGATTTATATGAGGGTTCTAGAAAATCTAATGGACAGCAACTTCCAGTATTTACATCTTCAGCTTTCCATGTCTCTCTATTTTTTTTTTTCTTGCCTAAAACTATGATTGTCAAATGGCTGACATGCAAACAGGACCATTTGCAATCCAGGTAATCTCTGAAATGTTGGAATGAAGGGATTACTGCCAGCACTAATTTCTAGATATTTCTTCCCTGATGAAAATAGGGTGGTGTATATATTGGTGTATAGGGTTCTGCACACATGAAATTCAGGGTGGCACCAGCTCAGCATGGCACTGGACTCCATAGCAGCAGCACATGTCTTCAATACTGACTTCTGCTTTCTTCTTCCAAGCGGGAAATTTAACTTCCAGTTTTTGGTGCACAGGCCAGCATTCCCCCAATCAGCTGTCAATACGTCATTCTGCCCGCCCCTTCAAATTTCACCACCTTTCAAACCTACTAAAAGCCTGTGGCTTCTCTGTCTGCCTCAAAGGGATCCTGCACTCTTCTGTAGACCTCCTGCGTCCATAATAAAGGCCTTTTTCTTTTTTTTTCCCTGAATTTGCTTCTTTACCATGCCAAGAAAAATCTATCAATTATAATGGTTCTCATATCAAAATTGTTCTACAGTGTACTAGAATAAGAATGTCAGCCCAATAGAGGAAGGCAGTCTTGTACTCAATATAAGCCTAGTGTAAGTTAAACTGGTCTAGAGTCAAACTGTATATTTAAACAGAAATTTGCCCATTTAGCAATTCTGTCAGTTTATGCAAATTATTAAATATGTAAATGTTGGGGCTGGGAATTTAGCTCAGCGGCAAAAGTGCCTGCCTTGCAAACATGCGGTTATGATAAATACATAAATAAATACATAAATAAATAAATGTTAGTGATGATAGAACAATCTTGCAGGATTATTTTCAAGATTTATTTAAATGATGAAAATAGAAACTGACACAAAATATCAGTTATCAACTCTTAACATATTTTTATTGAATTTATCTTTTAAAATGATCCCTAATTTATTGCTTTAAGACATTAATTAATGTCTGCAACAAGATTTTTAAAATGAAATTTGTTTCTCAAACAATTAAACCTAATATTAGAATTCATATTTATATTATTGCTTGCCTTTTTCAAATAGTAAGACACATTTGTAATAGAAAACAATACCCATATATACTTTAGTAAAAAAAAAATACATTCAAAAAATATTTTTAGGGGCTAGGGATTTAGCTCAGCGACATAAGCCCCTCCCCCCGCCCCCAGGTGCAGCAGCAGTATCGTGAGTTCGATCCCTGGTACAAAAAAAATTTTTTTTTTCTTTCATCTCATTAAAATGGAAACTTCTCGAGTTTAAATAGCTATGGGAGAGTCAGTTTATTGGTTGAGGTAAAGATATACTGAGAAGATTTGACTTCTGGAGAACAAATTAGCCTGTGACTGTGATACCACGTATATAGCTCAGTTAGCTTTCCTCATAGAGTGAGTCAGAAAATGTAATATGTTTGTTCATGACTATGCAACAAATAGGAAGGAGTAAAGGGGTAATATCTGGTATCATTTAAAAAGATTTAATATTTTATGTCATTAAAACTTCACTTATACATTGATAATTAAGTTTTATAAATCTCTGGTTAAACAAAAAATCAGAGATTGTTTTCACGTATTAAGTAAACCGTGCAGCCCGGACTTAAATCTAGCATTTTTGAGTCATCTTGGTCTGTTCTAACATAATCATATTACTTTATTCAAGAGCCCTTGAAGACTGAGTAAAATGAAATTATTACTGATTTAAAGAACTCTAAAATTATAAGTGCAGTTTTTAGTATTATCATAAGCATGTTTGAAAATTACATAAGCACTGTGTGTTGTATGTTTCCGTCTTACTAAGTGATTCATAATAAAGCATAAATACTTATGTTCTGGGTAACAAATTTAATAAGGATATAATCAAAAGAAAAGAGCCAAAGAAGCTCTGCATAAACTCTCCATGTATACCTTGATGAACACAGGATACTTAAAAGGACACAGCAGAAAATAAGAGGGAAGACTGTGTAAAATATTTACTTAAGATAAAAAGACATTTCCTATCTCACACACAGGACTTTTTGGAATAAATTTCAAGATATTTGAGCAAAAGCACCTTATAAATGTTGTGTGACCACTACCTTATTTAGTCCCTGGAGTGCTTCTAGCTAATTACCAAAAAATATAAATAAGAAATGAAAACAAAGGTAAAGAAATTAGTGAAAGAACAAAAGAATGAAAGAAGGAGGAAAGGAAGGAATCAAGGAAGGTCAGAGATATTAGTTCTGCAAACCATATGGGGAAATATGAATTTAGAGTAAGTTACACACACACCTGGAATTTTAAAAAATCTGGAGTTGTTACATTGTTAACTAAGCTGGGCTTTTCAACAACAAAGTACAAGATGTTCAGAGAGAAAAGAGAGGGAAAAATGAACAACAACAACAACAACAACAAAAAACAAAAAACAGAGAAATTTCAAATACATTAGTACTAAATATTGTCAAAACCTTGTACAAAATTTAATCTCACTTAAGTCCAAGTAGATCTAACAACAGGATATTTGCTACTAATAGATCATCAAAAAGAGGTACCAAAAGACAGACAAAGAGAAATGATTAAATATTAAGAGAAAATGTTGCATTATTTACAGAGTGAAAGTAACCAGAATTTTCTTTGAGTTTTCATCCAAAACAATGAAAGCAGGCAGCAGTTCAATGACAAACTGCTAAAAGGGGAAAAGATCAAAAATGCTATATACAAAAACTTATTACTTAAAATGAAGGCAATGTATATTCACAAACAAAGATGGAGAGTAATGGCTGTCCATCACTTAATGATGTTTTTTTTTTGTTTGTTTCTTTCTTTCTTTCTTTTGGCATAGCAACTCTCCTTGATGGTGGCAGTAAATTATATTTTAAAATATTTTATATAGTAACAAATAGCTGTGTTCTGGCAGCTGGTGCATCGACTCCACATCAAGTAGACTTATTTCATACAATTTTAATTGTGGAATGTGTTTTGCTTTTTTAAATGTTAAAATTATTTGCTAGTAAAGCAATACTTATAAAATATTACAATTGTAACATAGTAAAATGTATCAAATGCGAGCTTTATTATGCACAATTTTTCGAATTTTATTGTCTTCATTTTGTTGTCTTCATCTTTGAATAATATTTTTCTATAAATTTTGTATTCAGCAAAATTTATGTAGCTCAGATTTTTCACATATTGTCTGATTATTCTCTCCACGTATATATGTTATAAATGTATTTAATATAGTTCATCAACAATGGTATTGAAGTAAAGATATACTTCTAAAGTATTGCAAAACTAGCATATGTACATATTTCTGTAATTTGAACACAAATTTTATTGAACTGCAACTACAGTTTTATCCTTGAGCATTCTCTAGGATATGAGAGTCATAATGCATGCCTTGGGCTTTCTAAAGTCTAGCGTCAAGTTGTATTGTGTATTTCACAATAGATAATAGTCATATGATTATTGTAAAAGCTTTATATGAATATCCAGAACATATCAAATGTATGCCAAAATCAGAATTTGAAGAAATATTAAAATGTTAGTCATGCATCACAATTATATGAGAAAAAAATGAATAAGGGAGAAATACATGGAAAGAGATTTAAGTGGGAGATACTAAATCAATTGTAAGAAAAAAATCTGCTTGACAACAATGAAAAATAATTTGTTTATACATATAAACAAAGAAGTTGTTTGTACTTTCCACAAAAATTTAGCTGTTATAAATGAACTTTACTAATCTGTCTAAAACTTACCAAACTCCAATAGTTGTGATGTTTTTCTAATTGATTTTTACTTTAAAAAATATGCTATTATCTAAGAAAGTTATGTGTACATTGCAATTCTAACTTTCCAGGCAAAATGAACCAATGAAATTCTGTTTCCTGAGTGTCTGATTTGAGATATGTAGAAACTGCATTAATTAACTGGAAAATCTCTTGCAACAAGAGCTATGGATGTCATTTGGGGAAAGAGAGGCAGCCAAATTAAGTCATATGCAAAAAGAACCATGCAAACTGCTCTGTAGAAGAGGAATGAAAATAAGAGAGATACAGAGGGGCTGAGGAGGACAAATCAGCAGTATTCTAAGTATACTGGAGCACCCCACATAGAGGAATAATTCATTTCTATGCTTCAGGGCCTGTTTGAGCAAACTCTGCTCTGTTCCAAATGATCCTTCTTTTTTCTCAATGAATATAGAACTGCTATAAATTAATCTTTTAGATATTGAACTATTGTCTTAAGAACTCTTGAAAGTATTTTACTTGAAATTTAATCACTTGTGGGTATTTTACAAAATTCAATTTTAGTTGCTTGTGAAAAATATTTATAATTATCATAATTATTAAAATTTCTATCATCATTAAATTATTGAAGCACACAATTAATACTGTTTTATTTAACACTTTGAAAATTTCATGGAGTCTGCACATGCAGTTTATTATACATTATCACAATTATGGATAATGAAGTGAAGATCCACCCCAAATACCATAAAAGTAGAAAGCAGAATCACATTATTTATGTTTAAAAAATAAAATATTAGTAACTTGAAGCTCTGCATAGCCATATACTAGTTAATATTCAGAACTCAGCTTGTTCTTAAGACAAAAAGACAGACAGGCATAGTTGGAAAAAATTCAATCATAAATTAAGCAATCTGAGACTTTATCAAACATTCCAAATTCCAGCCCTTAAAGAACTTCAATTTGAGAATCATTTATCAAAAGACTAACTCAGTGCACATGAGAAAAAACGCAGCACTGAAGTTTTTCAGTGTATCATCATGGAATTACTTAAAGCAGGTGTGTTTATAATCATAAGAAATCGAGAAAAATCAGTCTTTAATGGTAAACTGTCATTTTCCCCCCTAAGCAATGTAGGGTTAGATTATAAAACACATGCATTTTGGAAGGAAGCCGTCTTGTCATCTATGCACCTCCTGTGGACATTATCTCCCTATGATCTTCCAGCCCACTTACTTTGCTATTGTTTTAAGGCACATTTTGTATATAACAAAATAGACATTTACAGGGCTAAAGGCTCTTTTTTGTTGCAGCAAAGTACATTACCAAGCAGCCACAGGTGTACACCACAGGAAGTGGCAAAATGTGATTTGTAGGGACTTAGTGACAGATCTATCTCTGTAAGGCTTCATCTCAGGTTCAGGCTTCCATCTGTTCCACCAGTCTTCATCTGGTTGTGTCTAAAGAAAATATCTTCATTTGTAAGCTATAGGAATAATCTAAAAATGAAATTGTTTGATAAAGGAAAGGGAGACTTAACTTAGTAACAATGGTTAAAATAGCTATGTTGCTTATCAAATTAATTTAAAAATGCTATTTGTTCTACAGTGCTATAAGAACTGTTTTTCACTTCAAACCATAACAGCTTTTTTATTAACAATATTCCAAGTAATCTGGCTAATGTATTAGCATAATTTTCTTTACTAGTCTATGTTGTCTTTTCAATGGAAACAAGACAGTAAAGTACAATTTCCTTTCCAATATTTAAAGAAGTTATTAACAAAATATAACATATTTTCCACCTACCTTGATCCTTTTATTCTGTAATGCCTCCATTTTAGTTAGAATAAATATTTAGGCCAGTTGTGGAAATTAATAGACAATAAGAAAGAAAAACATGAATGAAACCAAAAATTATACATGCAAATAATGAGTATAAAATAGCTAATAATTGTATAATGACAGTTTTGCCTTTCTAGATTTAACTTTTGGACACATTTAAGGTTTGAATTTGTGACTTGTACCTCCTCTAAGTGTCAACCCCAGCGATAGTTATAAAACTCACATGACTCAGTGATGGTCTCTCTTTTGTTTAGCATTAGAAAATAAATGATTTTAATATCCATTTTCATTAATGAATATTTAATTTCTCATTCTTTAAAAATAAATACTTAACTTGTAATAATACTTAAATAAATTCATACTTAATTTATAATACTTAAATACTTAATGAAATAATTTCTCATTCTTTAAAAATAAAAACACAATAATTAAAAAAGTTCATTTCACAAGTTTTAAAATTTAATCTTAAGGGCAAAAAATAGAGTGGAATAATAAAATCAGAAGCAATAAGAAATGTCAAGTGAAAGAGTCAGGTTCAAGTCAGAAGACAAGAGATGTCAGTGATTTGAATGGTACAAATTTGTATCAAGAGTCATTGACTAGTAACATATGATGAACTGTATTTCATTACAACAAAGAAGATTTTAAGGGGTGAAGAAGTAGTGAATATACAAAAGAGATTATATCTGTGGATTTGTAAAGTGAATAAGGAAGCAATTTACAAAATGTAGAGTATAGCACAGACCCAAATCCTGGGACTTAAGCCTCAATGGAAAGAGTGAATGTAGACCAGGTAAACTCTGCCCTGGCAAGTATATTTGCTGGAGTAGGGGGCCAAGCCCACAGGGAGTGGAGAAACTTTTCAGGGCTTTGAAAGGCAGCTGGTTCACAGCAGTAATCCACGAGCATCAGGTAAACCAACCTGAATGTGCCTCACTGAGGTTCAGGCTTAGATCATGAGAGCCTCTGAGGTTAGCACTACCACACCCCGGCAGGTAACACTACCACCTGTTTCTAGTAATTTCTTTCTTCTCCAGCTTTACAACTTTCTCTGTGCTTTCCCCTTGATAAAATTTTAAGATCATCAGAAAGTTTTGTCAAGGAACACAGTCCAAATTAGTAAAACAATATGGGGAAGAAAGTTTTGACCAAGAATAAAATCAACCTCTTTCAGAATAAAAGAATATTATTTATTTGAATCTAGTTAGGATTGAGGTTTGGTAAAATACAGGTTCAAGAAGCATTGAATATGAGATGAGTTTTTACAAAACGATGGTAATATTTAAAGTTTAAAATATCAAGTGGTATTTGTAATTGTATCATTTGCTTAAGCAAAATTGTGTTTAGTGCAAAAAGAGTCAAACTATCTTGCAAGAAAGGGATTATGGCTTCAATGTCTAAATAATTTAGAAAAAGCACAGAGATTTCACAAATGGTCAATAAAAACTAATGAATTACATTTTGGTCTGCCAGCAATCTGTTTGTTCAGGTTGACTAGACCAAAATTTAGCTGCAAAATGTCAGATGCCTGATGGAACACTGGTCAATCATCTCCATTTTGATTTCTGATGTATATCTACATCATTTTGATTTTTTTTTCCTTGAGAGAATTGATCTGAACGTGAAAATCAATAAATTGATAAGCTCCACTTTCTACATTGGTGACAGATTGCATCTTCACTCACATACACATGCTTTGACTTCTATAAAACAATAGAACAGCTCTGTGTTGCAACCCACTAAGACTATTATTCCTTTGTACAAGGAATGATGTCACCCTCACTCATCATCATGAAACATTAAATCCTAATTGTCAATGAAACTATCACTAGCTGTATTAGATAACTGTCAAATCCAGTGATCATAATGATAAATAATTTTAATTGAAAGATAAAATTTTCAAGTAAACCTCAAAAATTGTGAATATAATTACAACAAAAGGAAAAAGAGAGATTAAAATAGATAATATGTGTATATAAATGAACATGGGCACATGAAGCAAAGAAATCACTTCTTGAATTGATCTTGATACACTTTATATCTGCAAACCTTTTTGTGTTCTAGCTATTTAGTATTTCATTTGATTTTAGATAGAACATTAGCTATTTGAGATGCTTTACTAGGTGAGATAATTTAACCTCTTCATCACTCAAGAATTCAAGTCCTCAGTAGTCCTCCCTTTTTTTTAGTTATTATTTGCATCAAAAACTGCTAAGCTCTTCTATTTAATTATAAATTCTGGTCGTTTCTACTGAGTAGCAATAAGTCCTTTTATAATATATTTTCTATCAATGGGGGTAGAAAACTAAAAGTGACATGACAAGCTTTTTTCATAATTCACTGTTACCACTGTTGTGTTTGCTGAATGAATGGAATGCAACATTCCTCCTTTGAGAAGTAAGGTCAAAGCTGCCAAGATAACTGCAATATAATGCATATTTTATAACTTATCATTACTTATTGGCTTCATGATTTCTATACTCTGGTTAGGGAGTCAAAATATCATATTACAGGCTTTAATATAAACCATACACTACATTGACATTAGGATGATTTCCACTCTTTCATTTTATTATCTCCCAACTAATACAGTCCTCAATTTGCCATTATATTAGGTCAACTACTTTGTAATTAGCTTTATGGTAAGACCAAAAATTTCATTGTTATGTATCACTACATTTTGGAGTATGATGAGTGACTTTGTTATAATCAAACCAGTACTGAACACGATATTATAAAGAAAATATTCTGTGAGATCAAACATGATAATGCTGGTAAAATTACTATGGGAAAAGCAGATAAATATACACAGTACTCATCTACTCCAATAAAAAAGAATCTCTGCCTACTCTTTGGTAGAAGAGGTCCATCAAAATTGATCATAATTCCAGGGAGCAATGCCATGTTAGATTCTCACTGTTGATTTATATTCTTGATAACTTATGACATTATCAGCTTGTGGTGGATCCATCAAGTTTGTCATCGAGAAATTAATGTTGCTGAATTTATACATATACCATATCTCTCTCACATAGTCACTTTGCAAATAAACCATTGGAAAAAGCATGGCCTTGACAAGAGAAAAAGTTTAATCACACACCATTTAAAATTTATCATATTGTTTATCTGGGTATTAAGAACTTTCCATTGTGAAAGTTCTTTTGTAAGCATTTACATTAAACACATATCCACTGCACCCATGATATCTATTTATTACAGTGTATTTATATATGTTAGTGCTATACATACCCAGACTATTCCTTGTGCCTTATGTCTCTGACCTTGTGGTCACATTTTTGATATGATGGTTAGAATTTCACTTTCTGCAAAGACTAAGTAATAACCAAAGCTATTTTCCCCAAAAATCAGAATAATTTTTTATAAAAATCATAAATTTGACTTGAAATTCTAGAAGGATTCATTCATTCATATTGATTTACACATTGCTGTTTGGTGATGCTTAAAGGCTTTGCACTGATAAAGAACATGATCACTGTCCACATATTTCTATCCTCATCGATGGATTTCCACTGAAAACTGGTAGGCTTCCCAGTGAATAGCTTGAAGTGGTACACTCAAGTGCAATTGATGCAGGGAGTACAATTCCTTTCCAATCTTTAGATTTGAGAGGTTGCCTTCCCCTAGGTCTTCATATTATAGCAAAGGAGAATTCCCCTAGGAACTACACCAGTGTATAGTGAAACTAACCTCATAATTTTTTTGGTTTGCTAGGAAATCTAAGTCATGTATTTTTGTTGTTCAATGCCTAGAGAGAATTGCCATATATATCTTTTCTTTGCTTTGTAGTGGTTTTCAGAGGAAGGACAAGTCTAGTATAAATTACTCTAAGATAGTTGGAAGCTGAATTAGATAAGCGATTTGACTCAAAAATTCTTAAATATTGTTAACATTAACTAGTTCACTGCATTACATTCAAGTCACCGTAATCTGCTCAATTTCTATTAACTTCATTGCATAAAATTTACATTAGTGACAGATTAAATTTTTAAATATCAATACTAAGGACAAAGACAGGTATTAATTGAAAAACCATTTATAGTTAAGGTAGTTTTTAAAAAGAAATACTTTAGTTTACAATCTTAATATCAAAATCAATTGATAAAAGCAAAGGTATCTTGAGCAAATTCAGCAGCTGTGAAAAGAACCCAGGCAGGTACACACATACTCTAGATCTTTTAGCTGCCTTTATTTTCTTGTTTTCTAGAGAACTGTCCTTGAATACAAATGTGTTCTCACAAGAACTACATAAAATCAATCAATATATTGTTGTTTATTTAAAAAGCATTTTAAATTAATCACTGTCAAAATCCTCTATGTTGTCGTTTTTTGATTTACCTTATAAAATATCTGTAAGTTATTTCCTTTAGCCTTAATTAAGTTAAGTCGAGTTAAATTGTCTCTGTACTTTATTTTATGAGTTTCACTTCTTGCTATGGAATGAAATAAAAATGTAAATTTGCATGTAATGGGTCTCATGCTAAGTCATCTTTGATTCTTACAAGAAGAATGACTCAGCTGGTATAATGAACATACTGTCAGTCCCTAGGAAGACATTTGGCAGATAAGGTTGCTCAATTATTTCCGAATAGAACATTTTGATCTAGCAATAAAATTGGTCCCCAGTCAAAAAAGGGAGAAAGACATACTTAAATGTTCAGATTTTATTAATTAAAAATCATTTATAGTATAATTCCTGTCATACATGATGGTTTTAGTTTTTCTACATTATCGATACACTTACACATTCACATACATATGTACACAAACACATACATGTTTATAGATGTAAATGCATACTTGTTTTTATTTTTTAATGACTTTTAACAAGTATTCATGAAGGCATAGCTATTTGAAAGTGATGTTCCTGATTATATCTTGGCAGATTCTTTCTAAATCACCAATGCTACTGAAACTTTTAAGTCTATCATTAAATAATGTGTCTCAATCTACTAATTCTATCAATGGCAATGAGAGTTTTCACTGTTTGACTGCATACAGCTTTGCTTCTTATGTTTTATGATTATATATGCTGTCTGGGTTGGTAGAAAGAGTCACACACTTGTTCATATCTAAATTATTGGACTTTCTACACATGAACAGAAAAATATATTTATATTATTTATATTTTGCCATAATTCATTGTTTATTTTACTGACATAAATGCTTTGATTTCTTTCACATTTTAGATAAGGACTCTGTGTCTATATCACATGACTGCAGGGTTCCCATACACAGCTGTTGCAATGAAAAGATAATAGAGTCCTACTCTTTGTGAGTCAGATTTTGAATACACATTGGACTAGTAAGAGCAGATATCTTACAAATATTTACTGTAATAGTGAGGCAAGAAAACTATACAGGGAAGTATATGAAAATACATTTGCTCATCTTCTAAACGTGACTGGGCCGCATTCTTATCTTTAAGATGATTAAACGATTAGATAAAAATAATTACAATCAGTTATTAATCCCTTGAAGGCAATGAGTAACAATTAGAACAGATAGAATAGAAAAGTTCCATACAGATTGCCCAGTGAATGTAAAATAACATTTTAAAGTAAATTTTAATAGAGAATAGAGTTTGGTGCTTGGGCTTAGGTGACTATAGAGCCTATTTTTGCACTATCATAGAGCATTTATATCTCTACCAAACAAAAACTTTAAAAATGTATTTTTAATAACTAGATTAGAAAGTAATTAAACTACCTAAAAAAGATTTATAGAAACATTCTCAAAATCACACCTTATAAATATTTTGGATAAACAATTCAAATACTTATCTGCACTTGTTCAGTAATTTCCTACTTATAAGATATATAAAATGGTTGACTTTTTTGAGACAGGGTTTCACTTTGTAGTCTAGGCTGGCCTCAAATTCCCAGCAGTCCTCCTGCCTTAGCCTCCCAAGTGCTGGGGTTAGAGATGTGCACCACTGTGCCTGGCTCTACACTGCAATTTCTTAGTGCTATAATAAACTCAAGTCCCAAGTAATTTAATTTCATTTACTCACTTTAAAAAAAAAGCAGCACAAAAATAATATTCATGGTAATATTCATGAAGACAAAGTGAATACATTAATTCTTTGTCAAAAAACCAACCAATCAAACAAACAAAAAGCAGTGATACATACTTTCAGGTCAAACCACATTAAGAGTTGAAGGTTCACTAGTATGCCTAAGGAACTCAATTTGATGGGTTTCTCTTCAGACTTCGAATTATGAATTTGAATTTGAGACTGAACAGAAGGTTATCTGCTCCATCATGGGCTATGTTCAGATGGGCATATCTGCTCCCATGACTGGTGTGTGAATTCTGGTCTTTTCCCTATGTATTTTATCCTCTTTGAGTCAGTAAAACAGCACAACATGCTTTTTTCATAGCAGCTGCAGCAAAAGGGGAAATCTCTTGTGACATGGATTTTAGAAGGAGTGTAGTGTCGTGAATGAGAACATATTATCAGTCATAGTGCGTCCATTGTGAAGCCCGAGGTTAAGAGACCAAGTAGGGGGCTACTGCACCTGTGCCAAATCCAGGCCATAGTTAAAGCCATAATCCAGTCTACCTCAATAGCTAATGTCAAGGAAGATTCTGTCCAAAAATGATAAACAGCATGTGAACTCTGGCATTTTATCAGACCAAATTAATTACTCTTTCATACAGTCAATTTTGAATAAAAGTAAATGAAAATGTGATTAAATATATATGTGAAATATTTGGGTGTAGGAACCAAAAAATATTTTTGAAAACAAGTGAAGAATAACACATTCAACACAATGTTTGAGAACTTCTAATATAAAGCACTGTGATAGCTTTGTATGATAATCTACTTGTGAAAAGAAAGGATTTTATTTTCTTACAGCTTTGATGGTTCCAGTCCATGATAAAATATCACATTGCTCTGAGTATGTGGCCAGGTAAAATACCACGCAGACGTACACAGGGAAGCGAGCTTGCTAACCTCATGAACCTGGGACAAAGAGAGGAAGAGGTTAGAATTCCATAGTCTCATTCAGGCCAGGTCACCTGATAATGCTTATCAAAATTCCACAGCCTTCCAGTGATGCCACCCTGCTGAATAGGTCTTTAATATATGGGCCATTGGTGGACAATCACCTTCCACACTGCAGTGGATTTGACTGGCAAATATAGATATAATTCAGTAACATGTTTTTTTCTTCCCCAATGACTATTAAATCAAAATGATTTTGGGCAGTTTTCAAGATTTTAGTTTTTGAAACACAGAGATTAAAACTCTTCCTACTTCATGAATGTACTTGAGAGAAAAAGTGTCAGGAATGATGTTTGTTTGGTTTAGATATCACAAAAATGTTAGGATTTTTTTCCAGTATTCTGTTTTTTCCTTTTATTTTCCATATTTATTATTTTAGTTTTGTAGTACAAGTGTTTAATATTTATTGTTTGCATTCCTTGTGGGAAGTTGATACATGTACATAGCACATTTTAATATATTTTGTCATGTCATTTCTCAATCCTTTTATCCTCTTCCTTTTTTATTTTTCCATGTTTGCAGTACATAATAAAAAGACTAGAGAACCTACAGGGTGAAATCTTGTTGCAATACATATATTTGATCAGTTGCTACATTTTAGTCCCTAGTTGCCATGGAAAGACTTAAATTTATGTTGTGAGTTGGCAGCTTATTCATTTTTTCCTGTAACTATTACACATAATTTCATTCAGAATTGTCTGTGGGTTCTCCTCTCCTTTTGGCAACAATGCCTTTTATCTTTCATTGTTTTTTGCTTATTGGTAAGAGATCTTCCTCTGTTCACCATAACTTTGCTCTGTCAGTCCCAGAACAAAGGAATAAGTGTTTATATGAAGATATACTCATATATTCTGAGATTCATTGCATTTGTTCTTCAGTATGAGCAATCCTCTTTGCAAAAACAACCTGTTAATTTAGTCTAGTGTGCTAAAAGTAATTTAAACGAAAATTTTCTCAAGATATCCTGCTTCACTGCTAACAAAATCAAAAGCAGTAGTAAACACCAATAATTTCTAAATTAAAAAACATGTAATTATTTTATGAATTAATGCACACAAAAAGGAAAATGTTTCCTAGAATTGTATATTCATTTATAAACAAAAACATACTGAATCACATATTTGTCTTCATCATGAATGTGTAATTAGGAATTTACCATTATATATGATTTTAAATCTATGTCTATATGTTACCAGATTTTCACTCATGTTACAACTGAATATACTGACCTGAGTTTTCAAAATTATAATCTTTGGCCCAGGATGACTGCCACACACTACAATAAAATTAATTTTTCTTTTCTTGTTTAAATCCTATAATAGGCACTGAAAAAATATTGCATGTGAATTATACTTTGCCTATTATTCTTTTTATTTCTCTAAAATGATACAACAAAATGTACAAAAAATGTTCTTAAATCATTAAGTTTTTAAAAAAAAATACATGTGAAAGATGGCAGATCAGTGAGCAACAAAATACAAAGTCTCCCAGGGAGAAACGACTCATATGCCAGCATAAAACATCCTGGAGGGATCCAGACAGAGGGAAATAGATCCTCTTGACACAGGAAGAAACTAAAATGATAAAAGCTCATCAAACATGCAGTCTCAGTGCTACAACTGGAACAGCTAAAATTAGCAGACATGATGCTTTCACTGCTGCCCCAAACTAGCTCCTGCCACGACTCACAGGAGCCACAGCCACACTGAAATCGGGGGTTGGTGAGCCAAACGGAGAATGGAGCCAACAAAGGGACCTCCATTAATCCACAGTCAGTGCTGGGAATAAGACCCCCCCACAGGAAGGGGGTGACCAAATGGACGACATGTTGGAATTGGGCAGGAGGAGCCTGAACTAGGAATAGCAGTGACTTCAGTTGGTTCCCCCCTCCCCAGAGCAGATTAGTGGGATTTGCTTGGCCTAGGTCATGCCCCTGGCCAGGACCCAATAAGTTGTTCCAAACTGATTCCCTATGCCTAGCACACACTAACCTGGTGAAGGCCCCTGAAGTTTGACTGACCTGGTGGGGAAGGACAAGCATAGACAGCCCCTGATTATACCTCAGTGACAAGAGCAAACAGGAGAGGGCAGAAATCTCTCACCAGTGCGCTTCAGAAGAACCATAACCAACAAGGAAAGGGGCTGAGAACTCCACTATACACCTGTATGGAAGAAACCAAAAACATGACAAGAGAGAGAAACAAGAAAAAGCCCCCAACCCAAAACCCTGAGAACATTGATCCAGGAGAGGGAAAAATAAAAGAGACTGAGGGCAGCAAACATGCAACATCAGACATGGCTTCAACGGACGTTAAGAGATATCTTCAGGACTTGTAGATGAGCTCAAAACTGAAATATTAAATCAGGTAAAGCAAGATATAAGTAGACTAATAAAAGAAATGCTAAGCACCTTTCAAAAAGACACAGACAGAAGAAGGGAGGAACACACAAAAAAGGAGAGAAACATTCAATAAAGAATATAAAGAAAACCTAGAATACATGAAGCAGATTCAAAGAGATTACCAGGAAATTAAAAACTCTATTGAAAGCTTGCAAACTGCTTAAAAGAAATTAAGGATAGACTTTCAAAACTTGAAGACAAGTTTGCAATGTGTGATCATGAAAGGAAAGATCTCTTAAAAATAACAAGGAAATAGGCAGTAACAATACAAAGGCTAGAAAACAAAAAGAGAAAATTCTTAAAGTTTAAGAATAAGAAAAATGAATTAAGAAGCAGAAATGAAAACAGGCAAATTACAAAGGCTATTCATGTAAATAATTAAGGAAAACTTTCCAAGCATGGGAAAAGAAAATGATATTCAGTTAGGTGAGGCATACAGAACTTCAGCCACCTACAACCAAAACAGAGCTACACCCAGACATATAATAATCAAGATACCAGAAATTCAGTATAAAAATGGAATATTAAGTCATCAGAGAAAAGAAACAAATTACTTACAAAGAAAGCCCATCAAGGTCACAGCAGACTTCTCAACACAGAGCATCAGATCAAGAAGAGCTTGAAGAGAAATATTCCAAGCCCTGAAAGAAAATAACCTCCAGCCCAGATTGATGTACCCTGTCACTAGAAATTAATGGAGAAACAAGATGCTTCCATGACAAAGAGGAACTGGGGGAATTTTTGACCACCAATCCAATCCTACAGAGAATACTGAAGGACATTCTAGAGAGAGAGAAAAAAAAAAAAACAGGATTTCAGGAACAGTTGCAGAAAGGCCTCAATGAATGGGGCAGGCAGTAGAATGAAAGAGAAAAGTAGACAAACAATGGCTGAAAAATTACATAGCAGAAATGTGGCAGAGAAGATTGGTTATAATCTCTAACATAGATGGCTTTGATACACTAGGAAAAAAAAAAAGACAGGCAGAGTAGATCAGGAGGTAGGGTCCATTGAGATGCTCTGTATAGGAACCATAATCAACCTGAGGGAGGGTTTATGGACCAGAATTCAAATATGAGAAAACAATGCTCTATGTGACAGGGAACCAGGGAGAAACAGGAGCAACTCGACCAGCACCTACAGATAGGTTGGAAAGACAGGGTACTTAAGTGCAGTAGAGAACTACTCAGCTATAGCAAAAGAAAACCTTGAGGCTTTTGTAGGTAAAAGAATACAACTTGAGATCAAGTTCAGGAATGAGAAGGTTTGGAACCACTTAGGTAAAAAGCAGGTTGCCCCCAATCTAAAAACTGAGGGAGTTGTTGGGACCCAAAATGTGCAGCACCCTGTGAGAGTGGAAGGGGAGGAATAGCTTAAAAAAAGAGGGCAGAGGATGTTGTTAATAGTTTCCCAGGATTTAAAACGTACATTACTCACACCACTCTGCTTAGATGGATTATATTCTGTTCCAGTTTGTCTACTTGTACTAGATTTGGGGGCTCAGACAGAACATAAAGAAAATAAATTTGAAGAGAAATATTCCAAGCCATGAAAGAAAATAACCTGACCAGAAAATAGCAGGATATATATGGTAATCATCCTTAATTTCCTATTAACTTAATCTGAAGCTTTGTATAACTTACACTGTTTTACTATGACTAATCTTAATTGAATCTGGTTTGTTAGATCGCTGTTTTATATTGACAGACTATTCAAAGCTGTTATGATTGATAGTATCAAGTCTGAGGTATAGGCAACTACACTGAAGATGACAAGATTCACTAGAATATTCACTCTGATTTGATTATTACCTGCCTTTGAAATTTTACACTGTCTACAATGTTTTATTTTTACTAATATTGTTATGTACTGCCATATTCAATTATACTGCTATATACAATTATGCCTAATGATATAGACAATTCTATTGAAGATAATAAGAGACAACACAGTAACCATTGTAGATCACCTTGTTCTGTGGTTTTCTATGACTTTTTAGTTTCATGTGTTTATAGGAATTTGTTTTGTTTTGTCTTGCTAAGTTTTGTTTTTCCCTCTAATAAAGAAGGGCTAGAAATACACATAGAGACTCATGCATGCATAGCTCTTTACAGTCTCAATGTTTGAATATCTACTTTGTATGCTTTAATTTTGTAACTTGAACAACTATTTATAAGAGGACAATGTGTAATTTATCAACTAGTGATTTCTTACTGTTTATCTTTTTTTTTGAAATTCTGTATTATTTCTACCCTTTTAATGTTTTTTATCTTTAAATGAAAAAATAAAAATAATACATGTAAATTGTTTTCAAGAGAGACATAGTGATAGATATGAGCACCTATCAGCAAAAAATGAAAAATTATTCTTTTATCATTTAAAAATATATACACTTTCAGTTTGTTAGCCTTTTCCCCTTTAAACTAATTCGCTAGCATTTTTTTTCTCTCACTGAACATGCTGTTTTTTTCCCCCATAAGATTCAATAAGGTTATGGTACACATTACATGTGCATGCACAGCACGTGTCAGTCTTGTTGTTTTTTTTTCTATTTCTAACTCATATTTTAAAATGAGTTAACATTTCCATTAAAAAGACTAGATTTTAAAAACATTGCACTAAATGAATGATAGATTAAAGTTAGATGATAGTTATACTGACTATTATTTTGTTTGAAAATAAGACTTTCTGAATTTTTCATATGAAACAACCCTTTGTATCAGCATAAGATAAAGAACTATCATTAATTGCAACTGAAAGGTTTATCCTTGAGTTAACATAACACTGATTTGCCACTCATTTCTTCCTTTTTTATTTGTACAGGGACTTGGACTCTGGGCCATTCTTTCCAGGCATGCTCTGTGCCGCTGAGCTAAATCCCCTCATTTCTAAAATTATGTTTACCTCTTAGCTCACTGTGAGGGCATCACTTTGTTAAATATATGTGTTGTTAGTAGTTATCCTTCTGAAAAGTATCAATGTCTCCAAGTAAACTGCAAATCAATTTAAGAGAAGCAAATATAAAAAGTTTTTGCAGACAGATGGACACAATCTGGCAATGTGGGGATTTTGTTTGTTTATTGGCTTTATTATATATAATATATTTTATTCACATAATTTTTTCATTAAATATGGTATTAGAAATGCAACTGTAGTTTGAATTGAGAAATCAAGACATTAGGTTTTTTTCTTCATTCATTGTGATTTTGCTGCACATTGCTAGTGCCAAAGTGATCTGAGAGAGAGAATAGGAAGAGATGCAGACAGGCAGGCCAGGTGATGTAAAGTATTCATATGGCAGGTGGGTGGGTGGGAATTGAATCCAGACTTTTGTGTATGCTAAACACATGTTCTGCCACTCAATTACAATTCCAGCTTCTGTTTATATTTTATGTTATTAGAATTAACTACATTAAGGGCAATATGTATAAGAAAAACAAGAAAAATCCGTGGTAAAATATAAATATGCAACTTATATCATTAGAAGTCAATTTAGTAGATAGTTGGCTTAGACGTTTTACCTTAAACTCATTTCCCAAAGTACAGAAACAAAGAAAAACAAAACAAGGTGAAAGATGAATTTAAAGCAGAATAAAATCTGCATCAATAACTTGTTTTTGTTTGTTTATTTTGCTTTTCCTATTGTTACTTTTAGATTATTTTGTTGTTTTCATCACTATAACTAAACATTATGTGGTTGGTTAATGCTTCAGGTCTACTGTATTTATACTTTTGTGTATTTTTCTGTGAGTGAAATCATTTATTCTCAACAAAGTTTTGACCCCTAAATCTATAATGTAGGTCTAATTACTGACCTGTGTGAGCAAAGCTGAAATAATTTGAATAACATTATTCAGAGGTGACTAGGTCAATGCCTAGAAAAAAGATCTCTCTCATACAATTATGTTTATGGGGATACTTGCACCCTTTATCTTTTAATTCTCAGTGAACATTTGATTGAGTATATAATGCTTTAAAATTTTCCATTCATTTTCTATGATAACTTATCAAGTAACCTCCATTTTCACAAGTGCTTTAAAAAGGCATGCAATTGATTTTACTAAGTGTTCTTTTATTCAAGAGTCCTCAGTGCCACTCACAAATCTACAAGAATCAAATGTCTTCTCTGGAAATTTAGCTAGCTTCCCTGTATTGTCTGAAAATTTATGGAGGACTACATGATTGACATTTAACCCACTTACATTCATATCTGTGTTATAAAAAGTCCATGACGATGTAAAAATTATTTATTCTGATAAAGTATTTAAATGTGTAAACATACATATATATCTGGTTATTATTTCATTAACATGTTAATTATAATTCTGAGCTATCAATTACAATAACAATTAAAAATTAAAGTTGTAGCTCATGATTAAGGTGTGAACAGTATTTATTTTTAGATAGTATATTTTCAGACAGAAAAAAATAAATGTAAACATCAGGAAATATAATCATTTCCTGCGTAAATGATGTTTAAAGATTTAGCTACATGAAAAACAAAAGATGAGTAGAAAATTATATACGATTTGTTACAAGTTAGTACTTAGAATGTGGGCAATACATTTTTTTAAAATTGTTGAAAGAAATAGTTCTTCAGGAGCTGACATCACTAAACAGTGACTTACTGGAAAATATATTTCATTTTTATTTGATTCTTCATTCCTTTTGACTTTCTAGATAGGCTAAGGTGTTTCACATTATTTGGCTCAAAGTAAACAATTTTCTGTCACATACCATTGATTGCTTATATGAGGAAACTCACTTTAATTCCACATCTTTATCGTCTTATTCATCAATAGTGAATTGGTTAATGTTTTTTAGATGGTCATTTATTGCATTGTATTCAGTCCACTTCCCACTAACAGCAGTATCATTGAATTTATTACTGTGACTTGAAACATGTGACATAGATGTATTGACCTACACAAGGGCATAAACGGCGATGGACAATAGTGTGGTTGCAAGAAATGGAAGAACATAAGCTGCGCACTCTTATGAACTTGGTCTTTTTATCTTCTGTTGTTTAAGTCTCATCTCTGATAAAATATTTAGACAGAATTATGTCGCAACAAAATTGTTATTACTTGTGAGAAGAAATTTCTCCAAGGCATAATAGTAGGTTGAATAGCTGCACAAGCTGTGGATATTTGTAATCCCTTCAGTGCTGTCTTCATACAACCAATGATTTTATTTTGTCATTGAATATATTTCTTTAGGTGTAGCCTTTAATTATCTCATGCTGAGAGCCTAGATTCTTTGAAGTTGAGTATTCTGTTAGGAATAAAGAGACTAATTACCTTAGGTAGAGAATGTTATTTTGAGGCTAAAGAGTGACAAGTAATGTTTTAGAAACAAATTAATAATAATAAAAATAATAATAACCTAGATGCCCTGCCTGAATGTCTTAATTTAGAGGGTAAATAACAGAAAATCAACAGTAACATTTTCACACAAATGATATACGTTTAAAGTCAAACAATATAAAAACACAAGTTCAATGTACTATTAGTATTTTTTTATGAAAGAAGATTTTCAAGGTTTTAACATCAATATAAATAAGTATGTCAGAAGAAACAAGATGAATGCTATACTTTCTTCTCTTTAAAATGAATCGTTATTCTCAAGAAATATCTTAACCAATATAAACTTTCATTTACACAGATATAAATTGATTTTTTCATACACATGTGATGTATCTTTAGGTGATTTTGAAATACATTTACTATATTTAGTTTGGATAAGTAAGTACCATTTTAGAAATGACCAAATAAGTTTAGTGTTGCAATATGTAAGTAGTGAATAAAATTAATCAGTTTTTGAAATTTACTATGGAAGAAGTAATTCTTTTGTTTTTTCCACTTGGATAATTTTGCTTTAACCAAGTTTTCTAATGTTTCAAATGACCACAGTTGTGTCTATTCTATATTAAGCATATTGTTCTTTAGGAACTCTAGGCTATTGATAATTATCCTAGGTTACAAATAAAATGACTGAAAACTGTATTAATTTTATAGAAGTGTAAAACAGATCAAACAGTGGCTTAAGCAATACAAATATTTCATCACACAATTACCAACATTGAAAATCCAACATGAGTGTCAATGGGTTATAACCATGATGTATACATGAGTAGGTTCCTTTTGAAAATTTGAGAAGAGAATCCAATTTATTGCCTTTTATGACTTCTGAAAAGAAATCTTCCAGTTATAAGATAAACTTAGTGCTCCTGTACTGACATCATCCAATCATCAAAATAGAACAAGGATTAGGAAATGAACATCTTTGGTGGGCCATTATTGTGCCTAGCATTGTGATGGCTACTAGTATGAGTGATTTAGTTGTGAATGATGACATTACATTTGCTAGAAAATTTTAATAAAATGACATCTAAAAATGAAATAACATTAGTGAACAGAAAATTTCTTCACTATAATAAAAACATAACATGCTTTCATTTGAAAACAATGCTTTCATTTGAAAACATTATTGTTCATTTTAAAATATAGGCAAGTAAGAAATATATAACAAATTAGAAAGAAATACCAATGCTAGAAACAGTTTAAAAAGTGTAATACTAACTGGAAATGTCTGAAAATCTAGGAAATGTACATTTTAAAATTATTTATTGAATCAATTTACAAATTAATAACATTGTAAATATTTCAGTGTGAATAGCTGTACAACAGAACAAGAACTAAGAAATAATTGATAAATAAATACTGAGTCTAAATGCTCTGTTAGATAGCAATGTAAAAGGAAAAAGCAAAGAAATTTCTGAAAGTGAAGTGTGAAGAGGTGGATGAGAACTAGCTGTATTTGAAGGAGAGATCAATGACAATACACTTGCAAGTGAGAAAAGATGAGAATGCTTTCCTTTTTGAAGAAAAGTCTGTATCTTGAAAGGAAAATATTTCAAAGAACAGGAAACCTGGCTTTAATATTCAAAATAAACAAATCCTACATTTCAGTGTTGCAAGGATATAATATTAAATTTATCAGAGACAATGAGAACAAGAACTTAAACCTATAATATTTAAGTGAATGGTTTGGCATTTGTTTTTACTGGCAACAGTGGAGATGCAAGAAAATGAGAAAGTTCAACAATGCAATTATTTTCAATCTTTAACAACTTTATTTTCAGACTATTAATTATTAAGCATTTTGAGACTTGTGATAATTCACTCTTTTCAAGACCATTAAGAATTATTTCTACAACAGAGACTGGAAAAATAAGCAAACAATGTAATGGGAAAATAAAGTGAAATAGTTCACAAAATGCAAATAGTTAGATAAAACATTTTTTGAGTAACCTAATAATACAAAGTATAAAAGAAACACATCAGGTGTGGTGGTGCACAACTGTAATCTCAGCACTTGGAAGGCTGAGTTAGTAGCATTGCTAGGATCTTGAGGCTAGCCTGGGCTACAAAATGAGTTTAAGGCCAGCCTGAACTGCGTAGCCAAACCAAGTCCCAAACAAATAACAAACAAATTAGAATTGGTGGTATATTCCTGTATTGCCGAAATCTGTTGGGTTTAGGGAGAAGTATCGAAATTTTGATTTCAATCTGGACAACTTAGTGACCTAGTAAGACCCCGTCTCAAAAAAAAAAAAAAATTAAAAATGATTGAGAAAGTTTTTCTGTATGAAGGCCTTGAGTTCAACTTCCCCCTGATACACAAGCATGCACGTGTGCACGTGCACACACACACCACAATTTAGAAGTTTTCAGTTGATAACTTTAAAATACTGTTTAAGACAGAAAGTAGTATAGCCTTAATAAAGAAATATAAAGTAAAAGTAAAAACATCTTTATCTATAGGGATTAAAATTACAAAACATTCCCGCAAGATTTTAAAGATGCAAGAGCAACACATAAGAACGTCTTAGGAATGTTGCTTAGTAAAGACACATATCTATAAATAAAAATTGAAATATACTGTTAAAATATTTTGAGAAAGCCACTTGTAAAGTGGAAGTAGTATGATTGAGATCTATACAGCTGAAAGAAATTCATGTGTTTCTACTGAAGAAATCAATGAATAATAAAAAGATTTATAAAAAGTAGCTACATATTTGTTTGCTTTGGCTCCTAATTGCTCCAAAAGCTTCACTTTGCTAAGGTCTGGTCTCTGGCATGGCCAATTTGAAAAGTGGTGAAATCTATAACAGATGGGGCTTAGTGGATGATTTTAGCTCAATGGGAATGTGCTAGTTTTCCATTATTACGAAAAAAAAAATGTCTGGGAAAGTCAGTATGACAGGAGTAAGTGTTTTTATGTCTCATTATGTTAGATTTATCAGCTGATGGTCACATGGCTCTCTTGTGCTTTGGCCTCTGCAAGGTAGAGCATCGTGGTGGAGAATCAGTGGCTAAGGAAAGTACTCAAAGACAGCCAGGCAGCAAAGAGAGAGAGGAAAGACAGAGGTCTCAGCACCCACCTCAAGGACATGTTCTCAGAGACCAAACTTTCTGCCACTAATCTCTACCTGTTAAAAGTTTCACCACCTTACAACAATCCCCTAGGTTGGAGACATGAGATTTTAGAGCGTATTCGAGAATCTAATATCAGGAATTGTGCCTTTGGATAGTGGGGCACCAAAAGCTTCCATTTTTCTCTCTTGCTTTTGCTCTCTCCTCTTTGTTTTTTCTCCTGGGTATGATATCAGTGGTTTTCTCCACTACACATTTTCTGCCATGAAGTTAGTCAATTATGACATGGACTGAAACCTTAAAAACTGTGACTCTAAATTTTTTACCTTTATAAACTGATTGTCTCAGGTGTTCCTTGGAGTGTTAGAAAATGAACATGATACTTCACTTCTCCAGTCCAAAACATCATGCCTGAATAAAGTTAACAAAAATAAGTCACTAACTTGTGAGAAGTAATTCATAAGTAGACTATTGCTTTTAAAAGATATGAATTTTTAATAGTTCGTGCTAAAAAGTCAAGCTGTCAAATGTATATAGGAAGCACAAACAACAAACAATACAGTACAGTTGAAAATATTGCATTGTAAAGATGTTATAGGAAAAAACAGATGAACAATATTAATGGTATTTGTACAATTATCAGAAATGGCATAATTTATTAAATGAAGAGATTTTTTACAGTAAAAGTATTTGTAACAATATATAAGAGTATATTTTAAGCACTTAGAATATTAAAAAAAGAGAATCTGACAAACTTGCAACCACTTCAGGAAACTTAAAGACCTCTTTTTGTTTCTTAAAAATATCTCTTTCAGTGTTTATTGTATCATCTAGATAAAAACTGTATAAATAAGATTACAAGATAGGTAAAAAAAATTAATGCAAATTATCAGTACTCTAAAATGGTAGAGAAAGCAGTTTTCTAACACCTCTAAAACATTACTTTAAAAAGACTGAATTTTTATCCAGAAAAAGAAAGTAAATAGTTTCAAAAATTAGAAACTTCACATGGGCAATATTTTCTGAAAATTTAAGTTTTAAATTAGAATGGAAAAATGAAATTACAGTATATTTTTATTATTTTATAAAATAATATTGAACTTATTAAAGATACATGTGACTAAAATTTGAGAAAGTAATAGGAACTGAAATAATAGACAAAAAGAAATAACCAAAAAAATGAATGCAGTCCAATTTTTTAAGAAGTCAAATGACACAAGATTTTTTTATAAACATTGTTACAATTAAGAAATGATATTTGATACATAGTTTATTTGGAGTTTCAAAAATAAGGCAACATGTATCTAAATTAAAATAAGATAATCAAAAATCATAAAATAAATAATTAATAAGTTGAAGAACTAGAAATTATCTTTCATGAAAACTTTTTAAAATAAGGCAAATTCATGAATGATTTTATAAGAAAATATTAGAAGAACAGAACAAAAAAATAAATATTCAGAAAAAGTCCAGATATAAGAAAAAATAAATATGAGGAAGATTTGTTCAGAAAAATTATAAGAATTTTGAAAATGAAAATATGAAAATATAAATTATGAAAATTAAAACAAAGAAAGGTAAAGGTTTGGAATATATTTATTCTTTATTGTGTATATGCCATAATTTTATAGCTGCATTACAAGTTGGGGAAACTTCTTTACTATCTTTTTAAAACAATGTTTAATAATTAAAGTTTAAATTAAAAAGATTTAAAATTGAATTATAAATATTTGTTATATTTTTCCTACTTCTTGGTCTTATAGCATTTTTTGTCATTATAATAAATCATAATTGGGTATGCATCAAATGCCAAAACATAATTCAAGATATGGAAGTGCTTGTGTTTTCTTTTCATTTTCATACAATTTAAAGGTTAATGGTTGTAGCCAGATTTAAAAGCTTCATTGTGTTGAATTTCACAAGGTAATGTCATAGATTTATTAAGGTTCTTGACTTCAAATGCATTTTTAAAATGTTATCCAAATAAAGCAAAATGAAGGAGTGAAAGGAGTGGGAAATATAACTATTTGTATTGTGTTATGGTCGATAAACTGCATTATGTAAATGTGTATGGAATGCATTTTCTAAACTTCAAAGCTCCCATATTTTAATGGACATTTTTAGCCTGTGTTTATTATATAGTAGTAAAGAAATATTTAATTATGTCTACAAAAGGAAATCTCAAAATGTAATATCAAGTAATGAATAAGTCAATTTCAATAAAGTGAGACTTTTTACCTTTGTAGGGAAAAATTTTAAATTAATGGAGATCAATAATTTAAAAAAATCCTTCACTACGTATCACTAGTAAATTGTGTATTTCCCCCAACAATATGAGAAAGGCAAGCAAAACTGTAAATATAGATGACTTGACTGTTTCACATTTCCCAATATATATTTTCCTTTCTGAGTCAACAGAAAGTTGATCAATGCACATTCCTTAATTTATAAGATGAGAAACATTTTAACAGGGATAAGATACTGGGTGTAAGAAGATCTGGGTTATAAATTCAGTTCTACAACTACCTCGTTTTATAACATAGGGCATTTATTTAGTCTCTCTGGGCTACATTGTCCATGTGAGAAAGTAAGAGTTTGTACAAATTACTACCACTGTCCTTGTGAGCTCCATCTCTCAACTGAATATTTTAAGTGACAATAGCACTCTTGTTACTCATCTCTTGTTTTCATTGGCAATGGTTTCATTTATCTGTGTGTGCCTGTGTGCGTGACCTTCTCTGTGTCTCTCCTTCTGTGATGTAGGTGTGTGTGTCTGTATGTATGTGATGTTCACCTTTCTTTTTGTAAGTATTTCACAATAATCTAGTGACTATTGTTTTTCAAAAGAACAAGGAAAGGTTATTACATAACCACAATAATAACTGACCAAAATACAGAAATTTAACCTTGATGTAGTAGTATAATTTAATTCATAGTATATGTTAAAATTTCATTATTTTGCATAATATTGTGATTTAGATCTATTTTCCTTCCTGTTAGATATAAGTCTAATCACAATACCAAATTCATTTTATATTTATATATTTTTAGCTTCTTTTATTGTGAATAAGTTCCTCTGCTTTTCTTTGTTTCATATCCCTGAATTTGTTTAGGAAGAGAAAGTGCAGTTAGTTTTTAAATAAAACTCTTTATAGCTGTTGTTCTGATGTGTTTTCAGATGCTGCCACCTCAATCTCAGTTCACATCAGTAGGCGCATCCTGGTGATTTTTGTTAACATTGATGTTGTTTCCTCTACTACCTGGGTATGATGAGCTTCCCAGGTTTCTACATTATAAAGTTACTACTTTTCCCTTTGTAGGTAAAAAGTGCTATTTGGGGAAAATTTTTTAACTTGCTGATCATATTTTGTACTCCATTGGTCTTGGTTAGTAAAATCTTTCCCATTTTTGAATCATGCCACTACATGAGTACTTCACACTGATATGTTCCATTGGAGTGTCTACATCATGCTGCTAACCAGGTATTTTCTGGCAATCAGGTATACTGAATTTATCTTGTTTGGTCTGTATATTTGTATTCAAATCAACACTTTCTACAAAGAGGGCTGATTTATTTAATTAACTATTTAAAAGGAAAGGATAGATCACATTTTGTCGAGGCACTCATAGTAGAGGTGTGATGAGCTCACACCTACTATCAAAATCCAGACTTGAGTTACTAAAATTTTTTTCTCTGCCCTATATATTCCATATGTATAACCCCATTCTTCAAAAGTAAGCAACTTGTTCCTATTATTTTCAATATGTTTTACATATTGGTTAAAGAAAATGTATTTTTTTCAAGGCTGGAGAAATTCCTGTGTCTCTGTATTAGCAAAAACACTGTCTTAGCAAAAATGTGGAATTTAGGTATTCTCTGTATATGCTTAAATTCCTTTGCTAAATTTATGGTTTGAAAATATTACTTTTCACAATTGGTTTAAATATTTGTTAACATTATCTATTGCTAAGCAGGTAATTTTCTATGGTAGGCAGATACATTGAGACATGGTTTCATTATGTAGGTTGGCCTTGAGCTCACTATTACCCCAGGATGTTCTCAAGCTCTCAGGGATCTTCTCGCCTCAGGCTCCCAAGAGCAGGGATTACAGGCATTCACCACCATGCCTGGCCTAAGCAGATATTTTTAATATTGATAAAGTTTAATTTATCTTTTTTATTAGATTAATACTGTTTACTATGTTTTGAAATATGTTTTTCTACCATCATGTAGTAAGTTTTCACTGCTGGGAAAAAACACCTGACACTTGAATTTACAAGAAGAGAGGCTTTATTTATCTCACACTTTCAAAAGTTTCAGTCCATGGTTGACTGGTTCCAGTGCAGTAACAGCATGACTAAATATTATACAGGACAGCTGCTCATTTTATACTATCCAGGAAACAGAGTGTAGAAGGAGAGCCCAAGAGATAGTGGACAAGGTCCAGATATTGTCCCTAACATGAGGTCCCAGGCCCCACCCAATCACACCCAGAGCTGTGATTTAACAATCTTATAAGTCTACCTCTTTCCATCAAGATTAAATTCAAAGGTGACAGTCATGCTTCAGATCTTGAAGATATTCCCCAATGTTTGTTCACAAAGCTTTTCTGTTTTAGATTTTATTTTAATTGTTACATCAAAGTTAATTATTGTGAATCAAATGAGGTAAATATTGAAGCTAACTCTTTACATATAAATATTCCCATCATCTGTTTCTGTCACAAAATACTTCCAGCAAAATATTTTTTGTTTATTTACATGAGGCAAATTCATCTACTCTCTGCTATCATCAAACTCAGTCTCTGTCAGACACTTCCTTGGAGAAGCAGGTTAGTGTTGAAGCTCATAAGCAGGAGTGGTTTTTGTGGTGACCAGGTTTCTTCCTGAAGCTGTTCAAGAGCTCACCAAGAGTCATCTCATTGGAATATTATGTGGGCATAATTTGATTAAATTATTGATTGTTAGTAATTTACTCCATATCCATCTCTGTCCTATATCTTCATTATGTGGCTAAAGTTTCTGAAGCTCTAATTGTAAACATCACCATGGTAACATGGATTCAAGTATATTTGTAAAGTATTATTTACCACGACTCTGCAGAAATGATGCTTTCACCCCTATTTTACACCATTATAAGGGCTTTAGCAAGGTGTTTATCAAGAATCAAACCAGAAGATCCAACATGTATTTTTTATTCTATCACAGCTATACAAATTTTCCAAAGTCTTTTTTGTTAAATTAAAAGTAACATTTGTTAATGTTTACATTTAACAATTTTCCATTATTAATTACTGATTCTTTTTCTTGCTGAGTTTCTGTAGCATCTTATTTAAAAAATCAAAGATTATGTAGAATGAAGTTTCTAATTTATTAAATTAATTTATTCTTTACTTCTCATACCAATTCAGTATTAAGCTTTTGAAGATTATAGAAAAGTATAAGGTTAAATGGTATAAATCCTTCAACATTTTTTTCTTCAATTCCAACACAGATTTCTCTGCTCTAAATCTTTTGAATTTACATCTATATTTTAATGTCTATTTTGCAACTCACACATTTTTAAAACTTCTGGAATTATGAAGTGATTTCTTTGAATCTACAATCTGATTGTAATTGATATTTTTAAAAAATATTATACATTTTGATTTTTTACCATACTGCAGTTTTTCATTTATTTTACATATTTAATTTGATTTTCCTAAACCATTGTTGATATTTTTAAGTTACTTCCAAGTTCTTCCCTGCCAATGTCAACATCTGCTTTATCTCGGTATTGTTTTCTCTTGACCATTTTCCCATATTAGCAATATCATTTTCCCAGTTACTATTCTTAATGTTTTTTAAAGATATGCTAGATTTTGCATATTCTTCAAATGTTTTGTGGTTTTGTCTAGTCACAAAAATTTACTTATGGTTCAGATTCATCTATACAAATTTCCTGTTTAAATTTTCTGAAGGTAGATCTAAGTTAGCCCTTAATTTAAGGTCAAATTAAATCTTCTCATTAGGCTTGACTTTCTAGCAAGCAGATTGATTATTCAGAATGTATAGTGAGTTTTCTTTATTTCAGCTCTTTGGAACACATCTCAAATTTGCTTGACCTGTAGAATATCCACTTAATTCAAAGATCTTTAGTAATTTCTTTTCCAGGCCTTGAATAGTACTCGCAAATGTAATTAAACTTAGTAAGAGTCCAAAGCCTTAAAGGGATGTTATTTAAGACTTTCAAATTCATTCTCTTACAGTTTCCGCTTCTTTAAGTCTATGTTTCTCAAGTTGCTACTGCCAAAGTAGGCTTACCCTCCAAGTTCTGCTCTCTTGCTCATGAAAATTCCATGTTCCACTTGGATTCAATCTCCATGATAACCATTTCATTAAGCTCTCAGGAGGTAAATCAAGGTAATCCTAAATTTTACCTTGCATGACTTCCCTTGAAAAGAGAGGAAAACTCTGTGCTATTTAAAGTTTCTGAAACTCATGATTCAGATATCTTATCTGGTATTCTAATTTACTAAAGTAATGGTAGTTCCATATAAGTTATCATGTTCATGCCAGAACAATTATGCTACCTTATGTACTATTTATTTTTGGAAACTGGATGTAATAAAATGTGAAAAAGTACACTGTTTTACAGAAAAAAAAAATTTACCTTTGTAATAAAAATCTATAGCTCCTTCAAAATCAGAGTGTCTTTTATTCTAGACCAAACTGTTAATTAATCAAAACTGAAAACCATAACATTTCTTTCTGTAAGTCCTTCCTATCTTTTAGCTTAAATGATATTAATTCTCAAGTGTCACTCTCTTTTAAGGGATTCTTTAATAAGTTTTCAAATACTTTTTAATAGCACAAAGCAAAATAATATCAGAGAAAACCAAACCAAGTTTGTTTATTCTAATATATATATTTTCAAATCATATAGTTTCTGTATTTCACCAGAAAAAAACTCTTGCTATGGTTAAACCATTTGTGGAAAGATCAATTTCAAAAGCTTATCATGAAATGATAATTGAATTCTTATTTACCTTTTAAAATATTTTCAACAACATGGAACAGATTAAAAAAATGGACATTGATAGGAAGGAGAATTCAGTTTTGGTACAGTTTTATTCTTTATTCTTCTACTATTTTTAAAAACACTGTCAAAGCAGTTTCCCATTGAAAATGCTCATGAGTAAGAAAAACTACTAAAATTTCTCATGGTCTTTTTTTCATCCTTCCATAGACAGCGATATAGGAAAGATATCTAACCCTGGTGTCAAAATAAGAATATCTTAAGTTGTTCTATATTATATTTCATTTATTACTAATATAACCCTGTGATTTAGAGTTTATTTAAAAATTTGTTTCATTGTGAAATGTCTGCCATCTCCTAGAGAATTAGAAAGTAAGGCACCATGCAAATACAAATGAAAGCAAAATGAGTCCACTATTAAAAGTCATATCTCTCATCTATTATCACTCATTAAGAAAAAAAAATTTAAATTGAGCTACCTTATCCTTCCAGAGCACTGGATTTATCCTCATGTGCCACCATTCTCAGACTTTTGTTTTTGTATTTTATCTTTTGTTTCTCTTCTTTTCCTGAATTCTTAGAATTTTGTTGCTGTTGCTTCATTTTGGAGTGTTCTTTGGTTTATTGAGAAAGGGTCTCACCATATATAATCAAGGTTTAATCAGACGTATTGTATATATTTATATTTGAACAATTTGAAACAGAAGATAGTCCCACGGGGTAATAGCAAGGGTGTCTTTGCATTGGTGCTGGGAAAACAGCTGAGGTGAAGACAAAAATAAAGTATGATAGAGGAAAATAAATGAAGAGAAAATCAGGCTGGACTTACATCTAATTTTTAGAAGGTATGTACAGGAAAACCTGACTAATCTTGGATGGCAGAACCAACCCCCATCTATTAAGAAGCCAAAATCAGAAAAGGACAGAACAAAATGCTATACTATACACAAAATGCTATACTGTGGACATCTGTACATATACTAGCTCAAGCAGGCAGAAGGACTCTGAGAAGAAGGATTTGTATAACACAGAAAATAATAGCAACAACAATAATAATGCTGTCCATTGCATCTACAGTGCTGGAGTGCTGAGCATGGAACAGTATCCTACACACAAATGATGGTGGTCTTTCATAGGAAGTGGTGAGCACGAGCTCCTTGTGGGGAACTGCAGCTATCGGGGAACACTGATTCCACAACCTTGCACTTGCCAGGCAGGCACTTAGGCCACTGAGCTAAATCCCAGGCCCCATGATAAATACATGGATAAATTCAGAGCTACTTGGAAAAGCCACAAAAGAGTGAGTGTTCTCTTACTGTTTCCGTGAAAACTGGAGAGGCCTGGGAGAACCTGCTTATCAGCCCAGCCTGGGAGTGATATAGGTTCTGCAGTTGGAGGGGAGATAGTTGTCTGCAGACAGAAGCACTGTGAATGGCAGCTGCACTGGAGGCTTTGGGGGAACATAGTAAGCAACAAAGACTGTGGAAGGAAGAAAGAATTTTTCATGTCCAAATTGATTAAGAGAATTGTATACATGGAGGTCTACAGGAGAACTCTCACCTGGAGCCCAGCTTGCAACCAGGACTGGTGTTTGGAAGGAAGAACAGCCCTCATGGACTGGGACAGGCAACTTTCTGACCCACAAAGGGAAACTGCTTGACTACTCAAATACATAGGGTGATCTTAGCCTAATGGGAGCTGTGTGGAACCTGCGGGTTACTGCTGCAACAACTGTGAAGGCTTTTATTCTTATTTCTATTGCAGTTTTGACAGTTCTTATTATTATATTCTTGCTACTTTGTTGGATTTGGGTCATCATGGATGCTTTCCCCTTATTTTCTATTTTTTTTTTGCTTTGTTTTCTTTCTTTTGATTCTCACTTCTTTATTTGTATTGGCTAGTTATTGTGCTCTAAGTTTCAAAGTTATTCCCTTTTATATGCTCCCTCTATTAGTGTGTTATTTCTCCTATATTTTGACTTTTTTCCTTTTCTATTGTTTGTCCTCTTCTCTTTCATATTACCTCACTTCTTTACCTTCCTTTTCCTTTATACCTAGTAATGATTTCTATATTTATATCTTTATCTTTATAACTTATTAAGTAGGGTCCATATAAGCACATTATTTGACAAGAATTAATCAATACAATAAATTGAACACTACTGTTTATAGGGTTATTGTTGCAGAACTAGTACCAAATTGAAAGGAAGATGCTCCGCATTAAACATTTAAAAGGTAAGTTCTTATTATGCCCTTGGGTGGTTGGGAACCGGTTCCAAATCATTAGCCCCGAGTCTTTGGGGCTGTAAAGATGAAGCTGAGCAAATCTCGATAATTGAGAAGGAACAGGAGAATAGAAAAGATGGACTGAAGGAATCACAAAAGACAGTAAGTCTGGAAACTATAGCCTCAAAACCACAAAAGTGAAAGACTGAAGCAAAACTTGCAAAGCACTATGTTCCAGAACGGTGGTGCTATTTGCGCTGGTTTGCAGAATGGCAGCGGCATAGTTTGCTCCTCACAATCAGCTTCAAACTGCTCAGAGTTCCAGGCCCTCAACCCCTACAACCAAGAGAGAGGAAAGCCTGGCTACTGCTCCAATCAGCAGCAGACCTTTGCACCATCCTTGTGGTGTTAATTTTAGGTGCATACAGAATGCAGGAGTTCTGAGGTTTAAAAGGCTTCCACCTCAATTCCATAATGCCTGAGAGGCCAGGCGATGTGCCGCTCAGAGGGCAATATGGGAAGATATGACTGTAAAGCCAAAGGTATAGTGGAGACCCCAGAAATTTGAAAAAGCAAGGAATGTGGAAGGGAAAAATGCAAGGAGAGAACGAGACAGAAATCAGGAGACAACCCATACAGAATAAAAAAATCTGCTCTTAGAAAACTTTCTAAACATGTGGAAACAGCTCATCATACAGGCACCGAAGTATTACAAAACATCAAGTAACTATGATAAAAAAAGAAACTCTCCATACAGTATCACAGCAAAATGCCAGATATCCAGCAAAAAGACTAAATCTTTAAAGTGGTCAGAGAAAATATACAAAACATTTGTAATGTAAGCTTATTAGTACAGCATATTCTTAGAATAAACTTTAAAGACCAAGAGAGTTTGAAGTGTTTCAAACTCCAAATGAAAACAACATTCAACCTAGCCTTTGTAGCCTGTAAAATTTTCTTTTAAATTGATTGAGAAAGGAAATTGCTAGAAAAACAATATCTTAAGAGATATAAAAACAACTAACCAGCACTCAAAAAAAAACTCCAGAGTATTCTCAACAGACACAACAAAGCCAAAAATTCAAAGAATAAATATGTTAAGCAAGGTTAATAATTAGACAGAAAAGGAAAAAGCAAAAGAAAGAATATAAACTTCAAAAACACTCATAATTTTACTTATTAACATGAAAAGTTGTTTTATTTATAGAAAAATTGCTAACACTACAAAAGATAGATCTTTAAAATGAAAAATTGGAAAATGACTTTACCATATCTGTTAACATCAGTTTTAGTATATATTATTTGTAAAGAAATATATGGAGAAAGGAGAGAGAGAGAGAAAGAGATAGAGAGAGAGATGCACAGAGAGACAGACAGAGACAATAAAGTTCCCATTTAGTTGATAGTCTATTATTTATAGCTCAGTTTCAGACTTGCTTGCTATTTATTTACTCAGTACAAGCCAGAATTAATCAGTCACGAATGTACATGTGTTGGGAACCATTGAAACTGGAAATTGAACATATGAGCCGGGCTGCTGCATGGCAGGAGCAAGTTAAGATAATGGCTGAGGATACCTGCCTTCAAGTCCAATTAACTAAATAAAGACTATAGCTGCAGGCATTTCACCCGGAAGTGAAATGCAACATGGAGATCTTCTCCTAAGATACTTCTCCTTGTTACTGGCAAAGTCTTTGAACCACTCCCAAGGTCTGTTCAGTTTCCTGTGTTGTTTGAAAAAAACTAATAAATATAGGTTGCCCAGAGGCATTCCCGGTCTTAGCCACCAGAGTCCCAGAACTCTGTAGAGGGTTTTGATCCTCCTGGAGCCTTAAAATCATATGACTTATCTCATTTATTTCAACCTTTGCTGTACACTCATTTGGGAGGTTGGGGGTCTAGGCCAGGTCCCTAATATACATGTGAGTGAACATATCCCATCTGTTAAGAGAAAAAAGATTGAAATGACTAAGTGTAATGTAGCACATGCTCAAAAGTAGAAATAAAGACAAAGTACAAATGAAATAAAGCAAAATGAAGTGATTTTGAATATGTCATGTGAAATATGAACAGATTCTTTTTAATGTAGTTATGCTAGTGATACTATTATCAATTTCCCCAATATATATTTCATATAATGACCAAATTCTTAGCATAAACATTCATAATTAATGCATAATTAGTGTTCAATAAATGACAGGATTTTGGTCACTGCTTTGCAAAACAAAATATGTAGTAGGTACCAAAATTTCTGTTCTGTAAATGAAAGCTTGAGACACAGGAATACTAAGTAATTTATTCAGAATCCCTGAGGTCTTCATTAACAAAATTAAAGGAAATAATCCAAATTTGTTTGAAATAAAATTGATGATTTAATCTGATACATAAATTATCTCCCTGAGTAATAAAAATTGCCTTATTTGCTTTCACAGATTTTTTATTAGTGATCAAATTACAGATATATATCAAAAAAAGTCCTTTATACTTGCATTTACAATTAACCATATGTAACACCTTAATATAATAAGGAGTATTCAAACAACATAGCAGAAAGTATATTAAAATGTCACCTTAATTTACTTTGAAATATTTAATAATCATGATTAGAATTGCACAAATAAATATTTATGGTTTAAAAATATCCAGTAATGAGACAAAAAGCAACAGTGAGTAACAACTGAGTATTTCTGAAAATTTGTTTGAACCGCCCAAACCATAAACTATATGGTAGCAATGCAAATATTTCTGGATTACAAGCTTTCAATATTCAGCAAGAAGTTTAGTAAATATACACATAACTAAGCAATAAATAATTTTGAAGTTAGAGACTATATAAATAGTCATTTTTCATGAACACATAGAGATTTAAAAAGGAATGAAAACTCCCACTTATTTTGAATGAGAAAACTTTTGTTGATCATGAGAATAGAAACAGAAGAAGAAAATATTACGTAGTGAAAGACAGTTGATTCATAAGTTTGGAAAATAATCACTGAGTATGGAGAGGTATTTCTTAGTATAGTTTTATAATGCTTTTCAGATAGATATTCAAAAGTTAACTTTTGTATAATCAAATGATTAAATTGCTGTATATACACACTGATAGTAAAATAAAAAATCAACTGTGGCAACTCATTATATAAAATAGTTAAATGATAACTGAAAAGGTTCTAAAGAAGAAAATTAATTGCAAAAGCAATTTTAAATATAAGTTTTACTTGACAAAACACAAGTGGCTGGAATTAATATGGCATTAAAACACTCAAAAATCTGGAAATTAGAGCTCTTCGAAGTAAAATAAAAATACCATATCAGATAAAATTTTTCTTCTCTTCCAGAAAAACTCTGTATTCTCAAGAAAACTATCAAATAAGCCACAAATAGAAACAGACTTCTATTTTGAAGGAATATCATTCAATCAGGTGGCGCAGGGGATTTAAATGGGCCACGTAAGTGTTTGATTGGCAAGTGTGAGGTAGTGAGTTCGTTCCCTGGTGCAAGGAAAAAATAATCTTGTGTCAGTAGCTACATAAGTTTGATAACATTCCACTTTAATTAATGCAGCTTTCTCTTATAGTTTTCCAAATACTGAAAGTTGCTAAAGACTTTTATTTGTTTATGGCCAGCTTCTAAAAGGAGTAACACTGATTATGAGGAAAGTACTTTAATTAGAAGCTCTCAAGTTATAGATAATAGGAACAACCTTAAATATTTCAAAGTTATGTGGTAAATTGCTAATAGTGTGTTTATCAGAGCTCAGATTTCCTGAGTTTTGGATAATTGATCTTACCATTACACAATAGTGCACCTTTTTTAAAGTTCAGATAATTTGACAGATCAGGATAATATAAACATCTGTGACAAATTTGTCTGAATTTTCTTTGGCTATAAAGCTTTTATAATTTGTGTTGTGGCATTATTACTGTCCATAGAATAAATAAGAAGCTGAATACACAATGTACCTAAATCTAGAAACACGTTGTAATCTTTCCTGATTATCTGTCTTAGGCATATCAATTGTTTCTTCAATTCCATACAAATGGACCAAATCTTTTTTCTACTTAAGTAACCTGAATATGAATTTATTGATAATTAATTTAAAGTGTATTATTAATAGTGCAAAGTTTTAAATTGGATCGAACTTCAAACATGAAAACACATTTTAATTTGTAATTATGTAACAAGGAAACATTCTTTTGCCTAATACATTGAAAAATTGTGTGATGGGAAAGAGGATGTCTTTTTACATAGTGAATCGCATGTGAGGTGATAGATAGCTGTTTTGCTTGCTTAGTTTTTTTTTCTTCAATTTTGTTCTCTCCACTAAGACTGAACACTTTTGTGGATCCTGGCAGAGCTTACACAAACAATTTTCTAGAGTTAGGAATTTGCTTTTTGACCTTTAACTCTTCTCACCCATGCTGTGATACACAGGTCTTGTTTTGGAAGTTTAAGATTAGATTTTAGAATGAAATTGAAGCTATATTTATCAAAAGTACTATAGTAGATAAAGAATTCATTTCACAGAAGCAGATAAATTCACTTCCTGTTACAGGTAGTTAAAAGTTAGTGACATTCAACAGGTCAAAAATGCTACTTCATGACAGACAAACATTTTCCTGAATGTGTTCTTTGAAGTATAAGATTTATTTCTTTTATAATTTATGTTTCTTTCTATTTTACTTTCCCTTTGATTTCTTATTCTGTTATTTTGGTTTGATTTGTTTTGTTAAAAGCTTAGATAATGGTCACCATAACAACAAAACTTTGAAAGTCTCCTACACTTTGTATTTTAACAATTAAAAGGTAGGGGAAAAGTAAAACATAATTGTAAACAGACCTTCAAAGTAGGAAAAACTGTTCTCCCAGACAAGCTTGCTTTCTCATTCCTTACTCTGTATATGATCATTGCATTTTAATGACTTTATTACTAGAGATTTTCAGTCTCTACCATGTGCCACATGAACAACATCAGCTTAAAAAAATCACAGTATCAGCTTCTACCTCGGATAAACTTAATGACATCTCTCCAAATATAGGTATTTATGAGACATTAACCCTAGTTCTCTACAACACAATAAGGGTAACATAGTCTACATGATTTAGACAACTTATGAAATAGTTCAAAATAATTAAAATGTTTAAACATATCCAACACACGAAAATGAAAAACATTTGAGGAGGTAAATATAATTACGATTTGATCATTATATATTGTATACATGTGTCAAATTTTCACATTGTGCCACATTAATGTAAACAAATGTGTATCAATGCAAAATAATTCTCTTCTTTCACAAGCTAATTCATTAAATGATGACACCATTATTAAGTTTGCTAACTTTGCTTTAGAAAAATAGACAATTTTAATTTTTTTCTAAAGAATTTTTCCTATGAAAAATAACACTCAAAGAAATGTTTTAATGCTATGATTTTTGTAGAATAGAAAAATATTATGGGGAACTGCAAGGATAATAAATATAATGCAATGGGGCTGGGGATTTAGTTCAGCGGCACAAGTGCCTGCCTGGGCAGGTATGTATGTGGTCATGAGTTCGATCGCTGGTACTGATAAACAATAAATATACTGAAGGAATACTTACACTAAAATCATCTTTAAAAATATCCATATATGTTAGAAATTAAGAAGGTTGGATGGCACATTCACATATTTTATCTTTTCCAAATTTAGTTATACTTTTGTTTATTTACTAAAACTTAATGGATGCATATTTATGTATGATTTGAATAAAAGATGAGTTGCTGTTTCAAATTTTTAAATCTTGTGGGAGTTGTTAAATCTTGTTATTATTAATGAAATAATAATAATAATATTTCATATTGTACAAAACTCTTTCATTTCTTTGTACTTTTGTATCACTACAAGTAGCAAAAAATAAACTCTCAAAAAGTATTGAGAATAAAGGGATTTTTTTCTGTATTCTCAATTTTTCATGAATTGAATATTCTAAATTTAGATATTAAATAATCAAATGTTTGAAATGTACATTGACAGTGGAATTCTTGTAAGTCAGAATAGAAATATATATGTGTACATATATGTTTATGTTTATTTATTTATTTATGAAGCTCTATTTTTTTGGACATTAGAAGAGTAATTCTAATGTCCAAATTTGTGGAGAATTTGTAATTTTTGTCAGTTTAAAACCTTTTGGTTCTAGCAAAATTTTCTGACTTTTAAAAATATGTCCTTATTCAGTCATATGTTTCTGAATATTCCTTCATATCTCCACTCTCATAAATAACTGGTCTTTGCTTTATATGTTCAGCAAGTTTTCCTGTTTTTTGGTGTGTGTCATTTTCTGCACCATTTAGTGATATTTTAAAAATACCACATTATAATGTAATTATAATTATATAATTATTTTTACTGTATTTCCTCAAAACCAGTATGGATTACTTCAGTACACAGACAAGAATTGTAGTGGAATATATATAAATAACTGTGTCTTCTATGCAGAAGGTAACAAATACCACTTAAGAAAATAAAAAGCTGGGTGTATGCTGATTATCCTGGTGAGAGTGTTGGATTCAGCCCCATTATCCCTGTCTCCCAAAGCAGTGATGACTATTCCTATTCTGGGCAAGCTGAATAATTCAGATATTTTTTAAAAATTACTGGAATATAGGAAAATATGTAATTCTTAGAATTCAATAATTATTATTAAAATTACTATTTAACATCTGTGGCATTTTGTAAACAACATATTCTATTTGTATTTGTATGAAAAAAATGCAATTTCCAATTTTTTGCTGATCCTTTTACCTATACATAACCATGTCTTAGTGTCTTATATTTTAATATTGCCTATTTTCACTTCTGCCCTGGCATTTTCAGTTTTGAAGTTAGTATTTTCAAATATCTTCTTATGTGAGCTTTTAACTATATAAAATGTTTGGGCAAAATAATAAATCTTTATGTTGTGAAAATTGTAAAGCAATCATAATTATTAAAAGTTTATCTAAAAATAAACTATAAAGATTCAATATAAATTCCTGGAAAAATCACCTGGTTGCATATCTCTCACTAGCAGCATAATCCTAAATATAGGATATTATAGAAGGCTTGTCCTTGGCCTAATAACTATATTAAAATATGGACAAATATACTTTAATAAGTCTGAAACTTTAACATTGCCATTATCAAAATCATGTCCATTTCTATAAACAAGTTCTATTACCAAAGCTGTCCTGTGCCATTATCTCTCTCTCTCTCTCTCTCTCTCTCTCTCTCTCTCTCTCTCTCTCTCTTTCTCTCTCTTTTGGTCCTGGGGATTGAATTCATGACCTCTCACAGGTGCAGGGCTGGCACTTAGGCCACTGAGCTAAACCACAGGCCTCTCTCTTTTCTATATTTCCAAATTTGAAACATTTTTTAAAAGTTTTGTGCAAACAACCTAGATTATAAGAAATTGATTAATTACACTGAAAAAAGCAAATGATGACTTAGCGTTTCACAAATGTAATATGCAGAGTTTTCCTCGCACATATTCAAGTTTAGATATCATAAAAGCAAAGACGCTGCCTACCTATCTGTCATGCATGCCTAGTGAAACTGCAGTGAAGATGTAGCAGCTTTTCAAAGCCTCTGCAGTTCTACCAGAGAATGCTGACAAGTAAGCGTGTGCTTCCCAAAACTCAGGGACACCCCAGCTGTGAACAAACAGAAAACCAAAGATTTAAGTTTCAGTAACAGTCCCCCTGATTTCATAAGTACAAAAATACACATCATCTCCAAAGAAAACTACCACACATGGGTTTCATTTAGTTGAACCTCAGAACATCCAAGGTCAGCACATTAACATCAGCAGTCATTGGAATTCATTAAAAAATGTACCATCAGAAGAAACACCTTTCATTCCGAGAGGGAAATGAACAGCATACACTCCTCTTGCACTAGTTGCTGGCACCAACATAGGAGCACTTTTACATTTATCCCCACCCTTTCAAATACATTAGTCTTGGTCATCTAAATGAATTGTATGGGTTTTATGGGGCAGGAAAGTTTTCCAGTGAAACAAATAGCAAGACATTTTTTAGCATTTTTTTCCAGGTACTTGCATATTGCTTTTTAAAACAATGCCTTTGCAATCAGTAAGCACAGCTTGTTTTAAATGTATTTAATCTCTACCTGGACTACTTAAGAACTAATGGCATTCTCCTTTTAGCCCAGAGGCAGGAAAATACTAAATTTGATTTAGAAAAGTATTCAATTTATTATCACTACGTTCTTGAAAAAGATATTGAGCATAAGGGAATATTTACACAGACGATACCAATTTAAGATTTTATATCAGTGAACGTTTTTTTGTATTTGTATTAAAATATTTAACATGGCACTGATAACAGAAACAAATCATCCCCTAATTCTCAATTCATTCTCTAGAATTTGTATTGTACTTAATTAATCATTTCCATTTTGTCTTTTCTTTCTTTGGGCCTAAGAGAACCCAGGGCATGGTACATTCTAAGCATGCGTTTGATCACTGAGTTATACCTCCAGCCAGAGCTGAATCTTGTCTTTCAAGTGAGTCTCCATTAGAATTTTGTACTGATGCTAATGTTAAAATAAAATTTCAATGCTTATTAAATTTTCTACTCTGAAGAGAAATGCAAAGCAAATGAGGAAACTGGAAATCTCTTTTTAAATTATTTTTTAGTACATGTTGGTAGTTTATAATGATTACATTTATGTAGGGAATTGATACATAACATATCTCAATTGTTTGTTTTCCTTCTCTTTTATTTTGTTTATTTTCTTCTCCCTTTTCTTTTGTCAGCATCAGATTCATTTATTTATCTTCTCAGTCATTATCAATTTATTTTCATATATACAGATTAAAAATCAGACAAGCATGAGAAGGTATATGGTTGAAAACATTGTTCATGCTGAATAGGAATGATGGCTTTATACTGCTTCTTTTTTCCTATTATCCATCTTTTATTTTACACTGTATCTATTGAGTTTTAAACAAGAAAAACCACGTGATATTTAATCTAGTGTGCCTGATTTACTTTACACTCAATATTATGGTCTCAAGTTTAGCTGAAGATTGAACCAGGACCTTTATCTCTCACCATTTAGTAAACTAAAATCAAATTGTCTCAAAACTCCAAACATTAGAACAAAATGTTTAATCTACTGACAGACAAAATAGGTAATTGAAGACATAAATGTAGGCAAAGACTTTCTCAATAGTACCCCAGTTGCACAATAAATAATTCCAAGAATCTACAAAAAGGATCATAACAAATTATAAAAATTCTGCATGGCAGATAAAAAGTCAACCTACAGAATGGGAAATTTTTTTTTGCTAGCTACTCTTCACAAAGGATTAATATCTGGAAAATATAGATGACTCAAAAAATAGATGCCCACAATTTAAAGATTCATGTGAAATGAATAGACACATCTTGGATGAAGAAATACAAATGCCCAGTAAATATATGAGAAAATGTTCAACATAATTGACCATTCTAGAAAGGAAATATGTAATCAGAGAAAATAATCTTTTTTCATTGTTAAGAAGCAAAATAGCCTAATTGTTAAGAGTAAAGATTTTGTAGCTACCAGACTTTCTTCAAATCCTGGCTTTTCTATTTAGTAGATGTATTTGCTGCCTTTGGAGATTATTTAACTTGTCAGTTCATTACTTTATATTTCTGTAATTTGAGTGTAATGATGTTTGCACAAATCAAAAGATGATCATGAGATATGTGTGTATATGTATATATATATATATATATATATATATATGCATAACCCTTTAAACAGTGCCTGCCACATGTAAACGTATAAAAGACAAATTAATAGTCAAATATATATTTCCAAAAATAAGCTTTATTGAGTAATTTTTGGAAAACATAAAATCATAAATAATGTACCCAGTTGTCATAGCAAAATACTGGTAAAATTATGATTCCTGTTTCAGCTATTTTATTTAATTAATTTTAAACAAATATGATCCACATTTTCCTGAATGTTTACTCTTCCAAGCTGAATTTTTCCCTTCTTTTACTGGTCTTGAATTATACATAGAAAATTGAGACTTTCCAAATTTTAAAGGTTCAGTAATTCATGGTACTGAGTGTTAAAAATATACCTCTCTCCTTAGCTGATATAAATTAACAGCATGTATTTTAAGAAGTCATTTAATTTTCCTTAAGTTGTTTCTTCTTCTGAATAATGAAAACATGAACTGTGTAGTTTGGCAAAAGAAGTATTGAATTACAAACCAGATGATCTGATTCATGTCTTTATTATGCAAATTAAAATAGCATTGTGTCATAGACATGTCACTGGAATTTGGGGTTCTGTTTCTTAATTGTGAGGAAAGCTAATAATGCTGCAGTATGACTGATGCTATAATATGAGACAAGCCTGAGAATGAAAGCCATGGGGAGGAGCTTATTGTAGATCTGTAGGACATCGGAAAGGAGGAAGTTACTTTTCTTCTTAAAAAATCAGAGTGAATTTGAAAACATAGGAAAATAGCGAAATAAAACTGACATGATAACTGGAAAGACCAAAACCAGGAAGAAAAATTAGATACTATAAAAGCGTACGTTCAAATTAATATCTAAAAAGTAAAGCTTAATATACAATCAAAGGGGTGGAGAAAATGCAAAATGAAAGAAGTAAAGCTTGAAAAAATATTAAGAGGAGAAAAGTGTGTGTAAAAAGAATCCAATTAAAGTACAAGAGAAAGTTACAAGAATTAGGTAATAGGGAGTAAAAGATCAAATGAGAAAATGAAAATAAAAACATTGGAAAAAAATAAAAATAAAACAGCAAAAGAAAGGGGAAAAACACAAAAAGAAAAAGAAAAAATAAAAACCAAGACCACCTCCCTCGGGGGACAAAAAAATGAATTCAAAACATTTCTGTGTTCCTGGGTGAGTGGCTTCTTTCCAGGGCTGTAGTATTGAAACCTGAGTAATAATGGAAAAGGATAGTGAATGATTACTACTAGGTCCTATGCTTTTCTCACCCACTTTTTGTTGTTTTGTACTGTCTGTCTTGCCTTTCCTGATGAGTGCTGCCAATCAAACGTGTGTTTTGTGTCTGAGCATAAATCCTCAATGTTGGGTGTGAGAAGATCTGAATGTGAGCATCTTTTATAAAAGACAGTTTTTACCTATCATGGGGTGTTAATATCATTTGCAGCACAGCCCAGAAACTGATGCTTAGTTGTCTTTTAATCCTGGATTCCAGAAAATTATCTGGTGGGTTTGGCATCTCTCTTGCTACTGTGTTCTATTTTTTAAGGACTTCACATTTCCCCATCCTACAATAAGAAATATCTACATGTTATTGAGGTAGAGCTCATCTGATGTTTTTAAAATATTTTATGGTTTATGCACTAGAAACCTTTTTCTTCCTTGAGGCAACAGATATTTGCAAGTCAGATGGCATCACTGACTTTTCCACTCACCTTTGTTTTCTATTGCATAGTCCTTTGGCTGAGTAAAATAGTCACTGTACATGGCAGAAATTAAAAACTCAGGGGAAGAAGTTAATGCTACAGCAACAATATTCTATAATATTATCACTTTTATTTATCCAGGTATACTGGTTTAATTCCATTTGTGCATATCATGTGTAATCTTCTTGAATATCATTCAGTTTCAGATGTTTTTTAGAAGTATAATAGATCAGTTATTGTCATCAGTGTTGTCAGCCATTGTCCTTTATTGGCCACCAGGATTTTTAAGCACCACACAAACAAAAATTTGTAAACTTGAAAATTATTAATGATGGACTGTTATCTGTGTGCCAATAATTAATGGGGTAATACATTTATGTTTATGACTTATATATTCATGGTTTTTGTTGCTGCTCTATTTTCTTTGTTTTTAGGGAGGTTATCACTTTGCTTTCTATACCCTTAACAGATGTGAGAGGTTATCTCCTGCTTTTCATACATTTCACCTTAATTTGAAAGCCAGGTTTTACCCTCATGTCCTTGATCAGCTAATTCCTCTCTGAGGAGGAAGGAATTTAGCAAAATTTGATTTTAGTCTTTTTCATCCTATAACAGCAAAATATTGTTTGTTATTGTAAGTCCCATAAATCACTATATTCACTATATATTCTTGTGGCAATTAAATGTTCTCCCCTTGTGTAAAACTATCTTTTTTAGATTTACTATTATTTAGGCCCTCTTACTATTAATTAAAGATATACTTTTCTTTTGGCTTTTTTGAGACAAGATCTCACTATGTAATTCAGGCTGACCTTGAGCTCACTTTGTAACCCAAGGCTGGTCTTGAACTTGCAACAAGCAGAGATATAATTTTTGGCCATATTATTTCATTCTTATTGTTTGTAATTTAAAAATGTGATAGAGTGGTATTTATATAATAGCTTATTGCAAGAAGGCTAATTTTTATATAATCTTCTAAATCACATTTATGATATATTCTAAATCACATTTAATGTACTTTTAAATTTTGTATGAGCAACTTTCAAAATATTATTTATGGTCTTTATCATCTGTAGATACTTACTAGTGTAGATGGCAAATTTAAGATCATTCTGTTTTTCTTGGAAAAGTCTTGGTTTTTTTTTTCATATTTTTTTATTTAAAGAGAAAAAAACAGAAAAAAAGCAGAAATATTACATAGTCTCAAGAAAAGAAGATAAATAGTAAGAAATCACTAGTTGATACATTACATATTGTCCTTTTAGAAATAGTTATTCAAGTTACAGAATCAAAGCCCACAGAGTGGACACTAAAGCAGTGAGAGTGCAAACAGATCTGTTCAAGAATCCAACAAGAACCTAGAAATATGGTCATCAATCCCACACATCTAAACATACATGCAGCTATATCTTTTATAGCGCTTCCTATTTCCTCTTTTTTTACAATAGCAATTATACATTTTTAAAATTTTATGTAAAGACAAGACAAAAAAACAAAACAGAAAAAGGGTAGCAACAATACAGAATTTTAAAAGAAATAAAGAAAAAGGAGAATGAGAAAAAGCCCCATTAAGAAATCAGTAATTTATAAATTATGTACTGTCATCCTGGATGTAGTTATTCAAGTTACAAAGTTAAAGGGTAAATAGTAAATATTCAAACAGTCAGACTACAAACAGTTTTGCTCAAAGATCCAACAAAGATTCAGCAATTTGGTCATCTATTTTACACACTCAAACATACATGCAGTTATATCCCTTAGAGCACTTTTTTTTATCTCTTTTTTACAATAGCAATTACACATTTTGGTTTTATTACACTTGTAGTTCTTATTTACTTTTTACACTAGAGACACAATATGATATTTATAAATATGATTCTTATTTATTTCACTAATGAGGATAGTCTCAAGTTGTCTCATCAAGATTATACATCATGACCAAGTGGGGTTCATTCCAGGAATGCAGGGATGGTTTAACATATGCAAATCAATAAATGTAATACACCACATCAACAGAGCCAAAAACAAAAACCACATGGTCATCTCAACAGATGCAGAAAAAGCTTTCGACAAAGTCCAACACATGTTCATGATAAAAACCTTTCAGAAACTTGGAATACACGCTATCTACCTCAATCTTATAAAGGCCATCTATGACAAACCAACAACCACCATCATACTAAACAGACAAAAACTGAAAGCTTTCACTTTAAAATCAGGAACAAGACAAGGATGTCCACTCTCACCACTCTTTTCAACATAGTTCTGGAAACACTAGCCAGGGCAATCAGACAAGAGAGAGAAATAAAAGGAGTAAAGATAGGAAAGGAAGAAGTTAAATTATCACTATTTGCAGATGTCATGATGCTCTATATAGAAGACCCAAAAAACTCCATTAAATGACTGCTAGAGGTAATAAACAAGTTCAGTAGTGTAGCTGGATACAAAGTCAATGCTCAAAAATCAATAGCATTCCTGTACACAAACAAAAAACTCACTGAGAGAGAAATTATGGAAATATTGCCCTTTACAATAACATGTGAAAAAATGAAATACTTAGGAATCAGCGTAACTAAAAATGTAAAAGACCTATATGCTGAAAATTATACTACACTGAAAAAGGAGATTGAAGAGGATATTAGAAAATGGAAGGACATTTCTTACTCTTGGTTAGGAAGAACCAACATTGTGAAAATGGCTATACTCACAAAACTGTTATACAGATTTAACGCAATACCAATCAAAATACCATTGACATACCTCACAGATCTAGAGAACACACCACTAAAATTCATTTGGAAACAGAAGAAACCTAGAATAGCAAAGGCAATTCTAGGCAACAAAAGCAAGGCAGGAGGCATCTCAATTCCTGACTTGAAACAGTGCTATAAAGCCACAGTGATCAAATCAGCTTGGTACTGGCAAAGAAATAGACCTGAGGTTCAATGGAACAGATGAGAAGATGCAAGGACAACTACAAAGACACTCAACCACCTGATATTTGACAAAGGGGCTAAATATGTCCACTGGAAGAAGGATAGTCTCTTTAATAAATGGTGTTTTAAAAATTGACTCTCTACACGCTGAAGACTGAAACTAGATCCATGCATATTACCATGCACAAAACTAAAGCTTAAATGGATCAAAGACCTCAATATTAAAACAGAAACACTAAATCTACTGGAAAATAAGGTAGGTAGAAGTCTTGGAGACATAGGGGTAGGCAGAGAATTCATGAACCAAATGCAAACTGCATGGGAAACACTTCAAAGAATCAACAAATGGGATCTACATTATTGAAAGGTTTCTGCATTTCAAAGGATATCACCAACAGAGTGAAAAGAAAACCAACAGAGTGGTAAAAAATTTTAACCAGCAACCCCTCAGACAAAGAACTTGTGTCCAGAATATATAAACAATTGAAAAACATCAAGCCCCCCCAAACTCAAAGACCCTCTTCAAAAATGGGCATCTGAGATGAACACACAGTTCTCAGAGAAATATATACAAATGGCAACTAAATACATGAAGAAATGTTCACCATCACTGGTCATTCGAGAAACACAAATTAAAACAGCATTGAGATTCCACCTTACTCCAGAAAGAATAGCTGCCATCAAGAAATCAACTGATAACAAATGTTGGTGAGGCTGCAGGGAAAAAAGAACACTGCTCCACTGTTGGTGGGACCATTATGGAAATCCATATGGAGAATTCTCAGAAGACTAGGGTTGGAAGTTACATTCAATCCAGCTATCCCCCTCCTGGGTATTTTCCCCAAAGAACTGAAAAGTTCATATCACAGTGATATATGTGCACCCATGTTCATAGCCGCACAATTTGTAATAGCTAAATCCTGGAAACAACCAAGATGCCCATCAACTGCAGAGTGGATGAAAAAGATGTGCCATTTTTATACAATGGGATATTGCTCAGCTATAAAAAAGGATGACATTGAGGCCTTCATAAGTCTTGTTTTTTTATGTGCATGATTGTGTATACTTAGTAGCATCCCTCAAAGTCTTCCAAGTCTACGTTCCCAAAATCTATGTATATGATACTTGACATGTTTAGAATCAAACTTTATGTGCTTGATTTTAGAATCAAAAATAGGTTTAAGTTTTTGGAACTGGGGAAATTATTTAAGTAGATTAATAACTGGAAGATGGTGTGATCATAAAAGTCTTATACAGGAAAAGGGGAAACCAAAAACCAGAGACAGAGGATGAGAAAGATTTGAAAGTGAAACTCTGTTGGGGGCAATGTCATTGGAAATGACCATGTGCCTGGAAGGTAGGCATCCTCCAGAAGTTAGAAATGTCAAGGAAATGGATTCTTCCCATGAGTCTGCAAGGGCAGCACACAGAACTGTGCTAATACCTTCTGATAAGGTTCATGACCTTGAGCAATGTATGACAATGAATTTTTGCTACTGAAGATATTCAGTGTGTAAAAATTTGTTACAATGGCACAATTAAACTAGTAGTTTCCTTCATACGTATTTTGAAAACATAATAAAACATACAAACGTCACTGTTTACAAGTCTAAATTATACTCATTATTTTTTGTAACTTTTACGACATTGCTTTTCTTCTAGTAAATAACAAGTTCTGGTTTGTATTAATTATGATTTTCTTATCTTTAGAGTCTTCCTCATGAAATTTTACAGTTTTTTCTAATGCTTTCTTAATTCTTCTTATGGGCAGTAATTTGTGACATTATTTGAGTGTTGTAAAGAGGAACCTGAAGCTCAGGACCTAGAACTGGTGTTCCAAATTCTATAGAGAACCCTGCTCTCCTTGTTTTCTGTGGTGAATTCTATTATTTGACACTTCAGTGCCACTGGCCAGAAAAAGCCTTTCTTACAGAATTCTCACTGAAGACTTACTTCGCCCACATCTGGTGTTCACTCTCTTGTCACCATACTTACTGTCCCCAGCAGCTTCAGGGAAGTTGCCCCTGTCCTGGTATCCTGGTCTGCTGGAGTCTTGCAGGAACAGCAGTAGCTTTCTGTAACCTGAGTATAGTGGCAGTGGGTAGAGTCTAAAGCGTATCTCATTAAACATCACATAGTTTAGAGTGCACTCTTGGCAGTGGCAATGAGAACAAGTCAGTTGGGTTGCACAAGGTTGTCATGACAGTAAGTTATAGCTGCTCGAGTTCCACCCAGGAGTAACTCACAGTCCTCTTTTTCCTGTAGGATGGCATCATTACCATCTACCTAAAGGGAAAGCCTTGTCTACGGCTGATCTCAGTGGGAAAATACTCCCAAAGATAAAGAAACAGAGGTCTAGGTCACCAAGAAAATCAGTGACATAAGACAACTCTTTCTAAACAGGCAATTCCCTAAGTGCTCTGGGTAAGTCATGGCTAGGAATTCTTGCATTCCAACCACAGCTCTTAACTGCCTGCCGTAGGTGACTCTTTATCAACCTGTTATCAAGTCTAACACTGACCAATGTGATTGTGTAGAAGCTCCCCAGTCGGACACAGAGAGACGTTCGGGGTGGATACACTGCAGAAATATAGCCTCAGTCTGTTCTTAGTCACTACCAAGTACACTGCCACTCTCCTTCCCCGGCATCAGTGTTATTGACTTCCTTGTCCTTACAATGGGGCTACTCACTACTAGGGGAGAAAGTGTCCTCCATAAGAGCCCCAGTTCTCTGTCATGGACCTGTCTCTGTCTTCTCTGAGCAACGAAAGTAATGGTTCATTCTTCTTCTGACTACTTCTTTTTTTCCCAAAACTATGTGTTTTCCAAGAGTGGCAAATTTTGCAGTCCCTCTAAACTCCCCTATCCCCAAGGCCTCTTGTTGATACTAGGGGTTCCCGTCATTTGAAACTATGTTCTTGATGTGAACTGCCTTTATCTCTTCTGGACTTTCCCTTTGCTCTATCTTCCCATGGATGTTTATTGTGTCTACCACTGGTCCAAAGAGGAAGTGATCCAGGGCACTTTAAAAAAGTTAATTTTATTCTACTTTGTTGCTGGTAGTATACTGTATAACTAAAAGAAAGCTGGTGATAAAACTCCATTTGCATGTTTATAATATTTAGGAGCCATTCACATCAACTAGCTCCTCGCTGTGACAGAAGATAGGTCTCTTATCTCTTTCCTCTTTTCTACCTGACAATTGTTCAGGTGAAATGGCCTGGGAGTCCCATGGCACTCCAGAACCTTGTAATCCTTTTACTCCTTATTTACAAGTATTATATATGGAAAACAAATACCTATGTTCATCCTAAACTTTATCTATAATCAGAACATACAACAGACTGATAATCCTTTCACAGTATCCCTTACACTCTTTTTTTTTAACTTTATACAAAGCCCATATCAGTTTTTGTCTCTGTAAATGTAGCATCCTATCTTTGATCTCTCTCTGCTTATTCTCCTGCTTGCATGCTTCTCCAATTTATTTCTAACATGTGGCACAGGACATACTTACTTAGAACGTGATGATGTGTGTGTCTTATATTTTCCGAATATCCTACCTAGGCTCACCTAGTACCTGCTACACTATTTGAAGTGGTATAAGAAGTGAAAAAGTGCTATCAATCTAGCTTTATTTTTTCTTTCCAAAGTTGATACATACCAATCTTAACATGACTTATTTATACTATTTATACTGCAGTGAAAATGCCAGTAAGTGAACAGACTTGAAGAATTGAAGCATATAACCTCCAGTAAATCTCACAATATAACCCCCACCTCCACACAACAAAGACACAGGTTAGTACAGTGTAACTGTTTTGCTCTGGTAACTTCAGAACAAAACTCTAATCATTTCATTGAAGCCAGATTGCCTATTTGAGATAACTCACATCCTATGTATCTCACAAAAATTGTTAAAATTGTTAAGTCTCACAAAAATTGGAGCTCTTAGTCACTACTGAAGTTGACTAACAATTTCAAAATTTCAAAAATGACAGTAATTGTGACATAAAAGTGAAGCATAAAATATAGGAGCACAAACATTTTTCCTAAATTGTTTCTTGCTATTTTAAGATGCACTTTTGTTTGATTTTAATGCATATGATTTTTCACTAATATATGTAGTCTATCATTTACAGAAAAAGTATCTTTTTCATGAAACATCTACAGTTTGCACAGTGATAGTTATATGGTTTATATGACATTTACCAAAGAGCTACAAGATAAATTGTAAAATAATGTATTGATTTTCTACAAGCATTCTTGAACAGGATACATGGATCTTAAAAAAATCTAATCCATAGTTTGCTATTACTATATGTGTCCGTTTTCAATAAGGGCTATTAATTGCATGTTTGCAAAAGGACCACATAAGACCAATGTTCTTTTTGCCTTATCTATAGAAGTATAGGGCACCATACAATCTGACCTCTATCATTTACTTTCCTATGTAAAAATCTCAAAATTCTGTGGTAAATGTGTTGGATCATGATTGATTTTTTCTTGTTCATCCTATTCTCAAAAGCAATATATTTGATATAACATGTATTTTTCTGTCTTATGAATACATGTTAAAATGATCATACTCAATGTAAAAGAACCAGTGAAGAAATGGGAAGTGAACTGAACAAATGCTTCACAGAGGAAGAAATATAAACGGCTCACGAATATATGAAAAAATGTTCAATATATCTGACCATTAGAGAAAGTGTAGAATAAAACAATGCTAAAAGTCTGTCTTACACCAGAAAGAATGGCTATCATCCAAATGTCAAAAGATTACAAATGCTGGAAAAGCTTCTGTGAAAAAGGAATGCTTTTATATTGTTGGTAGGAATGTAAAATCAGTATGGTGAATTCTCAAAGAGCTAAAATTAGAAATGCGGTAGGAATCAACTATCTCCTTTCTTCCCCAAGAAATACAAAACATCATACTACAGTAATAAGCCTCTCCCAGTGTTTATTGCAGCACAATTTATGTAACTAAGTCCTAGAAGGAACCTGTTTATTGGATTAAAAAAAAACATGATATCTATACATAACGGAATACTGGTTGGCCGTAAAGAAGGACAAATTTGAGACTTTTGTAGGAAAGTGGATGTACCTGGAAGATATAATGTTCAGTGAAATATATCACATGCACAAGATTAAATACCATATAGTATCTCTCATTTGAGTAAATAAATGAAGTACAAATGAAAAGCATAATAAATGAAGTACAAACAAAAAGAATAATAAAGAAGACAGTGGGATGGATAGTTTGCAAATGGAAAACGGTTTAGGAGACTGAAGTAGAGGGAGGAAGAAGAGAAGGGGAAATATACAAAATAAAGATATGCCATGTAAAGCAATCTAATAACTTCAATGAATGTAAACATTTCTTGTCATAACTATGAGCTAAGATTAATAATATCAACAAGAATGAAAGTAGAGAAAAGTGATTTAGAGGAAAGAGGGAGATGAGAAGGAAGAGAAAAGGAATTAAAAAGGAAGCAAGCTGTATTATGTACATGTACCAACTCCCCAAGATGATTATAAATTGCATATACTTCAAACATGTACTAATAAAAAAAATTAAAAATGATAAACTTTCAACAAGATAAACATGGCTAACCTGACATAAATGTGCATGTATCAAAGTATCACATGGTAGCTCATTGATGTGTACAATAATTTTTTAGCTATTATTTAAAATAAATTTAAATAAAAAATATCATTGGGATTGTAAAATTTAAATACCTTGAAAATCAGAGTGAGTATACACAAATATACTTTTTCTTGTGTATATCTATCTGGTCTTATTTTAAGACTTCTTTGGGACTTATTCAAATTAAATAATAAAAGATGATGAAAATATGTTATTACATGAATTGCTTGGTTATCAAAAATAATCCAGTATCTTAAAAGAGAAACATGTAAGTAGGATAACTGTCTTTAAAATGGCATATTTATAGGAAAAAATATCACCCACATTTGAATACCAAGCACTAATTTCATTGTCCTCATATCTTGCGATCCTCTCTTGTGTTCCTAATTTATTATGTGAATTGAGCAGGAATGATTTTTCTTTGTCGAAGGTCATATCTATGTAGATATCATCTTTTTCAATTTTTTTCTTTGTGATCAAAACAAAACTAATGATATTTGAAATTTAACTTTTAAAGTTTAATGGTCTCAGAAACCCCATGACTGAAGAGAACATCATTAAAAAGACTATTGATTGGATACCTTTTTAGTATAAGATCCCTTTATTTCATATTTTAAAATGTTAATTCTGGGCTGGAATAGCTCAATGGCACAGCACTTGTCTAGCAAGCATGTGGTCTTGATTCCCAGTACCCAATCCAACAACAAAACAAACAAACAAACAAACAAACATGTTAATTCTGCTTTCTGTTTACTTTGATACTTTGAATAATAGCTTTGGAAGAACTTGCAGGTCACACAGAATACATTTTATTTCTGTGTTGTTTATTCACTATTATATATGTTCCTTTTTGTATTTTGGGTTTTTTTGGACTTGTTAAACTGAGGGTTTTATGCATGCTATTCAACTACTGAAGTAGATCTCCAGCATTTTTTTCCCCTGGCTTACAAAAGCACTCCCTAAACTTTTGTCTTCATTCTTACTCAGTAATTAATAACTTTTCCTCAAATTGACAACAATAGTATGTATACACACTCATGTACACACTATATTTAATACAACAGAATTTATAATGCAAGACATTTTATTGAGCAAACACATCCCTGAAATGCAATATACAGTCAATATTTTTGTCAACTTTATAGAACATACTTTAACACTTGTTTGAATTGAAACATGATTTTCACTTGCATACTTATTCTGGTTCACAGTTGTATAGAAGATAGTTTTAATTTGCTTCTCAATAATTCTACGTAAATATTTGTATGCTCTCATTTTAAAATGAGGAATTTTAGTTTGTGCACAATAAAAATTATTGTGTTATTTTCCTCACAAATTCTGCTTTAGGTTAGTTTTTGAGTCACTATTTGATGAAGTTTAGTCTGTGTATTTATAGAAATTCAAAGGACAAATTCTGGAAAACAAAAAAAATGTTTCAGAATATTATACATAAGTACCATGACTCATCAAATCTGTTGCAGTCCTTTCCTCCTTAATATTATAAATGCAGAAATCAACAAGATAAGGAATTATGAAGCATTTTCTTATAAACTATGGTTAACTGAGCTGAGAATGAAAAGAACGCAGTGAAGGAAAAAGAAAGCAGACATCAGGGCACAAGTGAGAAAATGAATACACATAAGAAAGAATTAATGGAAATATAAAACTTCTAAAAACTGTAAAACAATGAAACCAAATTATGAATGACTAAAAATTCAAAATAAACATTGAAAACAAAAACAACAAAAGAATTTTTGTTTTTATGGCTGCTTGGCTTAAGTTGATACAGAGAACTGTTTTTCTTTTTTCTGTACAGACAGCAAAAGGGTTGAAAAGCAAATAATGTTACTATATGTGCTGTCTGTAAATATCAATACAGTGGATGTGTCTTCTGCAAACTATTAAATGCCTGATGGCCTCACATGCATGGTGAGTACTGTCACTTGAATTAGCAAATAGTTATAACCATCCATTCCAAAGCTACATGCAACTTTGAAAATGCAAGAGGTGGTCACTTTTGATACTTCAGCATCTTAATATGCCTTTGAGACAAGAGAAAATAATTGAGAAGGAAAAGTAAGTCTCTTATGATAATGAATTTTGGAAGGCTCTTTTTGCTGTGTTTTGAAATCATTTTTATGAATTACAACAATGACCAATTTTAAGTAGGATATTTATAAGCCCTGAAAAATTTCCCACTGCTTTCCATCTAAAAATATCACCTGGCACTGTACAACTGTCAGGATATATACTTTATTCTTCAAAATGAAGCTATTCTTAGATTGGACAATAGGAAGTTCTTTGTCAATTACGTTTTGGGACAGTAACGACTAACACTGCTTTGAAACCACAGCAGGGCTTCTACTGCATCACATACTATCTGTTACAGAACAGACAGCACACATTAGCTAAAATTATTTCATATGATAAAGCAATATTAATATATTCTGCTAAAGGCATATAAATATTTGCCATTTGATTAATTATAAATCAAAAAGTCATGGTTTAACTAGAAGAGAGAAGCAGACATATCACTTAGTAAGATAAATGGCTTATATATATTTATTGGACTTCGATTGACTGATTAGTCTTAAAACAACATTTAGAGATTATAATCTACACGTTTTCACTAATACCAAGCATATTTTATAGTGATGTTGTGAAAGGTGTACAATAGAGCTTTATGTAATAAAACCTGGCAAATAATTACTTCTCTTATGTTTGTTTGTGGGTGATTTCCAACTCGTGCCAACAAATGAAAACTCAGTAATAAGGTGTTCATGTTATTCTTACCTTACAGATAAAATTGCTGAAAGTTTATTGACCATGACAATTTTGTCACTACTGACTAATGTCTCTTCAAGCAATGCGAATGGCTGTGCTGCATAGGAAAGTACATCTGAAATACACAGTACAACTAAAATATGCATGATTATCACCTCTCTTATTGTACTGAATACAATTTTCACCAATATTAAGACTTTTAATACTTCATCAGCTGGAATCATCTGACATGTCTTTTATACAGAGTTACACATAGCATGTTTGGATGTATGTTGTCTTTTAGCATTCCCTGTCTTTTGACCTGTACAGTTGTAAAGCTAAATAGAAAATTTCCCTCTAACCTCAGACAAATTGCTGAGACAAACTGATAATATCATATTAAATAGGCGAACAAGCATGCAGACCTATTGAGGTCCTGGAAGTAATCATATTGCAGGACTACCTATATTCCTAAATGATTCAGAGGGTTATCTACACAAAAGGGTTTTTGTGTGTGTGTGTGTGTGTGTGTACGGGTGATCGAACTCATGACCGTATGCTTGCAAGGCAGGTGCTTATGCCACTGAGCTAAATCACTGCCAAGGAAGATGATCTTGAAGTGTCGTAAATGATTTGTAGAAAACCTTATGAGCTTGGATAAAATATAATGGCTTGGGACAACATAATTTGGGGAGATTGCGCAATTGTTTGTAAGTAATTCTCTTTGGAACTGAAATAGATGACAATAATGCTAGGTCAGACTATTTAGGTGTGCTAACTGACTTTAGTCTTTCTGTGACAGAGATTGGTTGATGAAAACTCCAGGAAAGGACCAAAGGTAATTTCTTTCTTCCTTGGGTGTCCGATCTTTAACTCGGCAAGGACGACAACAGAAGAAAGCCTCTTCGAGCATCTGCTACTGTCTAATTTCCTTCAATTTGAAATAATTTGCCTACCAGGGTGCCACATCATGGGGTGACAGTTCCTGAACTTCTTCAAAGTTAAAGGGAGCATTTTTCTAGTTGTGAGACTTTTAGTGTTACCATGTTGGAATAGAACTTCATATGCATTATCTATGAAACCAGAGTTACTTTTAAACTAGATAAAACATAAAACACATTCCTTCCTCCTTAATTATAAAACTAGATAAAACACGTTCCTTCCTCCTTAATTATAAAAGATTTTCATTCAGTTTCCATTTCCCATGTTTACATATGTATACACACACACACATACACAGTTCGGGTATTTTATGATTATAAAAAATTTTTATGCTTGCTCATTAAATCCATTTCCTTACTTAATATGTATTATAATGGAATCACAGCAGGTCTCCATGGGGTTCTTATGTTATGTAATGAATTTTAATTGCAATCAATATTTGACTTGCCAAATTTGAGAGAACGCTTCTGACAGTGTCGCAGTTACACTCATCCAAGAGAAAGACAGATATATTCCATTCTCGTGGAAGCTATCACATTTATATAGGTTCTCACAGAAACAGCTTAATTTTTTGTCCACAATGAACTGGGGAGAGAGGTTGGTTATCATTCATTGACATCAACAAGGGCAGCCCTTGTGGGAGCCATTTTGACTTCCTTGCTTGTCTTGGTGTGAACAACAACAAAAAAAATCTAATTTAGGACCTAGAAGTAAATGAGTTCCTGTCATTTTATTTCCTGATTCATCATCTCATATTAGATAGATCTCGAGCTATATTAAAAAACATATTATGTAACTCAATGAAGCACAGCGTAACCTGTCATATCCTAATATAATAAGATGTGATGTATTGAAAATCATTTAAAGCAATCACTTCATTTCAAGTTGGGTGCCTAATATTTCCTTATGTGGATTTTTAACCTGAATTAATATGAGTAAGAGTGAAACAATGTTATTAGAATGGGAAATCCTCTGCAGACTTTGTATGTCCACTGTATTCTTTTATTGTATTTGCTCTAGTTTTGTTACATTCTTGAATGTGTGCAAATGTCCACTCTCCTAGAATTATTATGTATATGTTCAAATTTTGCAGCTTTTTTCTTACCTGTAGTACACCCTTATTAATTTTAAATTCTCCATACATATTTTAATTGAATTTGGCAATAATTTAGTAAAGAGAACAATATATATATATATATATTATATATATATAATATATATATATATATACATAGTTATAAAATATAACAAATTTTGTGCCAAGATCGTCTATGAACAAGATTTACTACAATATTGTATGGGCTTCTATTATTCTTTGTTATTACTTGTTTGTAGTACATAGTGTTTATACTTCTTGTATTCCTTGTGTAAAGGTGGTACATATACATGTCATATCTCAGTTCTTTTTTAGCCCCTTCCCCCCACCACTTCCCTCTATCTCTTCCTTTTGAGAAGGATCTACTTCCCTTGTTCCTATCATCTACCTTTTATTTTGCTCTTTGTCTCTAATCTGTAATTGTCATATGAGACATATAATGCAATATTTAAATTTGTGAGTCTGATTTATTTCACTTAGCATTATGATTTTACACTGCATTCATTTTCCAGCAAATTACTTAAGTTATTTTTATTGCAGCATTGTACTCCATTGTTGGTAAATACACATTTTCTTTATTCATTCATTTGTTCATGGACAGAAAATGTTGGCAAGATTTAGTTATTATGAATTGTGCTACTATAAAATCAGTATGCATTTATCACTGTAATGTTCTGTGAACTGATATCTAGAATATACAATGAACTGAAAATAATTTTGCTCCCTCAAAATAAAGACACAATCAAAAATTGGCAAGAGAATTTAATAGATACTTCACAGAAATAGAAATAGCCAGTAAATACATGGAGAAATGTTCAACCTTGATGAGCATTACAGAAATGCAAATTAAAACAACACAGAGATTCTCTTATATCCCAGAAAGAATGGCCAACATCAAGAAATGACATAATAATAATAAATGCTAGTCAGGCTGCCAGGAGAAAGCAACCATTTTCCTTCATTTCTGGGTATGCAAACTAGAAAAACTACTACAGAAATAAGAATGGAGAGTCCTCAAAAACTGAAAGGTGTCATTAACTTTTGTCTTAATTTTCAGTTGTGTTCTTTTAAAATCTTCAAAGGCAAGTATGTACACTGCATAATTATGAAGCCTGCACTATAACTTGTGTCTATCAAATATATATACTTAAAAATGAAAAGTTCCTCCAGTTATTTCAAAATTAGAATTATTGCATTATTCTATGACATACGACATACAGAGATTGTTCCTTATCCAATAAAACAGTACATGTTTGTAAAGAAATTTAACCCATTCTATATCACTTGTTTATCATTAACTGTCTAGATGCTCATTATAGGCTACTTTTGGTGATTCAGGCTTGTGATTCCAGTACTCTGGAAGACTGAGGTGAAGGAATGACAAGTTCAAGCCAAACATGGGCAACTAAGCAACTCAGCAAGACCTTGTCTCAAATTAATAATATAAAATGTAGGAAAAGACCTGGGAATGTTGTCTAATGAGAAGGTCTTGAATTTATTTCCCAATATTATGAAACAAAACAAAACAAAAAACAGGCAGGAACAATTGTTCTCTCAGGTGCCCACTGTGAATAGCAAAATAATCCCATCATTTTTGAAATTCCAAGTTGCCTTACAGAAATTGTGAACAAAAACCAGCCAAAATGTTTCTGATTTTATTAGATAACATTATGAATGCTTTGATAAATTGAGAAAGTAACTTAACTTTTTAGATTTATCATTGACAATATATAGATAAAATTAGTACTAACATATAAAAATTATTTTGAAATTGAAGTAAGTTAATATATGGAATGTACAGTAAATGTACACAAAGCTGTTAGAGTGATCCCTTGCACTCAGAAATTCTATTACAGAGTCAATAATTATAGTAATAACTGTATTTCCTATTTAGTAATATTAATGATTTTATAATTTCCTTAAAAAGAAATGTTTGTATTCAATAGTCATATGAAAAATACATATTGTCAGAAATTCTCTTCTAAAAGAAGAAATACAATTAAATACAATAACAAAAAGAACTATATCCAATGCTATTACCCAATTATTATAGAATGGATAAGTTTGAGTTTTCTTAAACAAGTTTTGTGTATTTGTTTGTATATTTATATTATATAATGTTATCTTTTCTCTATAATATTAAAAAAACTCAACCCACAAACACTATAACTTAATAAATTAATATCCTAGTACACTGTATCACAGAAAAAGGGTGTTTTATAATATATAATATGATTATTTTTGAAGATTCTTAAACACTATAATTTTATACTGGAACAATATTTTGTGGATTGACTTGAGAAATGGTAAGAATATTAATAATGCCTGCATTTTAAATTGAACTAAGCATTTAATCATTATAAATTTCTATGCACTTAGAGCTCATTCAAGAGTTGTTTTTATTATTCATTGTATTATAAAGTAAAATTTAAAAACTCTCCTAATTTTTTTGCATTTTACACCTGGCCAGTTTACTCTCTCATGCTGCATAGAAATGAGAACAATATTTGAACTATGCAAACTTTATTGTTTCTTTGGCATTTCTCCTCTAGACAGAAAGCTGTATGCCTACCCAAGATGAAAATATCTGCTGTCTATCCAGCGCCTTTAGATATATCCTCTATAGAGCATCTTTGACCTCTGAACAACTACCCCTTCAGCCTGAAGAAGCCACATTGGTCATTGCTCATTTCTTCCTGGTGGCAGTTCAGGGTGCTTCTTCAGAGGAGGGATTGTTACAGGCAGCTGAGTTAGTAAGAAATATTATAGGCAGTCAGACAGAGCTAGGCCTTTAAAGGAGCCACAGCAGGAGACCAGATACCTTGCAACCTTGAAGGAGGCAGACACCTCAGCTGCTGGGGAGATCTCAACATAAAAAGCAAAACAAATGTAGTCACACTCTAAGTATAAACATCAGAGATTGATATTCTAAATAGGTATCAATCGCCTTAAGGGCTCCAGAAGGAAACACTAACCCAACTCCCTCTCTGTGTAACTTGCCTCCCCATTTGATCCCAAAGTAATCAATTTTACCTGAGTAATTACACTCACAAGCTTATTAGTTGAGCATAGTTCTGTTCTTTGAACTGGCCTCTTCTTGTGGTTTTGTTCTGTAAAAGTCTTTAGAAAAGAGAAAGACTTTGGCAAAACATTAAAATCAACACAGGACCATGAAACTTCTGGAAATTTAAAATGTGTAGAGTACATTTAAACCTTTAAAAGGAACTGTATATCAGTTCCCTTTAAATTTGCCTTGTCATTCCAATGTCATCAACATAGAAGGGTAGATGTCAGTGGTTAACAGATAGAGTATCTAAAGAAAATTTTATTGCCTCAATAAATCAGAGAAAATATTTGCAGTCATATTTAATTTAGATAAAGATGTTCATGCAAGTTAATTTTGATGAGATTTTTTAATTTTTTTCATTTCCCAAGTTATGTTTTTCTTGTTAAACTTGTTTTCTTCCTCTACCTCTGCAATGTAAGAGTCTTAAGCATTTTATGATACTTCTTTATAATGGGAAAACATTCTATCAACTGCAATAACTTTGGAGTATTTCTAACTAGCTTTAAATTTGTAGTATTTTCTTTTTAAAAATCTTTTTCAGATAATCAGAAATGTCTTTCTCAAGTCTTAGTGGACTACTAAATCCTTAAATATGCAAGACTTCTTGAATAATATACATTGTTGCATGACAAAAACATAAGAAAAACATGTGTGTCCTACAGTATACCTGTTACATAATGATCTCTTTGTGTCATTTTTTTCTTGAAATGTAAATTATTCTTACAATTTCATAATATAAAACTTTCATATTTTATATTATCATATTATATAATTTAATTATTTTGACATTTTTAAAAGGTTTAAAGATTTCCAATTTGTTATAATACTTGATTTGAAATCTCTCATGTCATCTCATTAAAATATGTATGATGAAATGAACATGTTTAGAAGTGAAACCCTAGAAATACTCTGTAAAACTATTGAGTCTTCCCAAATTTCTATAACACCATTGTATTAAAGGAATAATTTCCTCAACTGGAAATAGGTGAAGGTTTTCACTAATGTTTACATTGAATTTTTAAGGTACTGAGGTCTTGTTTACCCTGTTCTTATTTGTTCTCTAATTTATCACCAACTCTCCAACAATTACATAATTGTAAATCATACTTAAGTTACCAGGAAAAATAGAGCAAAGGTACAAAACTGAAAGTTACCAAAGGTACATATGCTGAATCTTGAAACACCATTATATTATCTGAGGGGCATATTTTGTTCTACATTGGTCTGCTGAGATATTTATACAAAAGTGCCATGCATGAAGTACTTCAAACTATATGTCATATAATAATATGCAAAGTATCTACCTGTCATTTCATCCATCACAAATGATTTTAATAAAAAAGAAAAAATACTTGGTGGGGATATATACATAAAATGAACCTAAAGTTGAAGATATGAAGGTAAGATTCTAGTGATAAACAGAACAGTGAAAATATATGACCTTATAATTTGGCAGTAACTTACAAATCTGGATGAATAAGATTACTTTTATTTAAGAATCAGTTACACTCATATAGAAACTCTGAATAAAACTAAAGAACAAAATAAAACACAGATAATAGGAAGTTGGGAGATAGATAATCCTAAAGGGGAAGATCCAGATTAAAGGAGGAGAAAGAAAGAAAGGGAAAGTGGATGAAAAAAAGAAGATGTGTTTATATGCATGTACCAACTCCACACAATAATGTAAATATTATTTACTTCAAACACTACAAAAAAAGGGAGGATTTCCAGGAAGGGAGGAGAGGGAAATGAGTTGAAAAAAGGAATTAGGATGTGTTATGTGCATGTGCCAACTCCAAACAAGGAAAGTAAACATTATGTACCATATACATACCAACAAATACAATAAAAATAAATTATTTTTAAAAAAGAATAAATAACATTCATAAAGTACTCCTTAATTAAAAGTAGAATGCTGCTTTCAGCCAGGGATAGACAACATATTTTTCATAAATGTATTACATAAAAATCATCAGTGAACATTGCAGTTTACAGTTTTTAAACTAAGTAACAGTAAAGCATATAATGGAGTCCATCTTGGAGTCTGATTATGTATTGGAGTCTAAAGCTCTACAGCTGGAGGTGTAGAGCACTAACCAAATCACTCCTTTAGGAAAAAGGCAATTATTCCTTCAGCCTCCAGGATTATCACATACTGCAGTCTCACAAATGAATATTTTTCCAGGACCCTATGCAAAGTATCTGTTCCTCTTAAAATACTATGTTCTAGGAAGAAGCTACATTCAGTAACAGAACATTACAAAGCTAAAAAGATTCATCTAATTTGCCTAACTTGTACAACTGCAGGGCCTCCCAGATCTAAGGAAATTACTCTAGGTATTTGTTGTGATTATTGTATTTTATTGCAACTCCTCCATTGCCCTATTTCCTTCCTTTATTTCTTTAAAAATTTTATTGTAATTACACCTTTATTTAAACTCCAGATCTCTTTTTCATAATTTATGCCCCAAAGTGGCATAAATTATGTGGTGACTGGTGCCAGAAGTACTGAAAGGAGATAAACTAAAATAGTTTTATTGGAGCCAAAATTCTTCTTGGTCACATGCCATACTAGTAATATGATTGGTAGAAGTGATAGGTTCAGATGTTACACTAGTTAAAGTGTATGTTGCTAGGAAGTGAAATGTATAAGACTCCAGAAATACAGAGGGAAAGTTCTTTTAGGGAGGTCAGAATTAGTTAGTTGTTTCTAGAAGCAATAAATGCCTTAATAAAGCAAAATTAAACCAGAGGGTGATTATTCAGCAATTAAAGTCTAATGTGAAAGCCACAGGACCTTATTGGTAAGTTAATAGAGAATTTCATTTCATCCACCTAGAAGAAAAGTAGACTTGCAAAACAAAGACTTTATCATGATTGAAGATGCCCAGTGCCGCTTGAATTATCAAGCCAAAAAGTCACATACCCCAAGAAGATATTGGACATTGAAACACATTATAGATAAAGCTCTGAAAAATCTTGATCAATATCTTTTATTAACCTTTTGAGCTTTAAATCCACTTCATGCTGCTAACCTCCAATATTAAACTTCCTTAAAGATAATGAAGAGGTAAGCCACTTCCTTAAGGAAGAAATTAGTAAAATGGAAGAACTTTCCTGGGGTATAAAATTTAGTAAAGCATTTACAGTGTGACTCTAGCATAAGCTAAATCACCATAGTATAACTCTTAGAATGTTAATGAAAAAATGACTCACAGTAAGCAAAGTAAAACTTTCAGAATGACTGAATGGCATAAGAGGCCCACAAATGCATGGCAAATTTTAAATCTAAATATTTGGACTCTTACTGATTTAGTCACTGATATCAGTTCAATTTTAAACATGGTATTAGTTCAATTTTCAAGGAAGGGACAGACTTCATGCTAACTTGTGTGTCAACCAAGTGGGTGTGAAAATTTAAGTATTTCAACTCTTTCCATCTCTGAAAAACAAAATAGTTTTTTTCTTGACAGGAACATGTCTGTACTCTAGGTGTAGTTATACTTCCCAGGTCAACACAGCCTAAAACAACTTACTGAAGACTTTTAAACTGTTTAATCCACCGATACTGCAATTCAACATCTTCACTTTAAAGCAAAGAACTTGTAGTAGTGGTCACATCATTATGATATTTTATCTATAAGGTATCACACTTTTCAGATATTGATAGCCTGAAAGAACAGTAATTAGGGAAAGTATAGCTAAACTCAAACATGGAGATAACACCCAGAGAGGATAAGATGTCTTCATGCAGAGTGGAATATAATCTGTGTATCAATGGCCATTATATTTGATTTTATTGTTAATATGAAATCACAGAACAAGGATCTAAGAAATAAAAATAAAAATGCCATAATTCAACACTGCTGAAATCCAGTTACTTCGAGAATTTTTCTTCCTTATCTTCACAATGTATGCTCTACAGGCCTGAATGTATTTATTCTTATAGAGGAAATTATTCTAATTGGAAAGCTTCATCATTTCAAAATCCTTGTATCTATAAACCTAGAGAAAAGGAAGGGAGTTCCTCCCTCCATAGACTTAGGAGTCAGTGGGATTCTCAGTCTCACCCTTCCTTTGCCCCATGGACCTAGGGACCAACGGGATTTTTGGTCACACTCTTCTCCACCCAAAATACCACTGTGTCCCATAGACAACTACAAACTTTTCAACCCTCTTAAGAACCTGGGCGGGTTGGTGGGAGCCTCAGCAACCCTTCATCCACACAGAGGCCCTTGGTGGGCTTCTGACAGTGTGGTGAGCTTCCCCCTCAAACAGAGGACCTCAGTGGGTAAACAGGAGCAGCTATGAAGTTGTCCCCAGCTGTAAGACCTTGGAAAGCATGGCTAGAGTGTGGGTGAGTCCTTCTTCAATACAGAGAATAAGTGGATTAAGGAGAGTACTGACAAGGCCTCCCAAACCTGGAGGTAATTAAAGGGACCTATAAGACACCGAGTACACAGTACAGTCCCAGATGAGGTGCACACTATAGACTGATAAAACAGGCTGCCTGGAACAGCCTGAAGTCAGACAAACAATAGAAACTATGGGTTGACTTACATCAATACTCCTAGGCTAGTCAGCTTAGAAAAAATATAGGACTCACCCAACAGGCCTTGCCCCTTCCCTTTCATTGTAGGACCCAGCAATTGGACAAACATTAATCACACAGGAGGATCCTAAGACACACATTATGGACAATTGAAATTAGTGGGATTTAAATGACCAAAATATTAACCCAACAGATGAAAATGACAATGAAATGAAAAAACAATATGCAATCTCAAACATCTAGCCCATCAGAAATAAGTACAGGAGACATCAAAAGAAAGGACATTAGAAGTAATATACCTGAAATTTCTGAAAAGATAGTAAGTGAAATAAAGAACCAAGTCTATGAAGCTATAGAGCAAATTAGATTATAAATAAACTGTCATGTAAAGAAAGGAGTGACAACCTTAACAAAGGAGTTTCTCAGCATAGCTAGAGAAAATATGAGAAAAAAAAAACTACAGGCACATGGGAAGGTGATGAAAACCTTGAATGAACAATACAGAAAACAAGTAGAAAGCATGAACCAAATTAAAAGAGACATACAGGAAACAAAAATTCTATTGAGAGCTAGTGAAAACATTTGAATGAATCTGAAGAGAGAATTTAAAACCTTGAGGACAGGATTGCAGCTGGTGATCATGAAAGAAAAGAACTTTTAAAAATAACAAGACAGCATGAAATGACAAGTCAACAGTTTCAACATGATTCAAAGATAAACAATATAATTCTAATAGGCATCAACGACAATGCAAGAGTCAATATAAATGACATGCATAAACTATTTGCAGAGGTAAGAGCAGAAAATTTCTCAGACATGGGAAAAAAATCAGATATACAGATAAGTGAAACATATATAACTCCAAAGAGTTTCGACCAAAATAAATATACACCCAGACATATAATAATTAACATCCTAGAAATTCAGCATAAAAACAGAATATTAAAAGCTGTTAAGAGAAAAGACACAAGTGAACTATCAAGGAAAGCACATTAGAATCACAGCAGACTTTTCAGCAAAAACCCACAAGTTAAGACAAGCTTGCAGTAAAATATTTCAAGCCCTAAAAGAAAACAACTTTCAACCCAGATTGATGTACTATGAAAAACTTTCTTTGAAAATTAATGAAGAAATGATACTTCCATGACAAAGAACAACTGAAGTAATTCATGTCCATCAAACCAACCCTAGAAAGAGTACTGAAAGACATAATAGATAGAGATAGAAATGATCACAACTCCTGGAACAACAATGGAAAGAAGGCATCAGGCAGGGAAAGCAATTAAACAAGGGGGAAAGCAGGAAACCAATGGCAGGAAAACAACATGACAAAATTGAGCCATTACATATTAGTTATACCCATGAATGTAAATGGCCTCAATTCACCTAATAAAAGAAATAGGTTGAAAGAATGGATCAAGAAATAGGATCAAAAAATATGCTATATACAGGAAACACATGTGACTCAAAAGGAAACTCATAGACTAAAAGTCAAAGGATGGAAAACAATATTCCATGCAATAGGAACCCAGGAAAAAACAGGGGTAGCTTTTCTATTTGCAGACAATGTGAACATTAAACCAAAAGTGTTCAAAAGAGATAAAGAAGGTCACTACATACTTGTTAGGGGAAAAATTCAAGAGGAAGAGCTAACAATCATAAACTATATATGCCCCAAATACAGGAGCAACCAACTATATAAGACAAATACTAATAGACATATAAAACCAAATACACAATAACATAGTTGCAGTAGGGGACCTTAATTCTCCATTGTCACAAAGAGATAGGTCAACTAGACAAAAAGTTGGTAAAGAACTGAGTCAAACTTGTGAACTAATGGACTTAGTAGATGCTTATAAAGTGTTCCCACCAACCACATCAGAATACACATTCTTCTCAGCTGCACATGGGACATTCTCTAAAGTAGACCACGTATTAGCCCATAGAACATTCTTAAGTAAATTCAAAGGGAATGAAATTATTCCATGCATATTTTCTGACCACAGTGCACTGAAGTCAGAAATTAAAGTCAAAATAAACTGTAAAACATACATAAACACATGGAAATTAAATAACAATCGCTTGAACAACTAATGGGTTACAGGTGAAATTAAAGAAGAAATTAAACAATACCTAAAATTCAATGAAAATGCAGGTGCAACATATCAAAACCTGTGGTGTGCAATGAAAGTAGTCCTAAGAAGGAAATATATAGCAATAAATTGTCACATCAGAAAAATAGATAAGCACAAATAACCTAATGTTAAACCTCAGGTTTCTAGAAAAAGAAGAGCAAGTAAAGCCCATAGAAAAGAGGAAATTATAAAAATCAGAGCAGAAATTAATGCAATTGAGACTAAAGAATGCAATACAAAAAAATAGTGAATCAAAGAGCTGGTTCTTTGAGAAAATAAACAAAAATTGATAAAATTCTAACCAATCTTATAAAGAAAAAGAAAAAAAGCTCAAATTCATGCAATAAGGAATGAAAAAAGTGAAATTATTACAGATCCCATAGAAATTCAGAAGATCATGAATACCTACTTTGACAATCTTTTCTCACATAAGGTAGAAAACACAGAGGCCATGGGCATATTTCTAGAAACTTATGAATTACCAAAGCTGAATCAAGAAAATATAACAATTTTGAAATACTCAGTATCAGCTACTGAAATTGAAAATATGACTACAAACCTATCAACAAAGAAAAGCCCAGTCCTGATGGATTTATGGCTCAATTCTATAAGAAATTTAGAGAAGATTTAGCACCAACATTACTTAAATTTTTCAATGAAATTGAAAGGGAAGCAATTCTTCTTAACTCATTCCTGGAGACAAGTATTACTCTGATATCAAAACCAGAGAAAGACCCAACCAAAAGGAGAACTATAGGTCAATCTTACAAATGAACATCAAAGCAAAAATTCTCAATAAGAATGCAGCAAATAATCAAAAAGATTATACATCATGAGAGGAGCTAAAGATGGCCAATCAGTGAGCAACAAAATACAAAGCCTCCCAGGAGAAACATCTCATATGCCAAAATAAAACATCCTGGAGAGACCCAGACAGAGGGAGATGAATCCTCTTGACACAGGAAGAAATAAAAACATAAATAAGCTCATTAAACACACAGTCTTGGGGCTATAATTGGAACAGCTAAAATTATTGGACATGGTGTTTTCATTGTGACCCACCAAGTTTGCACCAGCCTGAATTCGCAAATTCGTGCTGGCCGGCAAAGCCACCCAAACTCATTCTCACTGCCACTCACAGGAGCCACAGCCAGGCTGAAGTCAGGGGTTGGTGAGCCCAACAGTGAGTGGAGCTGGCAAAGGCACCTTCATTAATCCATGGTCAGTGCTGGGAATGAGACCCCCCACACAGGTAGGTCACAACCAAATGGGCGACATGTTGGAATCAGGCAGGAGGAGTGACACTGGGAGCAACAGTGATTTCAGTTGGTTGCTTCATCCCCAGAGCAGATTCGGGGGATTTGCTTGGGTCATGCACCTGGCCGGAACACAAAGGGCCATCCCAAATCAATTCCCTGTGCCTGGCATGCACTAACCTGGTGAAGGCCCTTGAAGTTTGGCTGGCCCAGTGGGGAGGGGCCGGGATACACAGCACTGCTTATAACTCAGTGACAAGAGCAGGCAGGAGAGGGTGGATTCCCCTTACCAGTGTGATTTGGAGGAACACCTGGGTGGAGGAAGCCAGGACCATGACAGGAGAGAGGCAAGAGGAGGCCCCCAGCCCAGAACCCTGAGGGCAATGATCCAAGAGAGGGAAAAACAAGGGAGATTTAGGGCAGCAAACATGCAACATCAGAGATGGCTTCAATAGACATTAAGGGATATCTTCAGGACCTTGTAGAAGAACTCAAAACTGAAATATTAAAACAGGTAAAGCAAGATATGAGTAGAGTAATAAAAAAAATGCTAAGCATCTCTCAGGAAGACATAGGCAGAAGAAGGGAAGAACAAAAAAAAAGGAGATAAACATTCAATAAATAATATAAAGAAAATATAATAATATAAAAGAATATAAAAAAATATAGAATACATGAAGCAGATTCAAAAGGACTACCAGGAAATAAAAACTGCACTGAAAGCTGACAAAACTCCTTAAAAGAAACTAAGGATAGACTATCAAAACTTGAAGACAAGTTTGCAATGTGTGATCATGAAAGGAAAAATCTCTTAAAAATAACAAGGAAACAGGCAGTAACAATACAAAGGCTAGAAGACAACAAGAGACTCTATAATTTAAGAATAAGACATGTGAACAAAGAAGCAGGAATACAAACAGGCAAATTACAAAGGCTATTCATGGAAATAATTAAGGAAAACTCCCCAAGTATGGGAAAAGAAAATGACATTCATTTATGTGAGGCATACAGAACTCCAGCCACTTATAACCAAAACAGAACTACACCCAAATATATAATAATCAAGATAGCAGAATTCAATATAAAAACAGAATATTAAAAGCTGTCAGAGAAAAGAAACAGATTACCTATAAAGGTAAGCCCATCAAGGTCACGGCAGACTTCTCGACACAGACCATCAGATTAAGATGAGCTTGGAGTGAAATATTTCAAGCCCTGAAAGAAAATAACCTCCAGCCCAGATTGATTTATTCTGCAAAACTGTCACTAGAAATTAATGGAGAAAAAAGATGCTTCCATGACAAAGAGGAACTGGGGGAATTTGTGACCACCAATCCAACCCTACAGAGAATACTGAAGGACATTCTAGAGAGAGAGAAAAAAAAAACACCAGGATTTTAGGAACAGTGGCAGAAAGGCCTCAATGAGTGGGGCAGGCAGTAGAATGAAGGAGAAAAGTAGACAAACAAAGGCAGAAAAATGGTAAAATAGCATAGTAGAAATGAGGCAGAGAAGGATAACTAGAATCTCTAATATAGATGGCCTTGATATGCTATATTGTTAATAGTGGACCAGGATTTAAAACCCACATTACTCACACCACTCTGCTTAGATGTATTGTATTCTGTTCCAATCATTCTACCGGTACTAGATTTGAAGGGATTGACAGTTACCCCCCAAAAAACAGAATATAGTACAATAATCATCCTTAATTTCCTATTAATTTAATCTACAGTGTAATAACCTACACTGTTTTACCATAACTGATTGTAATTGAATCTGGTTTGTTAGATCATTGTTTTGTATTGATAGATTTTATTCAAAACTGTTATGATTGATAGTATCAAGTCTGAGAGTATAGGCAACTACACTTAAGATGACAAGATTCACTAGAATATCCACTCTGGTTTGATTATTACATGCCTTTGAAGTTTTATACTGTCTACAATGTTTTATTTTTACTAATATTGTTATGTACTGCTATATTCAATTATACTGCTATATTCAATTATGCCTGATGATATAGACAATTCTATTGAAGATAATAAAAAACAACACAGTAATCATTGTAGATCACCTTGTACTGTAGTTTTATACAACTTTTTGGTTTCATGTTTTCATAGGAATTTGTTTTGTTTTGTCTTGCTAGGTTTTGTTTTTCCCTCTAATACAGAAAGGATAGAAATACACATAGAGACCCATGCATGCATAG
>PVLA01003772.1:0-199865 GCA_004027455.1 Hydrochoerus hydrochaeris
AGTACATCTGCAGAGCAGATTATCTCTGAGATTGAAATGTGAGGCTTGTGAGGCAGATGTGCCTGGAGGCTTTAGTGGAGACAGGTAACTCAGGCCCATCCAGCTGGAAGTAAGCTGTCACAGGATTTTGAGCACTGTGTTGAAAAGAAGTGGTAAAAGTGGGCATCCTTGTCTTTTTCCAGATAATAGAAAGCTCACTTTCTGCTTTCCCCAAATTCAATATGCTGCTTTCCTCAGCTGACATTTAGATTTCTGGCATCTCCAACTTCCTGAAATCTCCACTATAATTTTAGCTTCACCCTTTCTACTTCCCACTGCCTCTCAGGACACACTATCTGGCATCCTAGGCCTTCTAATATATGGGAAGATTCACAACTCTTGCATTATGATGATGTTAAGGTCTGGTGCCAGCTCAAACAGCAAACAGTAGGGGGTCTTCCTGGAATTATGGTTGCAGAGGTCTCTGAGTACCTGAAAGGCTGAGCTTCAGGAAAGAATTTCCTAGGAGGCTGTAATAAGCTGGATTCCCTGGGTCTGTCTTCCCAAAGCAGTATTTTTCACTTTTGCAGGGCAAGAGGGGGTTTGCTAGTTTCTGGGAAGCCCTCAAGGCATGCTTCCTATTGGCCTAAGATGAAGTACTTAGCTCCTTTCTAATGCTAATTTTTCTGAGCTTCCATGTTCTCCTCTGCTCCAACTTTTCAGGCCCCAACTTCAGAGAAGTTTCCTGTCTAGTGAAACTCAAAATGTCACTCATTTGAGTCTTTTGCTCTTGATTCTCAGTGACGAACTGGCCAGTGCTGTACCCCAAAAGGCTGCACCCCAAAATAAAATGAAAATTGTAAAAAGGCCAGGACATGTTAGAGGGAAAAGAACAGAGTACTTTTTTATTTAGGCTGGTATCCAGCAACACAGAGTGTGGGTGGAATTTACACTGCTGTGCAACTAGGCTAAGATTTGGGGTGGTTCATAAAGGAAAAAACCACAAAGGTATGGGAGAGCAAAGGGCAAGTTGTCTCGAGAGACAGGCTTATTTTAGGGGAAGGAATTACCTCATCAGCACACCTGTGCATTCCTGAGGAAACAGGGTATCTTATTGTTTGCCTAGGGTCAGAGTATGGAGGTTTGTGGCTAGTCTATTCCAGGAATACATCATGCTGGGGGCAGGCATTATGGGAAGAACAAAATTACTGGAGTCACAAGAAGTACAAAGTGCAATTTGGGACAATGGTTGCAGTTTAGGACAAAGGCTGTGGTGCATACAGAACAGAATGTTGGTGCTTGAGTTAGGTTACAACAGCCAGATGCCTCCCAACAGTTCTCATTGCCACAACCTCAACATTGGACTTCCTTGAAATTTCCTCCACCAAATTAATTAGTCCATCACCCTTAAACTCAGTTTACCTCAAAGTCTCAGGACATGGGATAAAAGTAGACAAATTTTCTGCCATAGCATAATACATAGTCTTGAGTCCAACTGCCAGTGGAGTGCTTTATGCCAAATGAAACTTCCTGAACCTGGTCTTTACTGTCTGCATTTCTATCAGCATTCTGTTCTTCTGAGCTCTGACCAGAGTCTCCCATCAGGCTCTGTTTATAGCATTCTAAGTCTTTCCAGCTGGTATCTTTAGACCTTTCTAAAATCCTTCCTCAAATCAATTCCAAAGTCTTTTAAACAAACCACAACATGTCAGAGCATCAATCTGACATCTTTGTTACTAAAATGTCTTAGTCATATTCACATCAGTGGAACACAAACTTGACACAAACAAGTTAAAGGTTTACTTTGGCTCATGGTTTCAGTCCACAGTCCACTGATTCCAAGACAGGATGGCATGGCGGAAGACAGCTACTTATATCTCAAAGGCCAGGAAGCAGAGAGAAACAAGGACTGAGGCAAGGAGATACAACCTTCTTAGTCTTGCTCCCAGGGACCCATCTCTTGAGGCACCACCTTGCCTGTGAAGGTTCATGGAGGGATATGCCACATCTAAACTGTTTATGCAAACAACTTACTGGTTTAGTTCTTCATTCTATTGATGCTGTGCATCACATTTTATATTTGGATATATTGTACCATCCTTGCAACCCTAGGATGAATTCCACTCGATCACAGTGAACCATCTTTTTAAATGTGGGTTCAGATTACTCCTATTTTGTTGAGATTTCTATACCTACACTGATCAAGCACACTGTCCTGTAGTTTTTTGTTTTTGTGGTTGTTGTTGCATTATGGCCTGGTTTGTGTATCATTTTAATGCTGGTCTTACAGAATGTGTTCGGAAGAATTCTTTCCTCTTTAATTTTGTGGGACAATTAAATAAAATGTGATATTGGTTGCTCTTAAATGTTTTTGCAGTACTCAACATTGAGGCTGTGTGTTTCTGGTTCTTGGGCTTTACTTTGAAGAGAGACTTTTTATTATTTATTCAACTTATTACTTGTTATTTGTCTGTTTGGTTTCTACTTCTTCATTATTTAACCTTGGTAAAACAAAATGTTCAAGCATTTGTCCATTTCTTCTAGGTCAAATTTGTTGGCATATGTTTGCTCACAATAATCTCTAATAATCTTACGTACCACCAATATTTTAAAATTCAGGTTTGGTGAGTACCCATTGCTTGCCCTTAATGAATCCAAACATGAGAAAAGTATTTCCTATAGCACAACTATCTTGTTAACAGTTTGAGCTAAGATCATGAAATAACAGATAAATGTAGGCATTTGGCTACATTGAGTGGGAAGCATATTTGGGTTGTTCTGTTCTTACTGTACTTCAAGGTGCATGGTGGCTGCATTATATAAATACATTAGGGCACCTAAAGTTATAAGCATGGCCCTGGTCAAGGAGTCAGTAAGTCTCAATCTGCTTCAACTTCCATCCCATCACAGCAAGCACCAGTGGGGGTGCTTGAAGAAATGCAGCATGTTCTACAATCCATGCTTGGAAAGACAAATGAACAGTGTAAAAACACACTTCTCTCACTCATGAAACTTGAAGTACAGAAGTTTTTACAAATCCTATTGGATTTCAAAGCTTTTTCTTAGAGAAATTGCATCTAAAAGCTCATGTTTCTTTGCGATGTAGAGACCCAAACAACTAGATTATCAACTATGCAAAGGTCTGCCAAGAGAACTGCCCCTCTATTCTGCACATCAAGACATGTAGCAGAATTCATTCACGTTTTATTTACAGAGAAACAAGTACAGGCCCTAAGAACTTAATATCCGTCATGCCAGATTCTTGCCATGGACATAATGCTGATGTTAAAACAATTTGGAAGTAAAACAAAATTCCTCTAGCACTGTGCATTGGCTTTGTATTTGCCTTCATTTTTTCCAGTTTTATAAAACCAGCACTGGTGCAATGCACAACAGCAGCCCTATGGCTTTTCTCTATAAGTCAAAAAACAAAACAAAAACAAAAAAGAAAAAGGAAAGTAAATAACATTTTATAGGTTTTTAAAAATGATACAAACATTGTTTTAAGTTCAGAGTTTATCATAGCGGCAAGTCTAGATGTGAAGACCTAATCATGGGCTATTTTAGTAGCAGTTCAAGGGTCAACAAAGTCACTAGTAGCATTAAAAATGTTTCTGGCTTTAGCTCCCCAAGTCTAACCCTCTTTCAGTGTCCATACCGTGAGCTCCTATTGGTCATGGAATGAACAACACCTAAAATCACTAGAAAAACTTGAGGTGACTAATAGAGCAAGAGGAAAACAACTTGTAACTGATCATAAAAGTGCATATGCCCCCAAACATGGCCATAAACCTGGAATACAGGCTCAAAAAGCCAAAAGAGCACACAGCAGGCAACCAAATATTGTGCTGTTTGCTAAACTAGCCAATTAATTACAATGAACTCTTTAGAAGGGAGAGAATTGCAAAGAAAAGTCCATACCAGAAACCACTGTCCCACCTCCCCTAAACCACAGTGCATACTGGAACTGCATACATACACCTTGCAGAGGCAGAGGGTCAACGGGGGCTAGGTACCCTGTACCTGCTCCAGCAGGCTGACAAATGAGAAGAGGAGGCTACCACCACCTAACACAATGGTTTTGCAACTGTCTTTGCCCACATATTGCTTTGTTCTGAGAAAATCTTTGTTGTAGCAAGAACAGAAAAAAAAAAAACAGATGAAAGGTATCACTCAGATATTAATTTCCTATTCATGCAATAATAAGCTGCCACATATATAATGGCTTGTAACAACACAATTGATCCTAAATTCATGGAAGTTAATCTAAGATGGTTCTCATGGGACTAAAAACATCAAGGTGTCAGAATAGCCCATGTTCCTTCCAAAGGTTCTGTGATTTCAACTCCTACAGACTGTCAAACAACAGTTTAAATTCAAGTTTGGAGAGTACCCAGATCCTGATCCAAATTCCTACTGCTTATCTTTAATGAATCCATACATGAGAAAAGTACTTCCTACCGGGAAACTACTTGTTAACAGTTTCAGCTAAGATCATGAAATAACGGATAAATGTAGGTATTTTGCTACAGCGAGCGGGAAGCCAGGAAACTTATTTCCTGTCTCATGCCAAGCCATCAGTCACACCACTGACTTCTCTTGCTATGATCTTATCTCCTTCTGTGACTTTTAAAGACCTCTGTGATTTTGGTGGGCCTATGAATAATTCAGGAGAATATTCCTATCTCAAGGTCCTGAGTTTACTCAAAATGCAAAGTTGTTGCCTTAATTTAATCACATCTGAGAAGACTTTTTCACATGCAAAATAACACTCACAGGTTGTAAGGATTAGGACAGGACATCTCCAGCAGGGCCATCATTTGGTCAGCCATGCTCACATCAGTTGTCTTGTTGCTTCACATTTATTGACTCAGTTAAGGGTCACAACAACTATGAAAGTGTTACTAAAATGCCTATTTATCAGAAGACAAAACAGACACTCAGGACAACTTTCCAATATCTTACAACAAAGTAGTAGAACTGAGAGAGAAAGGCAAAACTGCTCAGACAGAAGCAGGATGAAGAAGACTGTTCCATCTCTCAGAACGGTCCCCAGATCAGACACTGAAGACTCCAATCTGAAGATCCCTGGCAGTGTTTCCCATCTTCACTGGACAGTCTGGGAAATGCAGCCATAATCCTGGAAAACCAGGAACTGCACACACCTGGTTTCAGGACAGTGTAGTCCAGAATGTCATTGGCCTGCTTTTCTTCAGATGTGTTAGAACCATTCATGGTTTCAGCATAATAATCTGGCAAGACACAGATTGACATTAAGAGCTGTACTCTTCTGAAGAATATGCAGTCTGGCAACTAAACAGTGTGGCATGGACTAAAGCAGCAAAGGACATACCATGCTTACAGTATGAGTGTACGCATGTTGTTGTAAGGAGAAGTGACTGAGTGCAAAAATGAATGCCCAGGCCAACTCTCTCCCTTCTCCCACCTTCTCTAGTTACTCCTCATAGAGAATGAGAATGAATGATCCACTGGCATACGTTATAATGCAAGATTACATGCTGCACATTATGATGGTGTGCAATTTCCAGGTACCAAAAACTTGTCCTATAGGCTTCTTTATTTGGCCATTCCTTTCATCTACATTTTAATCTAAATTGTGCCAACACTCTGGCTACCAATGGCTCCACTACTCACTATTATTTTCTAGGCCTTGGTTACACATATTTACATCTGCCTGGCCCCTTGAGCCACTTAGAGTTTCTAGTGCTGACCTAAACTAAGGAACTTTGAGAGTAAACAGTCTAGGAGGCAATCTAGTCCAATGGTCCTATTTTACAGAAGAAAAAATGAAAACCACAGTAAATTAGACCCAGAGTGGATAAATTAAAAGGAGAAAGAGCCAGACATGGTGGCTCATACCTGTAATCCACGCATGTGGGAGGCTGAGGCAGAAGGACTGATGCAATTTCAAGGCCAGTCTGGGCTACATAGTGAGACCTTGTCTCAAAAGAGAGAGAGAGAGAGAGAGAGAGAGAGAGAGAGAGAGAGAGAGAGAGAGAGAGAGAGAGAGAGAGAGAGAGAGAGAGAGAGAGGGAGAAAGAGAAAGAGAGAGAGAGAGAGAGAGAGAGAGAGAGAGACTGTACACCCACAAATCTAGGTTCAAAGGCTGGCTAGCTAAGAGGTATGTGCTGCTTTGGGCCAAGACACATAAGCCAAGTACCAGACTTCCCATTTATGAATTGAAAATAAATAGACTGTCACATCAAACTAACATGACCTCCCACTTCTTCTCAAGCAAACTCCTTGGCCCAAAGCCACCATGAACTAAACTGGCAGGGTTTATAGTACTTGACACTCCCCCAACTTCACTGAGGGGAGCTAGCCTGAAAATAGCACCCCCAAGCTGGCCAGTAACAGACAGAAGCCACACAGGCACAGAGAAGAGAAAGAACATGAATGTGGGAAAATGTTTGGCAATTGGTGGAACCTGAGGAGAGTGTGCCTAAGTTCATTATTCCAGCCTTATGACTTTTATAGTAAATTTTAAGAAATAAATTATACAGTGATTTTATTTTTATGCATGAAGATAAAAGAAGAAAGCACAAGTATGCACACACACACACACACACACACACCTCTGTGAATCAATCACTGTGTCCTCCACCCCATCTAGCCCTCTTCTCACTCTTGGACATTCAGGGACCCAAGTGGCCAGAATTCCAGTATTTTTTCCTTAGAATCCCACTCCTCCTTCTCTACATCCACATTCCATTTGTTCTACATTTCAGCACCAACTATCTACTGGGCATGTTCAAGGAGCAGATGATACAATAGCACAAAAATCATATCACCAGGATGACAGTGGGGTCAGGCTGAGGGGCACAAGACATGAGAGAAGACAGATAACAAAGCAGAGAACTTGCAGTGTGCTGCATGGTCCATGCCATGAGAAACATGAAGGAAGGCTGGAGAAAATGAATTCCAAGGAGAAACTGGGCAAATGACAATTGTCCTTGTTAAAGAGATGGCAGCTGAGCCATGGCTTGAAGCAGGCAAGTGAGCAAACCAGGCAGGTGACTAAGAGACATTCATGGGCCTGGCATGAGGATAGCAAGAAGCCACCATAACTGGAATTGAGTGGGGGACATACAGCCAAAGTGGCAGGCAGGAAGCTCAGAGTCCACAAAGGCCAGCCCAGGAAGGATGAGCAGTTACTGCGAGTGCAACAGGGAACCTCTGCAGAGTTCTGAGCAGGGCAGGGCCAGGATGTGGCCCTTAGCAACATTGCTCTTGCTGCTGCCTTGAGAACAGATTGAGCTTAGACACAAGCAGCAGCAGGAAGCCAAGTCGCCCTGACCCAAGCGGGAAATGCTGATGGCTTTTAAAGGTTTTCTGGAAACTGTCCAACTGGTGAGACTCAGGTCTCAGTCTAATAACCTGCGGATTTTATGTGCAATAATTTCCCCAGGATTCCTTCCCAAGACCTCTTGGAAGCTGCCTGCCCAGGGCACCGTAATGGCCTAGTTTATGAGCACTGCTGCAATTAGTAGGGAGTTCTGCTCCCCTGTGTTGCAGGTTGAATGAGGTTCAACAACTTCAAGGTTGCAGTTCTAACTCCCAACTTCCTCGGAAGTTGCCCTTAAGTGAAGACAGGGCCTTCACAGAAGCAATCAGTTAAAGTGTGGGCCTAAGGGAGGAGTCCCAATGAAACATGACTGGCATCCTTTAAACAAAGCCAAGATGTGGACATGAGACAAGCAGAGAGGGAAGACAGTGTGAAGGGATGTGGGGAGAGGCTGGCCATCCTTCTACCCAGGTGGGAGGTGTCAGGGGAGCACAGGCTTCCTTCCCCCAGCCAGAAGCAATCACATCAGCAACCTCTGAGTTGGTTTACAGGCTGCAGAATTGAAAACAATATACTTCTGTCATTTAAGCCACTCAGTCTGTTGTTCTTTTCTCTCAGTAATTCTAGCAAATTAACACCATTATCCAGTCTCAATAGAAAAATAGGAGTTAAAATGGGTTACAATCTTGGGATTAAAAGTAATATCAAGAGAAGAATGCTATTTGCATGTACTATTTCTAAAGATCAAGGATAATAAGCTCAATGACAAAAAAAGTGTATTGTACCAAATAGAGTAACTTGGCAAATAAAGTGGTATCTAAAATGTCCTATGAAAGGGAGAGCAAAGACCCCCACAGAGGGGTGACCTAGTCATCTTTTTGTGAACCACAGTATGCTCTTAGGGCCCAAATTACACACAGGCATCAGGGGGAGTCAAGTACTCACAAGGCTTCATGGACCTGAACTTTTTTACCTTTCTGCCTCCAGTGTCACCAGTGGTACAAATGAGACTAGTGGTTGCCAACTGAAGCCAGGAATTACTGTGCAATTCTGACTTCCAGCACACTCTTTTTGTTTTTTTATTAAAACAATTTTTAAAATAAGTTTAAACCAAGACACCCTAACAAAGGACTAAGAAAATGTCTTCCTTCATGTCCCAATTCAGCCAGAGCTTTAAAAAAAATGCAGAAGAAAAGGCCGATGACCCACCAGGCATCTTCAACTGGCTCAGCAGGGCTCACAGTGTCACATTCAGGTGAGGAGGACAGGGCTACTGCCTGATGGGGTCACAACATAGATGTCACAGAAATGTAATAAATCATCATCACATATAACAAATGCACCCAGGGGTCCAGATTGCAAATTCTTTTCTGAGGTTAATCAAGGACAAACTCAGAAAAGCATGAAAGAGTCATCCAAAGCTTGAGACATTTAGGAGCTTGGGTGCACTTTGAGACCATTTCTTAAGTGAAATAAATCAGACACACATGTAGATACTGTATTGTTTCTCTAGTATGAGATACCAAAAGTGTACATAAGAACCAAAATGTATAACAGGTATTGTGAAATAGGAAGAAAATATTCAAATGGGAAGGGGAACTGGGCGGGGGGAGAGGAAGGAAAGGGAAAGGAAAAAAAAGAAGGAAAAAATAGAAACAAAGCTTTTGTAAATGAGGGGAAGGGAGATTGAAGGGGAGGGAAGGCAAAGAAAAAGTGAATCAAGATATATCATATGCAGGTACAAATTCCCTATGATGAATGAGATCTTTATGTATGCCTAAAATGCACCAATAAACTTAATAATAATTTAAAAAGCCATGCTGAAAAAATAGCCAGACAGAAAACACAGCTCAGGATAGGGGTCTTGAACAGGTTCCAAAAAGGCAAGTATAATTTTTATAAGTATACACTCCAGAAGAGATGCTGAAAGCATTAGGGATAAAATGAGAGGACTCCTTTAGAGGACAACTAGAAAGACTACGCACGCGGATCAGGCAAGTACATACCAGGACTTGTGACCAGGATTAACTTCCAACTTGCTGGGAACTGAAGCCCTGCTGTGACACATGCTTTGCCAGCACTCTACTACTCAATGACATACCCACTGCCTTCTTTGTTTTATTTTGAGACAAGAGTTTTACTGCATTGCCCAGCCTGACCTCCAATTTAGGATTCTCCTGCCTACATATCTAGAAGTAGCTGGGATTACAGGTGAGCATCACCATGCCCAGTCAAGTTAATTAAGAACTTTTAAATGCAAGGAATGAAGACTTAGCTAACCAAAATATAACAGCAGGGAGCCCATAAAAAAGTGAGCAACTTGCCATCATTACCATGATAGAAAGGACTCACCACACACCCATGTTCTGAGATCTTCTTTCAGAACCTGTGACACTAAGAAAACTTGGCATCTGGTGTGGCCTCTCTGTCACATCAACTGCCACATCTTTTCTTCTACTGCATCAATTCTTGCTGTCAATTGGGCTGTTGGCTCAGATCTGTGGCCATGAAGCTTTCACTGCTTTTTCCTTCTTATTTTCCCTAGTTAAATTTCTTGAGAGAAGCAGACTGGCCTTGCCTGTTTCCCACTGATGACCAACAACAGTGGAGCAGAAGGTTATCTCACCCCAATCCAGCCATGCACCTCAGGGAGAAGAGGGAGAGGAGGAGGTCCCTTGGGCCTCAGAATGTCCTCCCCAGGGTGGGGTGACAAGCAGTTTCCAGACAGGAGCCTTGAAGTGGGAATGTGTAAAAGCAGTAACAATCTGGGTCAAAGGCCAGAGAGTTAAAAAATCATCACTTAGAAGCCAAAATCACCTCTGATGATTTTCTTACACTGACACAAAAAATTCCAGCCAAAAAGGCCCTAAAGGTGGGGCATGAGTTCATCCGAAACTGCAGCAGACAAGACCGGAGCCCATGAGAAGGTCCACACTAATATTAGGATCTGTGTGCAACATGAAAAACTAACTATCTCATTTAATGAGAAAACTGTTTCAAAGGCTGTATTTCCAGACACTTGGAGAGTGTGTACTTATCATGCTTATTTATGCAGCATTCTCTGCTGGCTGGTTCTGCTCCAAGTACTTTTTGCCTACATCAGTTCACTGCTTCTCGCTGCACCCAAACAATAAGCAGCTACAGCCCACATTTTATAGTGAGCATAAAGGGGTCCAAAGGAAACCAGAGCATTAAACAGTGATGTCGAGGTTGGAAGCCTACATTCAGTCTTAGTCTAAGCCGAGACAAATACACTGCCATGACCCATGTGGCTCCTGAGGTTCTTGGGGTGAATGATCATGAGAGGATGAGAAAATAGAGAAGAGACAAAGCTGGAGTCAGGTGGAGCCCTTATCCTCCTGATGGGAGGAAAGGTAAGACTCAACCAATGCAGCACGTTTATTTGTGTACTGGGAAGGATGATGTCAGTTTCAACCCCACTGCCTAGCAACCCATTGCCTGGATTGTCTAGGGGTGTGGTGTTTTTCTGGGCTGTAGCAACTTCTTCACCCTCCGGCCCTGGACGCACTTTGTTTTTGGTAGTGTCATGTCCCGGCCATGCCGAAGTCTTGCACATGTGGTCGATTTCCAGTTTCAACAGCTCCCGGCAATGCACTGCTTCAGCATACAGAAAAAAACCCACTCAGGTCACATTTGTCACCAGATCCTTTCATTAAAATGTCCTTATAAAATGAAGCCAAATCACTAAAATGTCTTGACTACATGGCAATATAGAGGAGTGGTAGAAAACAAAAGACCATTTTTAAAAAGCAGTTTTGTGGACAGCTCCTGAGGAAGGTAATATTTCTAAAAGTGGTGAGGAAGGAGACAGGGACACTGAGGAACACACAGCCAATGGAAGAAAGACAGAAACAATGCAAATTTGAACGTGGCAGCTAAAGTACGACAATTGGACAATGAGGTCCAGCTCTACTACTGCTTGACCAAGGCTGGCATACATCGTGATCCCAGACAGCAGAGTCCACACAACCCACAGGTCCCTGAAGCCACCACCACTTCCAGTTAGAAATACATGAATAATAAAAAGGCATCTGGTCAACCGACAAAGAGTATAAGAAAGTATGTACACATAACCTCGACACACGCTGCTATTTTAACCAGAATGTTTCTTTTACTTTTCATCTTTTCTTTCTTCCTTAATATTTTTCCTACTTTTCTCTACTCCCTTAATCTTCCTCACATAACAAAATCCTTTTCTTATTGAAAACAATTCCAGCAGGTGAAATAGAGTATGAGGATGAACAGGTGGATAATATCTGATCATCAGGATGGGCCTACTGCGGGAAACTGCTTGGGAGACAAGATCACCCCTTCAGGGCTGGGGCAGGCTTGATGCTTGGCTCAGGCAGACCTGACTCACAGCTTGTGGAGCAGCAAGCACCTGCACTCAGCTGGCTCCCACCCGTGAGAGCTCCTTAGAGGACCACAATTGATGCCATCAGGGAGCTGCTTGAACAGACCACAAAGGCGAAAGGTAATAGGTCTCTCCAAAGGTCACTGGGACCCAGGGCCAGCACCTACCCACCAGACTTAGGGTTCCAGTTAGCAAACTGTAAAAGCAAAAAGAAAGGGTGGCTCTGGTTGCTTGTGGGGCTGACTCAGCAGCACAAGGAAGATGAAGAAGAGTCACAAGCTGACCTAAGAATCAGAGGGAGGAGTGGATGAGATGATCGTGGAAGCAAAAAAAGGTACTAGATTTGAGAAATTCAAGAATGGGAGAGTCCCTGGGTGGCTCAACTGGCATCTCAAGAATTTTCTCAAAATCAGAGATTTTTCTATCAATTCTGCTCATTGCTGTATCTACAAGTTCTACAATAAAATTCTGCTCAGAGAGTAGGTGCTCAGTTAACATTTGCTGGTTTAATAGGTTTAGAGTCTTCCACAGTGGCCTCAGGATGACTCCAAAGCTTATTTCCAAAAGGCCCCCAACACTTTGAGCTCCCTCTTCAGCGAGGTGAAGTAGCACCAAGTTCCCTATCCTGGCTGCTGCCACTAACCATGGAAGCACCACAGAAAGCACTATACTTGGTTTACATTTGCACAAATGTAACTCAGAGCTGTGTCACTGGCCAGGCCCAGCACATTCTCTGGCTGAATCTCTCTCCAAAAATGTGTCTCTTCCTGCCATTAGTTTTGTAAATAAGACAATTACTGTAGAAGTTACTTAAGAACTTAGAAGTCATAAGGAAGAGTGAAGTACCTTCAACCCAATTTCAGATCCAGAAGCTACAAGACTAATTGTACCTTTTAGTTCATCTTTACCAAGTTTCAGCCTAGCTGGTCAGTTCCAATGATGATGCTGACCAGCATGATCATCAATGCCACCATGAACCAAACAGAAGCCACAGGTAAACCACAAAAGAACAAGAAAGATAACTATTAATGACAGAAATGAAATTTTTAAGTAAGCTTTTACTGGATGACCAACAATATTTTAAATAATAAGACTCATTTTTTTAAGGCTTTGGATAAATGAGCACTTTCATGTATTTGTAGAACAGAAAAGTGAACAGTGCCTCTCTGTCCACAGTGAAGGGGACATGCAAGTAAGCTGATACAGTAAATTTTGTTCCTTTCATGTCTATACAAAGATGTTTAGGACTTTCAGAGAAACAATGCTAGCTAGCCGAGTAGTCATCAATAGTGTATCAGTCCCAACCTCTGAAAATCTGATGTGTTTAAAAAATAAAACAGGTACTACTTTAACCCAGTGACTAAAAGCATCAGTGCTGGGATCAGTGTGGGGCACCAGGATCAGCAGCAACCAGCTGTGTGGCCCTGACAGGTTAAAGCATTTGCAAGCTTCAGTTTCTTCACTAACATCCCAGAAATGATATTAGATTTTGTATTTACAATTTGTGGAGAAGAAGAAGAATAAACCAAGGATTACTAAATAATACTGCCTGAGTAATCTAGAAATGTGGAACCCTAAAAAGAAAATAGAAGTCAAGACAAGAAGCCATGCTGAGCATGGTGGTGCATGCTATTCCCAGTACCTAAGAGGATGAGGCAGGAGAACTGCATCAAGTTCAAGGCCGGGCTAGACTACATCATGAGTTTCAGGACAGCCTGAAGTATAGTTAGTTCCTGCCTCCAAAAAAACAAAAAACCAACAAACAACAATAAAATGCAAAGAGAGACACAGAGATGAGGGGAGTTATAAGGTTAAAAAATTGTACTTTTGATGATTCAGAAAGCAGATTAAGTAAAACTTTTGTGAGTATTTATAGGTAAACAAGGCCAGAATTTGTCAATTGTGCATAAAAAGGAAATCAAAGTGAAATAAAGAATAGTTTTCAAATGGAAAATGTATGGGAAAACTCTAAAGCAAAAAAGAGAGAAGTCAGCCATAAAGGAGACTCATAAATGGAGAAAGAAGGGGAGAGAGAGAGGAAATGACACCAAATTGAGGTACAGGAAAAATTCAGAATCAAGAAAAATGACAAAGCTTACAATACCTAAAACACCAAACATCTTTTAGGTCATTAGAACCAGTGAGAAACAGTTCTCCAACAAACCATGCTTGGTTCTTCCCCTTTGCCAAAGCCCCCCTGCACCCAGTATACTCCTAGGTCTTCCCACTTGACTGTCTCCCCTGCTGACATGGTGTAAGGTGCCACCTCCACCACTCCTCAGTGGCACTGTGCTGCCTCCCTCCCCTGATCTCCAGCAGCAAAGGAGCCTGTGATATCGGTCTACTGGGCATGGTGGCACATGCCTGGAGTTCTGGCTGCCAGGGAGGCTTAGACAGCTGTCTAACTTAAGCCCAGGAGTTCAAGGTCAGCCTGAACAACACAGGAAGACCCTGTCTCAATAGAAATAATTATTATTATAATGCTATTATACATAATGTACATTTTCGCCTTAGTCCTCTGCTTAAGACCATCAGTAACATTTTGTTTTATTTGGGATAAAACCCACTCTGTCCTTGCTCCGCTTTGCATCTTGTCACCTCCTAAACTCACTTACACCCAGTTTCCCCAACCTTGCTGCTGGGTAGAGAAAAGCTTAGTCTTTTCCTTCCTTCTAGTGTGGGAATGTATTCTGCCTCCTGACTGGAAAGCTCTTCTCCTGGCTTCCCCAATCCCAGAACAGCTGGAGTGAGGAACTCCCAAGATCGCTCCCTGGGCTCACTGTGGCTGCCACACACAGGCGCAACAGACACAGGCGACTGGAGTGTGCAATCCATCACACCCATCCTCAACCAGCTATGATTCTGAATCAGCAGATACAGGAGAAACTCATGCAAAGATGCACTGGAGGAAGTCACTGTATAGGTGCCGAGTAATGCTAATCAACGTAAACATTGTAAGCCATGGCATGTGCTAAGAGAAATGATATCAACAGGTATGAAGAAAGTGAATGCAGAACCAGAGGAGCAGAGGGAGGACAAAATGAAGGTGTCTTAGTTACTTTCCTTGTCCCTGGGACAAAATATCAGACACCCCCACAGCAAAGGAGGAGAGGATTATTTGGGTCAGCCGGCTCCCAGGTAGAAGGCCCTGGTAGAGGGTTACAGTGGAGGAGAGCTGCTCACATCACAGTGGCAGGGAAGAAGCGAGACAGCAAGGAGAACAGGGAAGGGGACCCACCCTTCAGGTCATGCCCATGACCCACCTCTCCAACCAGCCTGTCAGCTCTATCACCCCACATTTCACTCACCTGCCCAAAGCCCTAAGCATGCATGAGGCCTTAGGGGGACATTCTTAATATGAATCAGAGCAAAAGGCCCATGCCGCTTTTCAGTTACTATTAAAATGAATTGTCTGACAAGCACCTGGAAACCCAAGAATCATGTGTATAAGTTATGAACTGGACATGTTCATATCAAATCCCATTTATACCTCAGCACTTTCACATTGACTGCATAATTGCTGGAGCCTTATAATGTGTAAATAGTGCCTCACACTATTCAACTTTTTTCTAAATTTCATTTTTATACTAATTTTTATTTTCTATAAGTATTTCTCTGCTATAAATCACTGATGTATTATTTTTATTTTTTCTATTCCAATTTCATCAAATTTGAATTTGATGTATGATAATTTTTGAAAAGTTTCCTTCTTTTGTGGTCTTTTTTTTTTGCATCACATCATTCAATTCTGTATATTTTTCCCATTATTTTGAAGAAAACATAGTTTTTTCTATTACTTATATGCCTAAAATAGCACACCACCCATTTCAGCACTTAAAATATTTGGAAATAAGCAATTTTAAGTTTCTATTGAACAAAACTTTTTATTAAAAGCCAAAATTTTGGATTCTCTGAGCTGTTCTGTTTGTTCCTCTTCCAGTACAATATTCTGAGTCATATTCTCACTTCAGTTTTTATTGAATAATATAACCAGTCATACTTAATATTTTTCTTTTCAAGGACTTCTTATACCTATGCCATCTTAGATAAGTTACCTCACTTTCCTATGCCTTGGATTTCCCCATCTGTAATTTAAAGAAAGACAAAGAGCACTTTTAAAAAGATTTTTATTTAAAGAGGGGGGGAAGCAAAACAGAAAAAAGGGTAGAAACAATACAGAATTTCAAAAAAAAAAAAACAAACAGTAAGAAATCACTATTTGATACATTACATGTTGTCCTCTTGGATATAGTTGTTCAAGTTACAAAATTAAAGCATACAAAGTGGACACTCAAACAGTGAGGCTGCGAACAGTTCTGTTCACCAATCCAACAAAAACTTAGTAGCATGGTTATCAATTCTACACCCTTAAGTATACATACAGTTATCTCTTTTAGAGTACTTTCTTTTCCTCCTCTTGCTTTTAAAAAATTTTTTTAATTTAAAGAAAAAATTTTGAAACAGAAAGAGGGTAGAAACAATACAAAATCTCAAAAACAAAACAAACAAAAAAACCCCAAAAATAGTAACCAGTAAAAAATCATTAGTTGATAATTACATACTTTCCTCTTAGATGCAGTTGTTCAAGTTACAAAAGTAAAGTCCACAAATTGGCCTCCAAACAGTGAGACTGCAGTCAGTTTTGCTCATCCATCCAACTAAAACTTTAGCAACATGGTTATTAATTCCACACACTCAAACATACATGCCATTATATCCTTTGGAATACTCTCTCTTCCTTTTTTTTCTTTACAATAACTATAATCCATTCTCATAAACTACTTAGAAGTTCTACACATGTATAAGTCTCTACACATATACCTAGTCTTTCTGTATTAGAGGGAGAAACAAATCAAAACAAGTCAGCAATACAAATTCCTAGAGAAACATGAAATGAAAAGAACATACAAAAACACAACACTAGGTGATCTACGGTAGTCACTATGATGTCTCTTGTTATTTTCAATAAAATTGTCTATATCTTCAAATATAATACAAACTTAGCTTTGTTTTACACTCTTAATAAAATCTCAACATTGGAGACATTATAGGACTTCAAAGGCAGTTAACAATCAAACCAGAGTGGGTATCCTGTTGAGTCCTGTCATCTTCACAGTAGTTGCCCCTACTCTCAGACTTGACACTCTCAAGCATACCAGATTCAAATAAAATCAGTCAAGATAAAACAGTGGCATAACCAATCTTTTCTGACTTATCTTTGCCATGCTATTTTTCTGTTGTTATTTGTTTACTTTTCTCCTTCATTCCACTGTCTGCCCCTTTCTTTGAGGCCTTTCTGCCATTATTCCTGGAACCCTGGTGATTTTCTTCAAAGAGAACTTTTTGTTGGTTGGTTGGTTGCTTAAGCATGGTCTGGCTATGTAGTTCAAGCTGGCCTTGAACTCATTGTGCAACCCAGGCTGACCTTGAGCTTGTGGTGATCCTCCTACCTCAGCCTCCTGAGTGTTGGGATTACAGGCATGCACCACCACACCTGGCCTCAAAGAGCAGCTACCTTATAGGGTTGTTAGATGCTTATCGAGCATATAAAATGATACCCAACATATTGCCTGAATTATAATTAATTCTAACCATAGCAGCTGCATAGGATTGTGTGAAACATTGTTACCACATATTGGACTTGGCCTAGCAAAGCCCCGATACCTCTTGTAAGTAGAAATCATTATGAAAGTTTGTGGAACAAAATGTGTTTAGGGTGGGAAAGAAAGTTACATCCCCACCACTCCTAAAACACCAGCCACAGACTTACCTTTCAGGCCAAAGCAACTATCCAAGTCAGTTCCCTGAAGCAGGTCTCTGAAGTGCATAACAACACTAAGGGTTCCTGCCCCATAAATGGAGGTGGAACAAGCATGGAAAGGAGAGGGGATTCCAGCTCCAATGCTCCTCCTTCCACACATCAGCACCCACATCATCATTACTGTCAACTTGCATTTACCATCCTTTGGTTTTACTGTTTTTATTTTTATAGTAAGTACTATTCCACATGTAAGAAAGAAAGATTTAAAGGATGGGTTTGAAGGACTCATTTTGAAGGAACAGTGGTAGAACAGAACAGCCAGGAAAAACAAGTCAGGAGGAGCAGGAGTACAAACTGCCACACTGAAAAAAGACAGTCTCCACATGCAATTGGAGCTAAATAGGTTTACGGCCACATTCACCCTGGACCTTGTCTTTCTCCTCCTTATATAAAAACTATTACTAATTCCTCTTGGTGGAAATCTTTGTTAACTATACTCATAATTGTCATTGATTTTATTCTTTGGCCCAAATATGCTTAACTGTTTCTTTGGCTTTGTCTCCACCAGGCATAAAGTACACATACCCAGCATGAAAATGCCCGGTATCTATCGAGAGCCTCTAGAGAGGATCTCTGTAGAAGTATCCCTGACTGCCATTCAAACACAGCAACCCTGTTCAGCCTGAAGTATCTAGATTGGTCATTGCCCATTACCCCTTCATGGCAGTTCAGGTTACTTCTTCAGAGGGGGAAATTTTACAGACAGCTGAGCCAGTTAGAAATATTATAGGCAGTTAGACAGAGCTAGGCCCTTGAAGAAGCTGGTACAGAGGACCAAATGTCTGATGACTGTGGAGGAGACACACACTTCTTGCTGTGGGTCAGATCTCAAGACAAATGCAAGCACACCCTTAAGTATAATCCTTAGGGGTTAAATCTGAATCATCTTATGCCCACTTTGCAAATTCCCATTTCCCCACCTTTGAGCCATCTAATCTCATGGTTTTCCTATATAAAAAGTCCCTGGAAAAGACAGAGTCTGGGGCAACCCTCTCATGACCCCCTTCTGTCTCTCTTCAGACACAAGCTTTATCTCAATAAATGTATTCTACTCTTCACCTTTGTTGCTTCTAAAATTCAGTTTTTGATTTTAGAGAACATGAACTCACGGACATAATAGATTGGATGTTTCATTCACCTATATCATTAGGACCACAAATGTGGTTTCTTGTTGTTAGATATTTAGGCTATTTCTGAATTTTGTCTTTTATAAACATTGTTGTGATCAACATCCTGGAATTTAAAATTTTGGTCATCTCCTGGTCATTTCCTAAAGACAAATTCATAGAAATAATATTACTGGGTTAAAAGGCAAATACTTTTAAATGATGACCTGTGCTACCTACATTTTTAGATAAAATGAAAATAATTTGGTCCAAGTTAGTACAATCATTTTCAAAAATTAGTGTGTCTGTACATACGCATGTTTATATAACCCTTAAAAAGGTTGGTTACTAGGGGATTGATAAAGGACTTTAAGCAGAGGGATGATATGGTTTTATTTTCATTTAAGAAGTGTCACTCTGACCATTTCCCAGAAAATACAGACTACAAAGAGCAATAATAGAAGTAGGAGTCTACTGTGACCAGGAATGAGACAGTGGTGTCTTGATGCAGGATGGTGGTGGGGGAAGTGACCTGTGGTAAGATTGGGGATATTTTTTCAGGGGAATGGATTGAATATGGGGTATGAAGAAATTAAAGGAATATGGATTCACTCTCAGTTTTTCTGACCTTAGCAATTGGAAGAATGAAGTTGATATCAAGTAACAAGAGGAGGGCTGATGAGGGGACAGTCTTAGACCCAACATGAATTTGGTTTGCGCAGCATGGTTTGAGGTGTCTTGTTAAGAATCCACGTGGAAAATCCCAGGTGTAGTGGCAGATATCTGTAATTCTTCTCAGTGGCACTGAGAAGACTGAGGTGGGAAGATCTTTATGAGTTTGAGGTCACCATGGGCTAGATAGTGAGTTCAAGGACAACCTGAACTGCATAGCAAGACCTTGTGTCAGAAAACAAAGAATCCAAGTGGAGATGTCCTGTATATAGTTGGATATATGTCTAGAGTTCTGGAGTCAGCAGGCAAGTGTTAGAAATACACTTTTTGGGATGTTGGTAGCATAGATGGCATTTAAAGCCATGAGATTAGATGACAAAAAGAGACAGTACAGACAGAAAAGAGGACAAAAGGCTGAGGAGGAGCATCCCAAATGAAGAGCACTCACTATGCACCACACACTTCTCATTATGCTTTGCATTTCTTAGATATGTGCCAAATCTATTTAATCTTTGAAACAGCTCAGCAAAGAGCACAATCATTAGCTTCATATTACAGGGCAGGAGTCAGGGAACAGAAGGGTGAGCAATAAGTGAAATAACTCACAATTTCATCAGATGAATTGGTAAAACAATTCTTACCTCCCTTGTTGAATAACACATACTTGCTGTGAAAAAAGTGATGTGAAACATTTTTTGCACAAGTTTCACACAGCATAGCTCAAAAATATTAGAAGTAACAGAAAATATTCCAGTTATATTTTAAAGCATCAGCGTGACAAATCCGTACAAAGGTGCTTTTCTTTCCAGATGACAATGCATTCCAAAAAGAAGTATCATGGGAGAGTGAAAAAATGTGTATGTTCAAAGAAGAGAAAAGCAAAGGTATTCTTTATTCAATATATCTTTCCTTTTTTGAGGGTTGGGGTAGTGCTGGGGATCAAACCCAGGACCTCAAACCTCATATGCTCTACCACTGAGCTACATGCCAAGCTCAATATTTGTTAAATATTAGGGATATGAAAGGCAGGTCACTAAAGGAAAATTATCATCACACATACCACCTTGGCCTATAATATATTCTGAGCTTTTCAATGACACACACAACCACGATGCAGAAGTTGAATTTGCACTGTGTTCTTTAACCTTCTCTCCCTTGGTGAACATGTTAATATGTAAAAGAACTTGGGGGACTGGGGATTTAGCTCAGTGATTTAAGCACTTGCTTGATAAGTGCAAGGTCTTGAATTCAATCCCTGATACAAAAAGAAAAAAAAAGGAAGTTGGAAGGGAGAGCTTGCAAAATATTTTTTAAGGCAGATCAATTATTGCAAAGTGGACAATAGAAATTTAGCCTAGAATAAAATTATCTTTGAGAATAGGGCTTCCCATACCTTTGGAGGGTGCCTCTTAAGTTAAATACTAGCATCTTAAATAATATCGCTAGGAAGGTAAAACCATATAGTTATCTAAACCACAAGTTACTGCAGAGTCTTCTACTTAAAATGAAATGTGACATAATATGCCAATGTGCTCATGTAACTCAGTGCTTGGAAGCACAGTGATCCTTGAATAATAATAGCAGGAAAGAAAATCCAGAGTGAGTTTAGAGGTGTGAATAACAGTAAAAACTAAAAAGGATCCTTGGAAGATATGTTCAGATCAAGAACCAAAACAAAAAGACCCTAGGGAAGATGATGTAATGCTGAAAAGATAATGGAGAAAGCAAAACTAACCAAAGTCTCCTTTCCTCCATTCTTCTCTCAGTGACAACCTTCAGATGACAAGTGTAAAAGAGGAGAGGTTAGGAAGAACCCTAAGTCCAATGAAGGTAAGAAACTGGAGGAGAGATTTTTGTAAGTTTGTTACTTTAATGAGTTTGGTTTTAGGCACAGGTAAATTATATCCTAACATATTTAGAGAAAGTAGGTTAGATTCCTACAGTTTAATGTTTCCAATCTCAGAGTAATTTTATGAACTGAAACTCAGTGTAGATTCATGGGGAATGAATGCTGTCAAACTAAGCTTACCTACAAGTAAGTTATAAAACTTAATAAACAGTGCTAAACTCCTAGGGACTTAGTAATCAATATAAGGCTTAAATTTTATAAATTTTTTTCTAGTATTTGGGGGTTAAGTCTCTGCCCTTTGCACTGAGCTACAAACCCAGCCCTTTTTTGTTTTGAGCCAAACTTACAGTCCTTCTGTCTCAGTCTCCTAAGATTACAGGCATGTGGTACCATACCTAACTTCTATCTTTTTCATTTAACATTATATTGGAGCATTTCTGCCATGTCATTAAATATTTTTCTACACTACAGTTTTAAATACCTACATAGTGTTCAATTACATGGATATATTTTAAGTTACTTAACAAATTTTAAATGGTCAAATTTAGACTATTTAAGTTTTGGGTTTTTGAAAATCATGCTGGTGAATGGGGATTTAGCTCAGTGGCATAAATGCCTGCCTTGCAAGTGTGCAGATGTGAGTTCAAACCCTGGTACAAAAAAAAGAAAGAAAGAAAGAAAGAAAGAAAGAAAGAAAGAAAGAAAGAAAGAAAAGCATGCTGAGAACCAAGCATAAGGGTAATTTCGGCAACTAGGGAGGCTGAGCAGGAGGATCACTTGAAGCTAGGACTTTAAAATTAGCCTGGGTGACACAATGAGACCTCATTTTTGGGGGGATGCTGGGCATCAAACTCATGACCTTGTGCTTGCCAGGCAAAAACTTACACCACTGAGTTAAATCCCCAGCCTAAGACCTCATTTTTAAAAATGTTAGAATTATGATGACTTTACACAAAACCAAAATTGCTTCTAGTAACAGTTACCTATTTGTGCTCTCCCCCACAACATGAGTGCCTAATTTTTCTTGTTTCTATCAATACTGGAAGAATGAGATGTAAATCTTTTTCGGAGATTATTTTTTATTGTAGCAAAATATGTACACATGTGAAATTTGCTGGGATTACATTCCTACAGCACCTGCAAATTGTAAAAAGTGGTGAATGTCAGATATGGTTACAAAAATGCCTATAAATGCCTTTTAAAATAGTTTAAACCCTAAATATGCTGTGTTTCCAGAAGTTATGTAATTTAATAAAACACTGTATTAATAAACCCTTACAAGGTGCAGGGTGTTTTGGCAGCGTTTTAGGGCTTTAAGAACACTCCAGATGGCTCACATGTGGTACAGCTGCCTGTTACGATGCAGAATGCTGGTGCCTCTGCCTGGGCAGCAGCCAATCAACAGCAAAAAGAACTGAATAATGCTCTCGGATTGGTTACTTGTATACTTCCACTCCTTTCCCCTCAAATGCTGTGATATTTGCAGTTTCACAAAATCATAGGGTTTTCCAGGAACAATTATTAATTAGGTTCTAAGGAAAAATCTGCTAACAACTGAGGCCAAAAATTCTTAACCATGACTTCGTGGGAGTATACTGTATAATATACCTTTTACCAGTTGAACCATATGTAAGTAAACAATTCTCAGTGGTATTAAGAACATTTACAATGTTGTGTAACCTTAGTTACCAAGGCAGAGTAGGAAGGGTTATAGAGCTTTGCCTCAGAAAATAAGCATCATGATACATTGTGTCAACTTGAGTAGTCTAGAAACTTAATTTAGTAATTGGGCAGCTCTACATCCTGGGAGTAGACTGGGATTAATTAGCCATTGGAATGTTGTTCAGTGTGTCAGTGTGTGAAGGTCAGAAGTTTAAGTGATTCAGCAGGGGGCCAGGATGCTTATTTTGTAAAATTCTTCAGCCTGTGCAAGAGGAAGGCAAAGAGATGGTGCCAGCGCTACTCCAACGGGAGAGGTGTAGCCTGCTTGCAACATAAGGGAAGAAAAAGAGGCTTCCTCTTCCTCCCCGTTTTGCTCCTGCTACTTTTGCTGTCTTCCACTGCCTTGAACTGTTGCCCTTGTACCATGCCACCTTGCCTTTGGAACCAGCCATTAAAGACTGAAACCTGCACAAACTGTGAGCTAAATAAACCTTTCCTTCCTTAATTTGGGGTGTTGGATATTTCAGCTCAGCAAAAAGAGAAAAGTAACCAAGATAAATTTCACTCCTGCAGCAGCCTGAAGAACTTGATTGGAACTAACAACATGGCAGAGGGCAGAGAATTTCTTCCTCCTCTGTCAGATGACAACTGGAAGTGGATGCACACTGGAAGTCTACAGCTTTATTCATGCCTATGTTGATACAAAATCGGCTTCATTCAATTGCTTACAAAGGTAAACATTTTTCCTATGAATGTTTCAGTTTGTGTAAAGCCACGAGAAATCTTGGAATAAATGCAAAACAGCTGAACTAGAAAGATCACAAATTCAAACCCAGCATGGCAATTTAGCAATTCTGTGAGATCCTATCTCACAATTTAAAAAGTAAAAAGGTTCTGGGGTTGTAGCTCAGTGAGAAGGCTGTGGATTTAATCCCCAGTATCACAAAAGAAAAAAAAAACAAAGTGGAGGGGAAAAGGTGGATGTTGTGGCTACTGAAAAGACTAAGGCAGGAGGATCACAAGTTTAAGACTGCTGATGAAAAGTCATGAAATTATGTCTCAAAATTTTAAAAAAGTCAAAAGGAATAAAAGGACTGGGGTATAGCTTAGTACTCCCTGAGTTCAATCCTTGATCCTGCAAGAATCAAAATAAAATAGCAAAGATGAAAGAAGTGAAAAAATTCATTTAGAACCATCATTTGGCTTAAGCAAAAGGTCAGATCAGTGAATCAGGGTGTTCTGGAAATGCTGAGCTGTTGCAGAATGCACTGAACAGTAATCTTTGGGCTTGCAATTCTTAAGAGCATCTGACATGGGAGTGCTGAGGCTTTTGCAGCAGTGTTGGACTTCTGGTTTTTTTTCACTCACTGTGGAGGTCTCAGGGAGAACAGATGTTGAAATACTCTGTATGAGGCCTTTATCAACTGTTTAAAGAAAATGGAAATCAGTACTTTTCATTAAATATGCACTCTTCTTTTTTGTTCATTCCTGCCAAAAGTTTCATTTTGTTTTTATAAAATATAAGCACTAGAGAACTGTAAAATATTCTAATAATTCTTAACTTGTACAGTACAATACAGGATAATGAACTACAATGATAAAGTTCAGACTACTCTCCAAACTTTATAGCTGTTCTGCTAGGGCTTCATTTTGTTGTGTATTTTACACTCACCTATAATTTTCTATGCTTTCTGTTCACTCTGCTGACTGGTGGCCTGGCAACTTCATTTATGTTTCAGATTACTACAGGGGCTGCTCTGAACCTAGTTGCTTGCCTGTAATTCAAATACTCTGGAAGGCTGAGGTAGGAGGATGGGGAGTTTGAGAAAGAAAGAGAGAAAGAGGAAAAGAAAAGAAGCCAAGAGAGAGAATTGCAGCATTATTGGTTCCTTCTTGTCTGGCCACCCATTACTGGAAGGGGAGCTGTTCCAACCTGATCATGTCCCAGAGAGCTTTATTTCACCAGCAAGTGCTATTCTTGAAACCACATGTTCATTACAGTGCTTGTGGAAAGAGCAGGGAAGGTGAGGTATGTTATCTGTGGTTATCACTGCACCTGTGTCTTACATTACTAGATGTGACCCTGGCAGGAGCTGAAAGATTGACAGTGAAAGCTTAGCAAACTAATCCCAGCTGATTTTAAAAAATCTTTTCAATTCAATTATTTATAGTAAAATTCCACTAAAAACAAAAACTCCATGGCAAAAGATAAAAGAGAGGAAATATCAGGCTAAAAGTATAAGCAGGCCAGTTCCTGTCAAAGAGGACATAAGGTCATTCTATCAAAGTAAAATGATCAAAGATAATTAAATGACTTGTTTCTTCAGTGTGCCATAGGCTACTAGGTTCCCTAAATGAGTGTCACTATTTCTGGTTACATTTCAGGTAAATCAAAAATTCCAGATACCTTACAATTTCCTTAAAGGCCCTAAATATCTACTAATTTTGTTTGCTAGCAGGGAAAAAATTCATCTGGCAACTTCAGTAAAAAGGCATTTTATTTGCTGTATTTGATGGGTACTGAAGTCAAAAGAACCAGCCTAGAAAAAAGCTGGATAGCCTGCCTGTATCTTTAAATGCTCTGGACTGAACCAGATGAATATCATCTTCTTTGTCAGTGCTTTACTATGTCCCAAAGTCAAAGTATGACCAGAGTTTGTTAGGCTGACCTAAGTCTCATGCCCAGCCCTGAGCAGTGGCAGAGCCAACAGGAAAGGTTACAGAAGGCTCATCTGGCACACGAGCAAGCAGTAAAATAACACTGCTTGCAATCCTCCTCCCAAAGTGCAGGGACTAATGGTGTGCCCCACCATGCCTGATGGGCCTGTCTTGTTTAAACAATGCCCACTCCCACTCCCATCCAGAATAAGTTTAAATTTCAGATAATGAGATATGTATTTATATGTAGATAAAGGCATATTTTTGAATAAATACACATAGATGAATAAAGGTGTTAGGTCAGAACTAAAATATTTACTTGTCATTTCATAAATATCAGCCATGTTTTATGGATTATGCTAGAAGGGAAGTCAGGGGCGTCTGGCTGACGTGCTGTGACTGTGCGATGTGAGCCCTCTGTAAGTTACTCATGTTATTCTGTGTGTGTTCTGTTTTAATTAACAGACTCCCATGACTCTGAGAGGACTCTGGCCGCGCCCTCCCTCATGGTCCCTGCCCCTCTGGTCCCCACCTTTTCCTGGGGACAAAGGCATCACTGCCTGCTCTGCCACATCCTGCCTGCTGCACTGACCCAGTGGCTCACTGTGGCCTGGTGAAGTGGCAGCCCCATGGCTGAGTGGGATCATGGCGACACCCTCACACAGGACAGAGGGCAGTGAGGCGGCTCCCCTTGTTCACAAGAAGCCCACGTCTTGCTCTAGGGAAAGCATCCTCCAGCATCAAAGAGGCTGTTTCTAGAATATTCCAGATACCAGCCCAGTGGGCAGCCCCTGGGAAGGATCATCCAGCTGAGCTTCCTGCTTGGCAGCGCTGTCCCTCTGCTGCTGCCCGGGCCTTGGCCACATGTGGCCTAGCTGCTATGATGGCCATGTGGCTTTGCCATCCAGCCAGGCCCAGGGATGAGGTTTGCTGCTGGTGATCCCATACCACCTCAGATCCAAAGGGAAAGTGCTTTTCCTCTGCAGCCAGGCCCCAGTCAGCTCAAACAGCAGAGACGGAAAGTAAGGTTTTCTTCTCAGAGGCCCAGTAGTGGTGGGGCTTAGCCTTGGTTTGTCCTCCACCCCTGCCCTGTGGCAGTGACCAGCATGCAGTCCCAGAGCACTCAGGATGTCTCTGGCTACAAGCTTGTTTAGAGGTTCTAGCAGGGGTGTGTAGCTACTCCTGAGCAATAGTCCTCCTCCATGGGTGTGGGCGCCCTCCTTGGGCATGCAGCTTTGAGAGGGAAGCACAAGGAGCACTGAGGGAGGAAGGGGACCCTTGCCCAGGCAGCCACATCAGCCGAATCTACCTGAGGATCCGTGGAGTGATAAATCACCTTCACATCCTCTTCACCTGAAATAAGGGGGGAATCATAGAACCTGTGTTGAGGAGTCCAGGGGGTTAAATTCCTTTAACCAACACACATCTTTCCAAGAACAGTGCTGACAAATTCTTGTCTTCACGAAAAGTACCTTTCAGAAGGGGACAAATCAATGCAAATAAATGTATGGGATGTGAAAGAAAATATGGGGAACATTTAAATTAAAAGTTATAGTCAAAGACACATTGCCATGAAACCCTCTCAAAGCACTCTCGGAACCTCATCCTGTTGTTCTTCCTGCTTTCTGGAGCAGCTCTGGAGTCCTCTTTCCTGAGTGTCTTTTGTTGTGCTGGTGCAGTTACTGCCTCCTGAATCCTTTCAAAATGTTGACTTTTCAAGGTCTTTTTGATGTTGGTGAAGAGCCGGAAGTCATAAGGCACCAGATCTGGTGAACAAAGTGGATGAGGACACGTCACAGTGTTTTTGATAGAAATTTCCATAAATATTTAATCCATGAAGTGTGATCATAAATACAGTGAAAAAATGAATGCAACGAATGTTTAGTTTAAGAAACTGATTTTAGTAAGAGACACAAGGCATTGCCATCCCTCCCTCCTCAGCTACTCCGAATCATCCTCCTTGCCTTGAACACACTTAATCCATTGTCCTTGGTAATGCCTCTTATTGTACTAAGTTTGTTTATTTCTGTGGTACTGGGGACTGAACTCAGGGCCTTGTGCATGCTGGGCAAGTGCTCTACCACTGAGCTGCATCCCCGGCTGTTCTGTTTTTCAAAGAATGTAAACCTTCATCATATTTTTGATCACCCCTTGACCTGTCAGGTAGACAAATGTTATGAAGGAAAATGACCCCAGGTAAGAATGTGACTGAAGGGGCTAGGACTGGTCAAGCTTTCAACCAACCCAGGTGTCACCCTGGGTCTCCAGAGCGCCACCCTGTGGCTTAGCTCTGGAAGAGCCGCCGCCCGGAAGGCTTTTGAGCTTTGCCACCCGGGCTTCCCAGGAAGCGGGAGGCTCAGCAGGCAGCCAGGACTGGGTGTTGGACTTGTGTGCTGCGCTTTCGAACCCTTCGAAGAATTCTGAAAGTTGGGTGTTTTAAGCCCCAGTTTGAAGAACACAGGCTGACCGAGAGAAGGCCTTTGCTCTCTTCCACAGTGTTCACTGCTGTCTGCCCTCCTCAGCGGGAGAGTTCGCGCGGGGCTGTTTTCTGTGCAGGGGTTCAGAGGCTGGAGACCGAAGCCCGTGTCCGGGACAGGCCACCTGCCCGCCCCTGATGTGGCCCCTGAGGGGGGAGCCAGGAACCGGCTACTGCCTGGGTCTGCGCCACCGTCCTGAATCCCGCAGCTCTGCAGAGTGGCTCATGGTGCGCGCCGGCGCTCACAGAGGGAACAGCGTCCTGTCCTGTCCCTGACAACGCGAAGGACCTGTATCTCGAGGAAGATAGCTGGCGGGGGAGGCACGGGAGACGCCTGCCTGGAGGCCCAGCCCTGCAGTGGCTGCACGGGTGACGATGTACCCACCAGAGCGCTTCCACGCTGCCTAAAAAATGGGCGCTTGGGACGTGAATGCTGGGGAACCCATCCACCAGGCTGCCCTGGCCTACACAGAACACGGGCCTTTACTCCTCGAGCCACAGCCCGGTGGGGAACACAAGAGCTGAGCAGAACATGTGTCCTCCTTTCCAGTTTTCTTCTTTTAGGTCATGATCACCTTGGAACCTGCTTCACCTAGAACCAGGGAGAATCCGCTGACATCCACCAGGTGGAGGTGGGATCAAGTCTAACACTTCTGCTCAGCCTCCGTGTTTGGCTCGCACCCCTCGAAGGTGTCCTGGAGTCTCTTTGAAAGCAAGCTTGGGGAGACTCAAGGACACTTAGGCACAGGACAGTGTCCAAGTTGGACTCCTGGCACTGGCCTTTCCTGGCTGCATAGGTCCTTTGTCACCCAGATCAACAGGGTGAGGGAGAAGGAGGGGACAGGTCAGAGCAATGTCACCTCAGTCAAGTCAGGAGTGCAGGAATGAGCATATGTACTCGCTAAGCTTCAAATTAGGTCCTATTGAGAGACGGGTTTCTCCGAGCCCCTGCCACACTAGGGAAGGGCATCTCTCAGGTCACACCAGATGGTGCTGGTCCCTAAAGTTGCAGCTGTCTGACTTCAAGGTGAAACCTACTGTGGAAGTGTCCTGGACTGTTTATCCACTGCTGCGGGACTCCTGGGCATGGAGAAAATGCCATGAATATGAAACATGGTGAATTGTGTAAACACCCAATTATTTTTAACCAGAGCTCTGGGACACTGTTTAACCTCCAGACAAGCAATAAATGACTTTTATTTTGGGTCATCCTGAGTAAGCAGGAGACACAGAGGGTGGTGAGAAACTCATGTAGTTCTGCCTACACTGGACTTGCCCTTTCCTGAAAGCACTCATTCTCCCAAGAAACATACTTCTCCCTGCAGACTTTGTGGCTGTCAGCTTGGGGTCCTGTAACCCACTGTCCCCTGCCAGGCTCATCTTGTGCTGGGTCAGTCTGCAGTCTCCTTCTGCCCTGCAGATTGAGGTGCTCAGAGGGAGGCCTGGACCTTTGCATTGTGGCCCCAAGAACACCATCCCTGGAACTCTGTAGCTCTTGAAATGTTTGTGCACTGATGAGTGATGTCCTATTTAAAAGCTTATGTTCAGGTTGATGCCAAGAGCCAAAGCATAGAAGAGAAAATCCTAACACAGCTGGATCCCCAGAGTTCAGCAGATTGGGAACAGAAACAATCATTGCTCAGATCTGGAGCAAACCTAATAGGCCCTGAAACTGAGATCTGATACCGAGTTGAATGCTGAAAAAGGACCAAAGCTCTCTGATTGGAGGGAGTACCCAGTACACAATGCTGGGGTTGACAGACTCTTGGAGGAACGCCATGGCCCCCAGGATGTATGAGCAACTGTGGGGATGAGCAACTGCCTCATCCCCAGCAGCCCATAGGCCATACAGTAAAGGGACACCCTGGGGCCAATATTTACCTTTTATTTTCTTCATCGTATGCCACCTATCATAGTTTTATTTTATTCTACTTACTTAGCAAATATTTATACGGATGCGTATTTACTGCCATAGCTCTAGGCCTTGGATAAAGCAGTAAGCAGAACCAACAAAACACTTACATCTTCATAGGGCTTGCATTTCAGTTTGAAGACCAATAGTGAACAAAAGTGAGAAATAAGCAGACAGGAGATCTCCTAAGTAAGAAAGTGGAGAAGCAGGGCTGGACCTGGGGCAGGGGCGGGTTTGCAATGTTTGGGGGATGAACACTTTGTAGAGGGGAAACTCCTGAGCCAGGAAATGCAGCAGAAGGAGGCCCATGCTGAGAGCCTTTGGAGAAAGGCCAGGAGGAAGGGTTTGGGGGGAAGGTGAAAGGAGATACAAAGGCCTTGAGGCCAGCCTGACCTGGGGAGAGTAGTGGGAGAGAAATCCAGGGTGGGTCCTAGTGGGAAGTGAGTGCTTTCTCCCTCACACATTATGGTGGATGGGGTGGAACCCATTGGGGTGTTTTCAGCTGAACAACAGGCGGCTGAGTCAGTTAGATATGTTATAAGCAGTTAGACAGGGCTAGGCCCTCAAAGAAGCTGGCACAGAGGACCAGATGTCTGATGACCTTGGAGGAGACACACACACACACTTTTTGCTGTGGGACAGATCTCAAGACAAAGGGTCAAACAAATGCATCTACATCCTGGGGACTGGTACTCTAATTAGTTCCCTCTCACCCTGGAACCACTGTCCCATCCCTCTAGGGTAAAGGGCATAACCCCAAGAATGCCTGCTTTCTATGTGACTTGCTTTCCCATATGTCCCTAATGTAATCAATTGTACCTCAACTATTGATCTTATTGGCTAACTATAGTTATGTCCCACCTTATGCCCATCTGCCTTGTGAGTTCCCAGTCTTCCCCCACCTTAAACCCATGGTCTTACTCTATAAAAATCCCAGGAAAAGACAAAGTCCTGGGAAACCTGCTCAGGACCCCCTTCTGTCTCTCTTCAGACAGAAGCTTTCTCTCAATAAATATATTTTACTCTTCATCTGTGTTGTTCCTAAAATTCATTCTTCGATTTTAGAGAACATGAACTCGTGAACATAGTAGGTAAGGAGTTTCATTCACCTATATTAGTGACAGATGCATGTTCTCTTCCCTCTATCATCCCACCCTTGCCACAATAGATTAACACAGTGATGGAGTCTGATCCTGGCTCTCTGTCAATGCTGATGGCCATTGACACACAACAGACCAGAAGGTGCCATCTTCTAACAGCAGCCCTGCTGCAGAAACAGGCATGGCGGATGAGCAGGTGTGAGCACATGGCTGCGCTTGTTACCCCTGCCTCAGCTTGGCCTTATGCACATTTAGATTCACAGTAAACATCACCACACTTCACTGGTTATGTGATGGTGGACACCTAAGCATACAGTGGGGGATAACCTCCACTTTTCTTGTGTGGAGGTTAACAAAGTTAACAGGTTATACATCTGAGTGCTTAACAAAGTGATTAGGGTACTCACAGTAACTGTTAGCCTTTTAGGTTTCATTTTTCAGGGACCAACTTTGGCTGCCCCTTCCCGAGGTCGACAGCAGTCACACGTGTAACAGGAATTTCATGGCACTAATATAAAGGGATTGCGGTTCACCATGAGTTCTTTACAACTCTACCACTATGTGTGCAATACGAAAGTGCTTAGCAGTCGGTTCAAAGTCTCCAGTTTCAGTCTCTCTTGTTTTGCCACATGCCTGAGGTGATCAAATGCTCAGGTATGGCTGCAGGTGATGTCCCCATGTGGTTGGGGACTGCATGGGGCACTCTGGACTGTGGAACCATCTTGGGTTGTGAATTGTGAATTCCTGGCACCTAAATAAATAATAGTGAGGTCATGTGCATGCACATACACACAGTGCACCCACAAAGCTGAATATATATATATATATATATATATATATATATATATATATATATATTCATTCCATCTTATTCTAGCTTTTGTTAGTATAATCTTAGAGTTGGCGTATATTCCTTAAACCGATGATGCCAGGAGCTGAAACAGTTCAACAAATTTTACTCTATAGTGGCCCTCAAGGGCCTCCAAAGGTTCCCCAGTGTTATCAATTCCTCTCCACTCTGTTCTTACCACATGCATTAAAATGAGAAAATGTCAACTCCAAACACTTGAACCTTTAAAACTTTCAGAATTAAATTTCAGAAGTCACAAAATGCAAAGGTCTATTTGTTTTATGGACAAAGAAGCACTTTTAAAACTCTTGTTCAAGGGCCAGGGATTTAGCTCAGTGGCTCAAGCATCTGCCTAGCAAGGGCAAGGTTGTGAGTTTGATCCCCAGTACCAAACCAAACTACCCCCCCCAAAAAAACCCTCTTGTTCCAAGATCTCAAAATAAATCCACAGCTACTATAAAAATGGGAAGGATGCAAATATTTCCAAAGAATATCTCACACTTCAAGAGAAAATAAAGTTATTTAGGAAACATAACTGCTTACAGGAGTACTCAACAGATCTCAAACTAAAAATTAGAGCCAAGGATTACAGCTCAGGGGTCCAACATGTGCTTTCACACACAAAGCCCTGGCTGGGTTTAGTCCCCAGCACCAAAAAACAAAAATAAGTAAAATGAAACGCGAAACATTCAAAATTAGAAGAAACTAAGTTTTTTTCTGTTTAAAAGGGGAAGAAATGTAAAATTTCTTAATCTCCACTGATGGATTACACTCATGAAAATTAATTTTCATTAATGTTCTGTTTCTTCAAAACTAAACAGCACTGTCAGTGTCAGAAATGTAAACTAAGCAGGAAATTTCTATCTTGCTTTTTAAATATTTCCTTATACTGTAACAAGTTAAAATGTTATAAATATTAACTTTTTGAATCTGAGGGTTCAAAAACACTCATCAGAAATACTATTTGCAGTTTAAAAAACTGGGTTTATAGATGTGAAGTCACTTGCCCCAAGGGTGCTCTGCTAAATAGCTGAGACTTCTGCCAGTTACCCACTCTGAATCCCTTAGTTTTCTATAAGAGCATGCAGCATTGATGTTGATACACAGCTTCCCAACCTGATTCAGGGTATTATTCATGTATAAAGCTATGGGATTATAATGTTTGCAAAGATTACTTTAGGGAATTTTATAATTTTCTGTGAAATGATGAAGTTTTCTTAAAGCTATGGCACCATATTGAAATGATCTGAAATAGTTTCTGTACTACTCTATAAAATTAAATTGGTATTACAAAATACACAAAGCTGTTCTTTGCTTTTAGCCAAAGTAGAGTTTAGAAAGTAGTATCATTAGTATTGGTCTAGGAGACACGAAGCTGGATGATATTGTCATATGTCTACATAGTGATTTATCACTGGTGAACAAAGGCTTGCATGCCTTATTCTCTGAAAGGAAAAGGTGTTTGTTTTGCTTTATGTTTCATGTCAACCTGGACTGTTAGTTAAATTTACTGTTTATTTCATGCCCCCAAAAGTGTATTACCCTTTCAGTTTCTTTATAAATCATAACTCTTTTTTTGTTTAGATGTATTTGCATTTTCTTTAGTGATAGCAATGTAAATGTATTTGCTTTGAAATAAATTTCTCCTGGCTCATCTGTGAGGAATCTGTCATCTAAAAGCGTGAGTTAAGCTTCTTTTCTAAAGTTGTTTGGCATAATCATAGACATTATCAGTAGAGATATTGATAATGAACATATATACTTTAAAATATTTCAGAGTCTACTCAACAGATACTGAATTTAGCCAATCTTAGAACATGGAAAGCTAAAATGATGTCAGGCAACCCAACACGAGCTGTGGAGAAGCAAGGAATGCCAGGACCTCTTACTCTGTGCATGTGAAAATATGTCACCTGTGGCCACTTCTGACCATCCCATGCATTGATTCATGAAGTTCATTTGTTGCATTGAGTTCATACTGAGATCAATTTTCTTATTTTTGTGATATTAATAAATGAATGAGGAAATAACATTTCAAAGTTTTTTCCTTTTAAAACTGTTTTCAGAACATTTACTGAATTCATGCACATTACAAATTTACATCAGGATAGGAATTAAAAATTATTGAGAATGAATAATTCAATAATTCATATGAAGGAGAGTTCTTCCTCTTTGTGCTTAATTTGAAGTTAAAGCAGAGAAGTGAAGCAAAAGTAATGTGGTGCATAATTTCATAATTTGGGGCTTCCAGTCTTCTAAGCACTAGTACTAATGACAAATCCATATCCCTATAAACTTTGCCCCTTACATGACTCATACCCAGATCCCATGAACTCAGGGCCTTGTAGACAGTGGCTCATTTTGGTTTCCCTCAGTGTCCAGCATGGTGCATAGCTTGTAGGTTTTGCATAGCTGATAGGTTATATTTATTAAGCACCCATCTGGCTCCTAAGATGTTAGGGTGGGAAGTTCCTGAATAATGGAGAAGTTAGGTCCAGTGAAGAGTCAGGCATGAAAGAGAATCCAAGATTTTTCACTTCTGTCTTGTTTTCTGGAGTCACTTACAGAAGGAAGAAAGTACATTTTGTAACTGTGTACTGCAAGATGCTATCCGAGCCCCTCTCGCAAATGCCTGGTAAATACTGTACTTTACATCTGATTAAAACCATCAGAATCACATGTTCAGGAGATTAAGGGGAATAAAGCCTGATTAAAAGGTGCTTTTGACCTCAATTGAGTTGATGAGTCTTTGGAGCATAAAGTGTTGACAGCTTTCAGGTACTCCCTTAGGGTTCATGCTAGGATGGAAAAACAAGTATGGGGGGGTTGTGAGTAGGTAGTTAATTTGTTTTGATTGACTTTCCATTATCATTAATGATTGTTTATATTTAGTATACTGAAAGATATGTACAAAAGTTTCTTTAGTCTGTCACCAGTGTGTGAATTGTCACTCTTACATGTGCATAAAGCTATTGAGACAGGAGAATTGCACATTTGAGTTCAGTGTGGGCAATTTAGTGACTTGGTGAGATCCTGTGTCAATACAAAAAGTAAAGAAGAGTTGGGTGTGTAACTCAGTGCACAGGCTCTCTGTTTAATTCCTACTATGGTATTGCCAAAACAGTACTGTATTTGTCTTAGTTACTTTTTCATTCATGGGTCAAACTACCTGACACCCACAAGTGAAAAGAGGAAAGGTTTATTTTAGTTTACAGTTTGTAGAAGTTTCAGTTCATAATTGGCTGACTCAAAGGCAGGGTGGTGTGGCAGAGAGGAAATAGTTCATGGCAGAACAGGCAGAAAGCAGCAAAGCAGCAGTAATTAAGACACCCCTTTACTTTTATTCCATCCAAGGTATAAGCCTAGTGGTTGGTGCCACTCCTACTCAGGTGGAGCTTCCCATTATCCACATCAGAACTGTGCTAAATTGGTCAGTGGACTGATTTAGTTATCACACACCATTAATCTGTGTTCACACATCTAGATCCAGCCAATTCCAAAAAGCTCATCTATGTGTGCAAGAGACTTTGGGAGACATCTAGTTAGAGGCCATGATAGTACTGCTGTTAAATTTGTTTCCCATGAAGAAAAATGAAGGACAAGGGATGGATCAAAATGATGATCTTTGTATATAGTTGTGCATTCTTTTGTTAGATTAATAATGAACAAAATCCTAAAAGAAATATTAAACATATTTTCAAAATCACAGCTTTGAAAAATTTCCAGTGATCATAAAAAAATAAATTTATTTTAGCAAAACCAAAGTTTTGCTTTAGAAGTACTCATCTCATTTTGTTACTAAGATTTTTAGTTATTAAGTTTATTTTTTACTTTTTTTTTTTGATACTTGGGATTGAACTCATCACCTAGGGCTTGCCAGGGAGGCACTTGTGTTGCTGAGCTACATTTCCAGCCCTATTTTTACTTTTTTTGTTGTTAGCACTAGGGATTGAACTTAGAACCTTGCACTTGCCAGGCAGATGCTTGTGCTGCTAAGCTAAATCTTGGCCTGCTATTTTTATTTTGAAAAACATGTTCTCTTGCATAACTGGTTCTGCTATAAATTAAATCTGGATGTTCTGTGTTCATGGTGTGACTCCATTGAATTTCTCCTAGAAAATTGAAGGAACAGATTCCATCTGTTTGTAAACAGGGGAGGACACTGGCTATAACACTATCAGTACCATGTTATTAAGAAAGAGGGCTCTTTGAAAACACTGACATGCTTGTCTTTCCTTGGGCAAGCTGCTGAAAAGTATTTGATGGATGAGTTTTACTTTTGCTCTTTTATAAATGTTTTCTATGTTTACAGTACATAATGATCACAGTTTTCCCCCTTGTGACTGTTTTGATGTTAATCATATCAAAATACTAACAGCCCACCCCACACTTCAGCACTTTGCTGAGAGAGACCTCTGTAAACCTTGTCCTCCTTACCTATTCTTTCTCCCCCTAACCTGCCTGTTGTATAATTTAGCATGTGTCATTGAATGTGTGGTGTATTTTCATGCACCTGACTGTGTTGTCTGTTTTTATCAGAATGTAAGTTTTGCAGAAGCAGGGCTTTTTTATTTGTTTTACAATGTCTAGTGCACAGTAGGTACTATTAGTTGAATGAGTGATCAGTTTGTTAAGCTTCCTGATACTGGTGTGCAGAGAACTCTACATTATCTTGTTTTCAGAGCAGTTATCTCCACTTTACTCACATAAAAGGTGAAGCTCAGAGATGAAACAACTTGCCCAGAGTATATACCTGGCAGAGCACAGTCGTGAATCAAAGTTTAGCTCATTGCTGTCTATTAACACTATAATGCAAGCCACAGGTGTAATTTAAAGTTTTCTAGGAATCTCACTGAAAACTAGAAGGAAAGTGAAGTTACTTTAAATCATATTTATTGCATCCAGTATATCCAAATACTGCTGTTTCAACATAAAATCAATATAAAATTATTAGCTATTTTTTATTATTTTTTCCAACTGTAATTTCTTAACTCCATTGTGTATTTTATGGTGACATTACATCACCATTCAGACCAGGCACATACTGGGTGCTCACTAGCTCATGTGGTTAGTGGCTCTTCTGTTGGACTGCTCAAGTCTAACTGACTTCATGATCCATACTCTTGCAGCTTAGCTAGCTGATTCCTCTCCTGCTTTGGGAGGATGATAAGCAATCTATCTCTCACATTTTTTTTCTTTGGTACTGGGGATTGAACTCACAACCTCAGGCTTGAATATCTCATATTATATATACTGCCCATTTGCAAATGGCTTAGATCATCTTATTTTTCAGTTGCATGAGGAAGTTTATCAGGTATGATCCTGACCAGTTAACTAGCACAGAACTCTTTATAGATGACAATATTAAGCTCTGGAGAGCTTCGTGGCTCATCTGCCTTTACAGGGTTTCTGCCTGGCAGGGTCAGGAGTTGAGTGCAGCTCCAATGAGCATGCATCCTTCTGTATGTCACTTCTGGACAGAGCAACAAGTGTAGGATTGGTGGGGAGGGTAGGAAGGGGCCCTTCTGGCCTTTCCCAAGGTATGGGGTAGTCCTATAACATACATGTGTGCCTGTTCATACTTGAATATTTCCCTTCGAGATGCTCACTCTGTCAGAGACACCCCAGATTCTTCATTATGGATTTCAGCTTTTCTCTCACTTTGACTCATCCCATTTGCCCTTGTGTTTTGAACTCTTCCTCTAATACATGTCTTATTTCTATTTTCAGACTGGGTTCCTTTTAAGACAACTTCCCCAAAGTCACCCTGAGAAGTCCCCATCACTTTAATGGTAAATAATTTTTTAAAAGTGGAAAAAAAATATTTCAACTTGCTGATTTGATTGAGGACCAGTATATTACTACACAGTGGCTGAAGAAAAGATTGCTTGATTTTTGCCTGAGTTCTTTAAGTCCTGGTTAAAAGGGACAGTCACAGTTACCTCTGGGAATGCTAGGAAAGCCCTGATGTTCTTGGAAGCTGTGTGGGCTTTTGATGGTTGAGACAGGGGAGCTCCTACCAGGCTCAGAACTCACATGCATTGCCATGTGAGTGAAGTTAGACACTCTATTGAGAACAAGAAAAGAGCACTGCAATGACTTTTGGGAGGCAGTTTATCTTATAAATTAGGGTTAATCTCTTTATAGAGTTTTGGATTTACCTTTAAGATGACTAAATCTCCTCTAAGGTTTTTTCCCTTTTGATAATAATTATTTTTATTGATCACAAATTGTGTTCTGTGAACATTTTTGTATGTGGCCTCTCTGGTCTTTTTTCAGGTGGGTGTGGCCACAGTTTTGGATCTAAACCACATGAACCTGCAGTGTTATGTCAGTGGTTCCTCTCTGATTCAAAACTTGACACTTGGATTTATTTTTCTTCCCTCTTTGTATTTGTTCTTTCATGAATGGAATGAATACTTTTGTTGAAGAGTTATCTTCATAAACTGTAAAAGTCTGAAGCCCATATGAATTGGGAAAGCTGTGCTGTCTGAATATCTAGGCTGCGTAGCCTTCCCCAGTAATGAATGTTGCTGATCAGTGGGTGCTCAGGATGATTAGAGAAGAGAAAGGAAATCAGAAGGGAGGCAGAGGGAGAGTGGGCAGCAGGATATGATCAAAGTATGTTCAGGTACTTATAAACCATCAGCATGTGCATGTACAAAAATGTCTCAGTGAAGCTCATTATTCTGTATTTTAGGATGCACTAATAAAAAACTGATTTAAAAAAGGCCATAAGAGCAAAAGTTAATGAGTTGAATAATCTGAGTAGCCACTTGCTTTGTCTTTTCTCTAGCAGTAGAGCTTCAGTGTCTTGTCTTTTTTGTTCTCTTTATTTTTTTTATACTCATGTCTTGAGAAACAATCAGATTCTCCACCATTAAAAATTCATTTTGTTTAAAATTTCCATAAATCAAGGCATAGTGTCACACACCTGTAAACTCAGCTCTTAGGAGGTTGAGGCAGGAAGATTATCATGAGTTCAAGGCCAACTAGGGCTACATAGTGAGGTCAGGATCAGCCTAAACTAAATAACAAGACCCTGAATCAAGAAAGAAAGAAAGAAAGAAAGAAAGAAAGAAAGAAAGAAAGAATCTAAATATGCTACCTGAATCAAGAAAGAAAGAAAGAAAGAAAGAAAGAAAGAAAGAAAGAAAGAAAGAAAGAATCTAAATATGCTACCAATTAATGTTCATCTAAACTGGGCATAGTTTTAGCATTGGTAGATAATATAAGAATTAGTTGAAGTTAGTGCATAGTGGGGCTTTGGTAACAGTATAGGATAAGAAAAACAGCACTTGGTGGGGTAACTAAGATAGCAACAAAAATTATATTGCACCTTTTTCTTAACTAAGAACTGGAGTAGGTGTTGGGGTAAGCTGTTACTAATCAAAGAATTGGTAATCTCATCTACTTAATCCTATTTGCTACAAGTTATGGTTAACAGATTTCTACAATGGAAACAGGACATAAACTTGGATAGAGTGTAAGTACTACATGGAGAGTAAAATTGGGGTGAATTAACAATGATAAGAAAACATAAGACCCCAAATACGAATGGATAGAATTTAAGATTGATGGATATTATGATATAGTGCTTATCACTATGCATTGGAATCACTTGGGAAACTTTCTGGGAGGGAGGTAGTGTACTGTGACTGAACCCAGACATTTTTCTTTTTAAATTTTTGACAGGATCTCACTAAATTGCTCAATCTGGCCTTGAATTTGTGATCCTTCTGCCTCAGTCTTCCAACTAGCTGGAATTACAGGGATGTGCCACCACATAAGCTTTACTTGGGTAACTTAAAACATACTGATACCTTTAAAGAAATGGTTAAGCCACTTTACTCTACTTGCTTGAGAATTAAGCCTGGGCACTGGAAGTCTGGAGAGCTCTGCAGTTGGATCTAATATAGACAGAATTGAGAATAATTAGTGTGGACCATGACTTAAGCCTTACCTAGACAATGATTTCTTTAAAAAATTTTTTTGTTTTGTTTTGTTTTGTTTTTTATAAATCCATTTTATTTCAAGGATTAAAAAAAGAAGAAAAGAAAAGAAAAACTATGGCAAAATTTCAAGACACATCAATCCAGGGGCAACAATGGTATATACACTGTGCATAAAACAATGATTCTTGCTAACTTCATTGATAATCAAAATCTCCTGTGGTGCTGATTAAAAATACAGTTTTTGTTCCCCACTAAAATTCTGCCCAGGGTCTGCTCCAGGATTTTAGACTTCCCTTAGAGAAATGCTCTTACAGTTGTAGAGTTTTGGAAAATAAGATGGCTAGGAACTCACAAGATGGGCTAGGTTTCCTGGAAAGTAGGAGTAAGAGTAAGTTCCTAATGTATATGATTTGTAAGAAAACTGGGTGGGAAGGTATAATACAAGAGTGCCTACATTAGTATCACATAAATTAAATCATATGCTACAGAAAAGATTAGCATGGCTCCTGCACAAAGGTGACTTCAAATTCATGAAGCATTCCACAGTTTTAGATCATAGTGTTAAATGAAATAAAGCAGACACACAAGCTTTAATACTTGATGATTTGTCTTATGAGAAACTCAGAAGGTAAAGAGCAAAGTAAAAGATAGATAATAGGAAGAAAGGAGATCTTTTTCAAATGGGAAGAGGGAGAAGAGATGGAGGGAAAGACAAGCGAGGGGGTCAAAGGGGATAGAAAAAGCACTGGGATGTCTTATATACATGTACCAACTCCCCACAAGGAATGTAAGTATTATAGACCATGAATGTGTATTAGTAAAAATGAAAACTGAGAAAGTGCAGTACAAAATATATTGGGGGTATTAATACTGTAAGTTTTGTGAAGGAATTGTGTGGGATAAGGCTAAGAAAGTAGCCTTCCACACCTCTTCAAGGAGTTTGGGTTTTATGTTCTTAGACTCAGAGAGATGAAGGTTGGAGACACTTTTCTGAGCTAGCCCTGCCAATCAGGGAAATGTACTGCAAAGCACAGGTGCCCAGAACACTGTGTGCAAACGTTGCTCCACTGGAAGTGACTTGGGAAGGGCTGGGTAATTGTGCATGACCCATAAAGTAGTGATGACTTACTATGAAGAGGTGGAGCCTTATTCTGTTGCCTGGCCCTGAACATCTTGGCACAAGAGATCCTCCTGTTTCTTCAGTCTCCAGGATAGCAGGGACTAGATATATTTGCTACTATGCCTGGTGATTTTTGAACTAACACAAAACTGAGAAAAATTGATTCTTCCAACACTTATTAGGTGTTTTTTATATGCCTAGATGTAATGAGATTATTTTTCACTACCATTCTTGTGCACGGGGAATGCTTTGAAATGTATTTTGGACAGTGGAAGCCACCAAGTATCTAATAAAAAGTAAGAGCTGCTTTTCCATAAAAATATACACCTGTCACCTTGCTTAAAATTTGAGGGCTTTTGGACATTTAATTCATACTATCTGTAGATATTTGTAGACCCCAGGTTAGTCCTTTGAATAGACTGAACTGTTTGCTTTTAAGTGAGTGGAGAAATGTAGGAGTTCATAACACTTCTAATTCTTTAGCTGTAGTTCTTCCATAGGAATAATTTAACTTGCAGTAAGAAAATGTTTTTCAGTGAAATTGGCATAATCCATGACTGCATGTTTCTATATCATAGTGCTAGGAAATAAGCATTAGAACAGGGGTGGGTGTATCTCAGTGGGGATCCATTTTCATTCCTGACAGAATGAATGTGTTAGTTTGTGTGTCTGTGTCTTAGGTCTTTTGAAGAACAATACAAGATAGAATTTAATTGAGCAATTCTCACAGTGCTGGTAGAAGGTCTTTGGAAAGTTATTTGAGATCTAAGCCTTTCTTTAATTCATGACACAGTCTTCTCCATCTTGGGTATTCACTCTGCAAGAATGATACTAAACCAAATCAAGCAGTAAAGAGAAGCCCTTTAACTTGTTAAAAAATACCACTTCCTAAGTTTAACTAGGATTTCTTTTCTGAAAACCTTCTTTTACTTCTTGACAACATTGGTAAATATCAATTTAACTTATTTTCAGTAAGTGGTTTGGGTGAAAAATAAATGAAGCCTTATTATGTGTGACTGCAGAACTTACCTTCTTTTAAAGACCAGATAGGAGAATTTATGTAGCTGGGTCAGAACTTAGTTCTTCTACAAATTTGGCGTCAGAATTTTGGGAAACACTGAGGACTGAAATCTGCCTATACAATACTTTTTAAAAAGTTGTATTTGCTCCTATGAAAGAAAAAAAATATAGCAAGAAATCATAAAAAGTCATGTTGAAAATAAAAGAAAAACACAACTTCTAACCTGTGTCACTTGCTGAAGTGGAAGTTCTCTCTCCAGCAAAAATGTACATTTGAAAATAATCATGGTGGAAGGCAGAGAATAACATACTTAAATGATCAAGGGATGAGTTAAATAACAAGGCAGCCAAATCAGAGCAGCTGTGCCTTTGATCAGTCTCTTGGGTCATGTGTTGGAGGCTTGGTTTTCACCATATTAGTGCTATGGCCATGGATCTTGAAGAGAGAGAGCTTGGAGTGTGTTAGGCCTTACACTCACACTCTTGCTGGTGACTGTGGGACTCCAGGTCCTCTGGTTGCTTTTCTTCGTGCCTGGGTTCTGTTCCTCTTGCACATCAACCTGCAATAATGCCACTTACACTTGGCCTCTCACTGGAAACTCAAGCAGCTTTGCCATACAGTCATGGATTTTCAGCCTTCAATCCTAGAAGCTGAATAATCTGCCTTTCCTTTTGCAGCAGAAAGTCTTACTTCATGTAGCAGTAAAAAACAGACTGGTGCAGAGCACTATATACAGCAAGGAAGCAAAGACAACCAAATGTAGTATTGTGAAGCATATTCTATGTGATTATGCTGGGGAATACTTCTTCCCTCAAGTGCTACAGGTCTTGAGGCATGAAACATTTATTCCTTTAAAAATTATTTTCAGAATTATTCATTTCAGAATTATTTTTATACATTTAATTGATTCAGCTCATATATCAAAATCTGAATTAACATCTGTATTTTGATTGGCCTGTGTCCTTGGTATTGAGTATTCAGGAAAGTATAAGGGATGGTTATTGACCTTGAGGGGCCTATAGTTTTGATACAAGTGACTTTGTTCTTGCAGTTGTGCCATGGGTGTCATCCTTGTCTTCTCTGGGCCCCTTCTGCTACAAACCTCTCCTCCAGTCTCTACCCTCAACCCACAATTACAGCAGCCCAAGTTGAAGCCAAATGAATCACACAGACTTTTGAGTATGGCAACACTTAACCTTACTGGATTATGTTTTAAAACATTTCCTAATAACATGTAAGTGGTTTGATTGGTTAGAAATATCATAAAGACACTGTCCAGTAAAGAATTCATTAACATGAACTTGATAGTCACTTACCACATTCCTTGTTCCTCTCAGAGTTGTCTACCCATTTAATTAAAAAAGAAATCAAAACGTTGGAATGTAATGAATTTTGTACTTACTAGGTTTTTTTAAGAAACAAGAGGCTAACATCCCAAAACATTTACATTATCTTAGAAAACTATTCTACCAAAATTTTAATTTTTTAAATTATTGCCATTTTAAAGTAGAAGTGATAGAAACTGAATGATTTGGATAACAGGCTCTGTGTTTGATAGTTTTTGTTTAAATATCTAAGAACTTTTAACTTACAATGATTACTCTAAAGATCTATAAAATCCTTCTGAATCCCACATGATGAAATTATATTCTGCATACTTCCACGTGACATATTTTATTTTTTAAATTATTTGAAAATTGGTACATATTTGTGATCATTATTTTTTTATGTTGGTTTCCCAATCATTTCAGGTAAGAAACATTGGGAAGCTGTGTGGAGTCTGTTTTCTCTTGTGTGTGGGCTCATAAGTCAGGGGCTGGATTTAAGAAGTGGGGTGAGGAGGAGTGAGAATACTGAAGTGAGTGCCATCTGCCAGCCAGGGACTGAGGATAATTAAATTGTGGGGGATGGAAAAATCAATGTCTTTTATGCACTTGCTTTACATAACCACCAAAGAGTCTGAGGAAAGCAGGAAAAAGGTTTTTCTTTGAGGGGATGGGATGTTGAATTGTCCAGGCTGGCCTCAAACTTCTGGGTTCAAACAACCCTCCAGCCTTGGAGTTCCAAATAGCTGGGACCAATGTAGCTCTTGTTCCTGAGTGTGGTGGGCACACATGCAATACCAGCACTCTGAAAAGGTGAGGCAGGAGAACTGAAAGTTAGGATCCAGCTTGTGCAATCTAGTGACTTAGTGAGACCCTGTCCTACACCAAAAAATATAATAATAATAGTAATAATAATAATGTAAAGGATTAGGATGTCCTGAGGATGTAGGTCCTGAGTTTATTCTATAGTCATTGTCTCTGCCAAAGGCAGCTATTATTTATTAAATACTTACTTGTGTCAAGCTAAATTCTTACTTTGGAAAACAGTTTGTGTTTGCCTTGAGTTCAGAGTCTGATTCTGTATCCATTGTGTGACCTTGATAAAATTCATTAGCCTGGAGCCTTGGGGTAGTTTCTGTAGAGCAGTTGTTCATCTACAAGGACAGACATAGCAAATTACCATAGCCTGGTACTTGAATCTAAAAATTGGAGATAAAGGTGTTGTCAGGGTAGGTTTCTTCTGAGGCCACTCCCTTTGATTTTAGATGATGGTATTCGTGAGGTCTCTGAGTTAGTTTGTTGTTACTGTAATGCATACAGCACCAGAGATAATCAGCTTATACAGTGGAAAGATTTGCAGTATTTTGGTTCACACTTTTTGGAGGTTTTAGTGTGGTTAATGGGTGCTGTTGCTTTTGTCCTGGAATGGCAATGTATGTCATGGTGGAGTGCAGGGTAGAGAAAGCCACTTACCTCATGGCAGGCAGGAAACAGAGGAGAGACCAGCATTCTATGACCTCTTCAGGAGCACAGTTTAAATGACCTAACTTCCTTCTATCTTCCTTCTACTGGGGCTCACTGCCTCCAACTAGTGCAAAGTGTGAGACTAAGCCCTTCATGCAGGGACATTTGAGGAAAGTTCTAGATTCAAACTGCAGTGTGTATTGTGCTTTGAGTGTGTCCTCTCAAAGTTCTTACACTGGGAAACTTGCTCCCCTGTGCAAGATTGAGAAAAGAACTTCTAACAAGTGATTAGACCATGAGGTGATTGTTATTGATTACCCAGTCTCAGGTAATTTACTATAGCAGCACTAAGAACTAAGGTACAGCCTTACCTCTGTGCCAATATCTATATCCTACTCTCTTGTGATGTCAGTCATACTGAATTACCAGCCCACTCTAAAGAGATCATTATAACTCCATTTCTTTAAAGACTGTCCACATTCATTCACATTGGTAGTTAGGAATTGTACATATGAATTTTTGAGACATATAATCAGCATGCAATATCAGTGAAAATAATACACATCCAAGGCTTGTTGGGTTGTTGTGAGAATTAAATGAAATACAACATGAAAGACCTGGAACATGAGCTTAAGTGTGAACATAATCATGCTAGAGCCAGATAGAATTTTGTTATACTCCATCCACATACAAGCAACAAATGTTGCTGAACTCATTTTTTTTGTTGTGTTGGTGCCTTTTTAATGATTCTTATCTTCTTTACCTCTATTCATGCAACTGCATGAGTAATTTTCTATAAGGTTGATTCAGGGTGGCCTTAGTTTTCCCTGCCGCAGTGCTGTGCCCACAATGGCATGCCAGCTTTCAAAGCTGGGCTCTTCTGTCTTTCCAGTTGATGGGGGCAGATGAGACTTCACCAGAGGCCCACCACAAATGACAGTTTCCTCTCCATAGACTCTGTCTTTCTAGCTGGTAGTGGTGTGTATTTGCCAATGGACCCTTGCCAGATGTCATGGTTTGTGTTCTCTGTTTCAGCTTTCTTTTGTATATGGAGTCCAGGACCCCAGTAATGCTAAGCACATACTCCCCCAACTTTGGTTGGTGGTCTGTACTAGCCCTGCTTTTCTCTTCTCATTTGACCATTTTGTGTTTCTGTAGTACTGGGAATGGAATGCAGGGCCTTGTGTGTGCTATGTGTATTGTTGACCACTGAATTGCACAGTCTGCCCATTTTCATTGTTTTGAAAATTATAGTTCTACATTCAGGTCAGTTTAGGGCAAAGTGGGACAGGTTAGTGAGAAAACAATGTGAAAGATAAGTGAGCCAGGAATATTGACTCACTGAGCTCAGACCCCCATGACATGGTCTGTGATTTATAGTGGGCTGTCATTCTTTTGAGAATGCCTCTGTTGAGTGTTTGACAAGGCATTAACAATCATTTATCACATAGAGAATTTCAAATGAAAATGAGTTTAAACTTTTAGGGTGAAATGGTCACAAAATTTTTGAACTGACTTCTACTTCAAAATATGTACTTTATAAATATTTGTACTTTACAAAGCATTTGCAGGCATTTTCCTTGTTAATGAGAAGTTCTCTGTAACATTCTCTTGGGTTGAGGGAGCTTGCTAAATGTAGTGTCCCACTAAAGCTTGGTTTCCTGAAAGCTGTTCTTGGTCAATGAATGCAGCTGTTCATATCGCTTACTATGTTAGTTTGAGTCACTGGGTGAGCAGAACTGACTAGGATTCTAGAAGGAATATATAGAGGCAGCTAGGAGGATCTCTTGGAATTACTAGCAAAGATTTTAACAGAACTGTATTCTGGAGTTAAGTGGTAAAAATCACATTCTGTACCAAATAACTGAGTGTCTTTTGCATTTCATTTTAATTTTCTTTTTTGTTAGTGGAGGAGACATTTCTTGAGAGTAAGAAGCTATTGAAATATATTCTTAAAATAGGGTTCTTTGGAAATATTTAAAACAATAGGCTCAAGAGATGACACAGTGGTAGAATATGTGCTTTGCATACATGAATCCCAGGGTTCCTTTTGTAGCACCATAAACAAGAATAACACAAAACCCCCAAAGTTTTCCTTTCAAAAATAAGTATCTAGTGTGAGTGTGACTTTCCTTTCATGAAATGTTTATAATTATGAACAAGATAGTTGTTATGGATTGAAAACTGGTGGTTAACTTAATGCCAGCTGGATTACATCAGCATGGCACTGGGATTAGACGTTTTACCTGAGGAAAGTTTCCAGCATAAATAGAGATGTGGTGAAGGAGAAGCATTTCATGTTAGTTGCATTAAGGCGTTGAGACGTTGAGGCATTGTGGGTTCTTGTATGAGTTGCTGTTGAGTCCTTGGTTCTCCTGGAGAAGCTGTGGTCTTCACATCGAGCATTGTTCCTGGCTCCGGAGGGGAAGATGTGTGCTGCTTGGTCTCCAGGATGAACTCGTCACGCTGGCTTCCTGGCATGTACTCAACTGTGCTTGTCGTCAGAGGAGCTCAGGGCCTCCATGTCGCTGAGGATGGATGTGGTGCTTTTCAGGACAGACCTGGAGTTGTTGTGAGTGTGACTTCTTGGCTCCAGCGTAGAACCCTCAACCCACCAGCACAGCTCCCTCACCCTGCTGGCATAGACTTTCTGGCTTCCACTGCTGACCTTTGGGCCTTCCCAGCACAGATCTGTAAAAGAGACTGGCGTGAGTCCTTCTTGTGGGCTCTAGACCTCCAGTTGGACTCATGGGAGGCATTGTCGTGAGCAGTGGGTCTTCATCTGGACTCATGTGGGACATTGCTGTGGGATTCAGGCCTTTGGCTGAATATTCTATGTCTTTAGTGATGTGGAAAGATTTCCTGCATTTTCTTGTGTTAAGCTTGGGTGACATCATAAAAACAATATTGTAAACTCCATGTCCTTATTCTAATTGTTCTCTATATAACCCATAGTATTTTTAAAAAATGATATTTAACAATAGTATTTTTAAAAAATACTTTATAAAACTTTATAAAGCTTCATGGTACCTAGTTCATCAGAAGCATGAATTTTGTTCCATCCTATACACCACTTGGGAAGAGAAATTATGTTTATTTTGTAGAAACAACTTTCATGCCAAAACATAGCAGATAGATATAACTCTCTGTTATAAAGAAACAGTCAGACAGCAATGTCCGTCTAATCTGTGGTTGGGAATCCCAAGTGATGCTTTGTGGAACTCTTGGATCTCTTTCTCTTGCATGAGGTGCTATCTTAGCCCTTGGAGTATAAGATTAATTTTGTTATCAAGGAAAATAAATGTGGGTTTGTCAGACCCCCATTTATTCTTTAGAATATTTGTATTTATGAGTTAGTAATTTTAGTTTTATGAGTTTTATTTTATTAAACAATGAATACTTAACTGGAAAAAAATCACAAAAATATAGCATTGAGTTTTTAATATTTATTGTTTATAAAAAAGCATTGAAATTTTCAAGATAGATTGACTTTTTGGTGTACAAAAAACATCAGAAATAAATTCCTATGTGAACTACATAGGAATATCAATGGCATTCCATACACAATTTTTTTTTAACTTCAATTATATCTAAGGCAGACTGCACACAAGACAACCCCACATTCCTTATACATGCAATTGCTTACCCTAATAGCACATGTGTTTTGCTTTTCTGGCTTTTTTGTAGGACATCTTTGATATCTCAATGGTCTTTCTGTTTTGTCAGAAGGTTCTGATTATATTATACAGTGTGCAGTTAACAGGGACATAAAATATCATTAAATTATTAAATTCTTAATATGTATTATACATTTAGACATCAACATTTTCCCATCAGCTGTGAATTTCCCTACAATTCCTAAAAGATAATGTCAGAAATAAATTCCTATATGAACTACAATGAAAAAAACCAATAGAGCCCTACCATAAAAATAGCTTTGCTGTAAATGTCATACCCAAAGCATTCTTTACACATTAAAGCTGCTTCTCACTTGTACACATCTCAGTTAGACTGACCCCCATGTATGCTTAGCTTTCTTTTGTAATGTGGGAGTCTTGTCACCTCTCTTCTTCCTGTCTTGTCAGGAGCTTACTACTATGTTATACAATATGCTTTAGCAGAGAAATAAGATGTGAATAAAATATAATATCAACTATGTAATGAGTGCTTAGAATAGACATCAACATTTTCATATCAGCTATGTACTTCTCTGCAAAATCAAAAAGATGACATCATAAACTTCTAGATGAACTATAATGAGAATACCAGTGGAACTCTACTACAAAAATAAGCTTTGCTGCAACTTTCATACCCTAGGCAGTCTTCACATATGACAACTGCATGTTCCATACACAACAATTGCTTACCCTGATAGTACATATGTTTTGATTTTCTGTACTTTCTTGTAAGACTCAATTCACATTTTCATTTTCCTGTTGTTGTAGTACATTTTGTGATGCTGTACCTGCCTATTCACCTATCAGCTCACCAACACACTCTACATTTTTTTTGCACACTTCCCTGGGCAGAAACATTTTGCTTTTCCTCTGTTTTAAATGATCTCTATAAGCTCCAGTCTCAATCTTTTAAGAAAATATACCCATGATATTTTACACTTGTTATTTTCTATGTAAACTATCAAACTGTTCATGGCATGAATTTTACAATGAAATAGAACACAAGTATTGGCCAGTGCTTTTTGTTTCAAGTGACATCATGTTGTTTCATAATTCATCAAAAACATCTAGTCTGCCTTTGGTTTTATTGTTGAAAGTTTCAATCTCAGACTTCTGTTTTGTCGAAGTTTCACTGTCAATATTTCCATCATGGTAAAATGTTGACATCAGCATGACCATTTTGTTTTCTTGCCATATATGGGGTAAATGTGTTATCTTTCTGAAATCCAAAGTTTGCACTGTAAAATTCTGTTTTGAAATTGCAGCATTTACTATGGAATTTCTGCTTTGCTGCTGTGTACAGTTCTTGTGCTAGTCAATTTATGCTCTGTTACCAAGTGTGACAGTAACTGAAAAATAGTAAACCAATTGTCCAATGCCACATCCTGATTAGTTTGGAAGATGAGAGCAACAAGCCTGTTCACAACATCGTTCAGTTTATTAGTACAAAAATAAAGACTTGGTGACTGAGTTGTAGAATAAATATCTAAACTAAAAGCATAATAAGTCTTCACATTTACAGGAACATAATTTTTTATACCATCTTTTGACCTATTACTTTTCCATATGTCTTTTACATTCCAGAAATCACTATGAGAAATCTGTGGTAAGTATAGCAGATTTATAAATGCTTTCAGTTCAGCTACTGTGCTATAATAAATACATTTTTAATATGGCTATTGGTTCATACAGAACATTTTACTTGCATTTCAGCATCTGTGTATTTCATAAAAATTGTAGCATTTTATCTGTTAAAATTTTCAACAGTGAATGGTAGTGTTACAATTCTGTCCAATGCATTTCACCCCAGCCATGGCCCTCACTATATTTTTGGACCTACTTCCAACTTTGGTTCATTCCATTTGGTAGTATAATGGCCAATTTTCAGTATTTTGGCTAGTCAAATATGTGCCCACATTACTGTTTTCTTTGTCATCTGAATCAAGGAGGTCTGCTATTAGTGTGACTGTATCATCAATGTTGTTCCAATTCATTGTCACACGAACTTTGGCTCACATGTCCGGTGTCAAAGTCAGCATCATCATCGTCATCACCTACAGCACTCTTCTGTTATGAAAGCATATATTTTACTAAAATGGGTCATCTTCATCATCCATGCAGCAATAATCTGATGAATTACTTTTGACCTCCTCCAAAACTTGCACATCTGGTTTTTCATGTGTCATTGTACTGAATTGGGCTACTTCTACCAGAAAAATAAAAAGAAACACATCTGACTCAGAAACTCATAGATTAAAAGTCAAAGGATGGAAAACAGTATTCAATGCAACAGGAATCCACAAAAAAGCAGGGGTAGCTATTCTGTTTGCAGACAAAATCAACTTCAAACCTAAAAGGATTAAAAGACATAAACAAGGCCACTACATACTTATTAGTGGAAAATTACAAGAGGAAGAACTAACAATTATAAATATATATACACCAAATACAGGAGCACTCAACTATATAAGACAAATACTAACGGACATGAAAAACCAAATACACAAGAACACAATTGTAATAGGAGACCTTAACACCCCACTGTCACAAAGAGATAGGCCAACTAGACAAAAAGTCAGCAAAGAAATAACAGAACTGAATCATGCCTTTGAGTGAATGGACTTAGTGGATGTTTACAGAGTGTTCCAACCAGCCACATCAAAATATATATTCTTCTCAGCTGCACATCTCCAAATTAGACCATATATTAGCCCATAAACATTCTTAACTAAATGCAAAGAGAGTGAAATTATCCCATGCATAATATCTGATCATAGTGTACTAAAATTGGAAATCAATGGCAAAACCCCTGCAAAACCTGCATAAATACATGGAAATTAAACAACAACCTTCTGAATAGCCAGTGGGTTACAGATGAAATTAAAGAGCAAATAAAACAATACCTACAACACAATGAAAATGAGATACAACATATCAAAACCTATGGGATGCAATGAAAGCAGTCCTAAGAGGGAAAAATACAGCAATAGTTACACCAAGAAAATGGAATGAATACAAATAAGAAACTAAAAAAACAATACAAAGAATTAATGAATCAAAGAGCTGGTTTTTTGAGAGAATAAACAAAATTGATCAACATCTAGCCAACCTTATAAAGAAAAAGAAATAAAAACTCAAATCCATGCAATAAGGACTGAAAAGAAGGAAATTACTACAGATGCCATGGAAATTCAAAAGATCATGAACTACTTTAAAAATCTATTCACATAGGGTGGAAAACACAGGAAATGGACAGATTTGTAGGAACATACAAACTACCAAAGCTGAACAAAGAAGATACAGCTATTTTGAATAACCCAATATCAGCTACTGAAATCAAAAATGTAGTTAAAACTTACCAACAAAGAAAAACCCAGCTCCTGATGGATTCACAGCTGAATTCTATAAAAAATTTAGAGAAGATTTAAACTCTTCAATGAAATTGATAGAGAAACAGTCCTCCCTAACTCATGCTTAGAGGCAAGTATCCTTCTGATACCAAAACCAGAGAAATACCCAATCAAAAAGGAGAACTATAGACCAGTCTCACTAAGGAACATTGATGCAAAGATTCTTAATAAAATATTGGAAAATAGAATGCAGCAAATAATTAAGAAGATTATAAACCACCACCAAGTGGGATTCATTCCAGAAATGCATGGATGGTTCAACATACACAAATCAATAAATGTAATACACCACATCAACAGAGCCAAAAATAAAAATCACATGATCATCTCAATAGATGCTGAAAAAACTTTTGACAAAGTCCAGCACCTTTTCATGATAAACACCCTATGGAAACTTAGAATAGAAGGTATTTACCTCAATGTCATAAAGGCCATCTATGACAAACCACTACTGACATTATACTAAATGGACAAAAACTGAAAGCCTTCACTCTAAAATCAGGAACAAGACAAGGATGTCCACTGTCACCACTCCTATTCAATATAGTTCTGGAAATGTTAGCCAGAGCAATAAGACAAGAGGGAGAAATAAAAGGCATAAAAGTAGGAAAACAAGAAGTTAAATTATTATTATTTGCAGATGATATGATACTCTACATAGAAGACCCCAAAAACTCCATTAAAAGACTACTAGAGGTAATAAGTTCAGCAGCATAGCTGGATATAAAGTCAACATTCAAAAATCAATAGCATTCCTGTACACAAACAAAAAACTCACCAAGAGAGAAATTATGGAAACATTGCCTTTCACAATAGCATCTAAAAAAGTGAAATACATAGGAATCAACCTAACCAAAAATATAAAAGACCTATATGGTGAAAATATACTACTCTAAAAAAGGAGATTCAAGAGGATATTAGAAAATGGAAGGATTTTCCTTGCTCTTGATTGGGAAGAACCAATATTGTGAAAATGGCCATACTTCAAAAACTGTTATACAGATTTAACACAATCCCAATCAAAATACCATTGACATACCTCACAGATCTAGAGAAAACATTCCTAAAATTCATTTGGAATCAGAAGAAACATAGAATAGCAAAGGTGATTCTGGGCAACAAAGGCAAGGCAGGAGGCATCTCAATTCCTGACTTGAAACTGTATTTCAAAGCAGCAGTCATAAAATCAGCATGGTACTGGCAAAGAAAAAGACCTGAAGATAAATGGAGCAGATTAGAAGATGTAAGAACTACTACAAAGACATCAGCCACTTCATATTTGACAAAGGGGCTAAACATGTTCACTGGGAAAAAGATAGCCTCTTTAATAAATGATATTGGAAAAATTGGCTTTCCACATGCTGAAGACTGAAAATAGACCCATGCCTATCATAATACACTAAACTAAAATCAAAATGGATCAAGGATCTAAATATTAAAACAGAAACACTAAATCTACTGGAAGACAAAGTAAGTAAAAATCTTGGAGACATAGGGGTAGGGAGAGAATTCATGAATAAAATGCAAACTGCATGAGAAATACTTCAAACAATCAACAACTGGGATCTCATATTACAAAAAAGTTTTTGTACTTCAAAAGAAATCACCAAGAAAGTGAAAAGAAACCCCACAGAATGGGAAAGAATTTTAGCCAACAATCCCTCAGACAAAGGACTTATATCCAGAACATATAAATAACTAAAAAACATCAAGTCCCCCAAATTCAAAGGCCCTCTCCAAAAATGGGCATCTGAAATGAACACACAGTTCTCAGATGAAGACATACAAATGGTTAAAAAATATATGAAGAAATGTTCACCATCACTGGTCATTTTAGAAATGCAAGTTAACACAGCACTGAGATTTCATCTCACCCCATAAAGAATGGCTGCCATCAAGAAAACAACTGATAACAAATGTTGATGAGGCTTCAGAGAAAAAGGAACACTTCTCCATAGTTGGTAGGAGTGCAGACTGGTGCAAACACTGTGGAGGGCAGCATGGAGATTCTTCTAAAAACTAGGATTGGAAATTCCATTCAATCCAGCTATTCTCCTACTGGGTATTTTCCAAGAAAAACTAAAAAGGTCATATCACAGTGATATATGTGCACTCATATTCATAGCAGCACAATTTGTGATAGCTAAATCTTGGAAACAACCAAAATGCCCATCATTTTTTTCATCTACATAGTGGATGAAAAAAATGTGGTATTTTAATACAATGGAACACTACTCAGCTATAAAAAGGATGATATTGAAGCCTTTATTGGTAAATGGAGGCAACTTGAGAATATTCTCATTAGTGAAATGAATAAGACTCACATTAGTAAATATCACATTGTCTCTCTAGTGTAAAAATAATAAGAACAGACAGAATAATGGTATCCAAAAAATATAATAGATATAAAAGCATAATAGATATTGTAAAAGTGAAAGGGAAGGAAAGTGCTCTAAAGGATATAATGGTATGTATAGTGTGTAAATAGATAACCATATTACTGAGCTTTGGAGTAAAGTTTGTCAAGTCCTAAAAGAAAACAACTTTCAACCCAGATTGATGTATCCAGCAAAACTGTCTTTCAAATTTAATGGAGAAACAAGATACTTCCATGACAAAGAACAACTGAAGAAATTCATGTCCACCAAACCAACTTTAGAGTGTTGAAAGACATGCTATAGAGATAAAAATGACCACAATCTCCAGAACAACAGCAGAAAGAAACTACCTGGCTGGATAAGAAATTAAACAAGGGAGAAAATCAGGGAACCAACAATAGAAACACAACATGGTAAAGTCAAGCCAGTACATATCAGTGATTCCATAAATGTAAATGGGCTCAATTCACCTATCAAAAGAAACAGGTTGACAGAATCGATCAAGAAACAGGATCCCACAATATACTGCATACAAGAAACACATCTGACTGAAAAAGAAAACATTTTTTAACAAATCCTTGAAGTAGTATCAGTCTGTTGAACTCTGTGATGCTCAGGTAAACTTACACAAAACCAGGTATATGGAGCATAAAAGTATATCCAAACCCTGTTTCGCCACTTTTGCTTGTATGCACACTCCTTGCTGTTTGTCATACCAAGTGGATAAACACATAAATTTCATCTTGTATTCCTCAGGGAAATGAAGTGAGATACACAGCCTGCTACTATAATGCTGAAGTATAAATTTGCAGTTGAAAAGTAAGGGACAGGTTTGCTGGGACCCAGCTTATTCCCTGTGGGTTTAAGGAGACAAGATCTGCTTGACTCCTCTCTACATACTCCAAGCATAGGGAAGCAAGATGGAGAGCCCTCTAACCCTTGAAGGTGTAACCTCATTCCCAGTTCTTGAGGAACCATTCTGTTGCTTCCTCAAAGGATATATCAATAAACTAAATGTCCTGCATGAGAAGTGGGTCTCAATCTTGTAGGATGTAGAGCCAACTGGACAATGTGAGCTCTGGCAAAACTTTTTCAAGAGACATGTGACTCTTGGCTCTGATTGCTGCTAATAGTGCTCATGAGGGTTCATAATTTGCTCAAAACTACACTAAGTTTGAGACTTTTCAAGATGTTGTAATATGGAAAGCCATTTCTAGTTTCTGATATATTAGACCCAGAAAATATGAGAATTTTACAGTATGCCATTGATCCACACCAATTCCAACAGGCTGCCCAAATGCATGGGAGCAGTCATGCCAGTGTCCATTTTGGAGACCAAGTGCTTGTTAAAACTTGGAGAGAGAAGCCATCCACAGACCAATTAAGTCTAAAATGGAAAGGATCCAGGGACCCTTGCCATACCCAATGTAGTAAAGATGGTATAGATAGATAATTGGATTCATCTGTCTAGAATATAAAGACAGTTTCTACCTGAACTACCTGTAGAATTAGATCACTAGAAGTGGAAAGCTATTCTTGTGAGCCTCTGGAAGACTTGAAATTTCTTTTCAAAAAGCAGGACTCCAATGCTGTGACAGAAAGTGGAATAGTGAAATTTCTTTTTCCTGTCAGACAGGCAGCACAATCATCACTAATTCTTTTGCATTGTTTTGACAGGTTTTTCTTTGTTCAACCCAGCCAGTGAGGCACAGCAACCCAAGGTAGTTGGAGAGAACATCAGTCCTGGTAGGTAAGATCTGCAGCCCCTTTCAGGTTGAAGAAGCCCTAGGAGACACAGACCTCCACTCCCTCAGCATCCCATAAAGACTTATGGGAATTTATGTCTCTCAGAGGAAATGAGATAGGAGATTAGGGTGTGGAAATCTGGCTAGGAAAGTAGACATGACCTGTTAATTACAAGATCCCAGAACACATTTTCTGAACAGTTCTTAAAGGCCTACATGTGGACAGTTTGTGAAAACTAGAGCAGATTTTCAGTAGCATGACCTAAACCTGACATCAACCTGAGCCAGGGGACCCCAGCAGCACCTCTCAGGACACTTATGTATAAGTTCTCAGGGTTTCCTTGAAATTTGGACAGTACAAAGGGGCACTGCCTTCAAAAGGAGCTTGATATTCCAGGTTTCTCACACTATCCCACCCTTTATCCTCTGGGTGTGCCTTTATCTTGCCCTTTCTCTTTTACTCAGCCCAAACTCACTCTACAGAGCCAATTTCTCTCTCTTCACTGTTCCTTTTTCAAATAAACTTTGCTACTACCTTGTGCTTTATTCCATTTTTTGTTTAAGGTGACATACCCTGGAATCCAGCTTAAGATGCTAGGTGAACAATCCAAGACCCCCAGTAACATTTAATTGATGAGCCACTTTGATTCCACCTCCCAGTCTCCTCAGGTGCATTCCACTTGGTGCCTCTCAACCAGGACATGTGACTCTTTGACATTTCTGTGCCTGGTGGCCACTTCCTTCATGAAGTTTCCAAGTGGTTTGACAAGGCAAGGTAGGAGGCAGGAGTTGGAGGCAGAGCTGTACCAGACTCACTACCTATAATCAGCACTTCCATCAAGACATCTGCCTTTGTTTTTGTCCATCTACTCTGCACTCTTTGGGTATCCCTAAACCCATTCCCCCACTGCTGGAAAGGCTGCACAAGATTCAAATGTGGTATAGTGGAAAAAGTGAAGTTTGGGAAAGAGCTTTCCAGAGAATGGTACACTAGGGTTGAGTTTTGAAGGGTGACTAAGAGTTTCTTAAGATTAGATGGAAAGGAGAGGAATAAATATTCCAAACAAAAAACTGTGTTTGTTCTTTGCTATATACCATGGAGCCTTGGACTTTCTCTAACATAAGGTGGACATTTAAAAAATATTTGTCATGTGCAAGAAAGAAAGAATGCACATGAGTGAGAAGTGCTGTTGTGTTTGGAACCTTGGAGGGGGAAGCACTAGTTTTGGAAATTGGAGGATTGGGAGGTAGGTGTGAGCATATCTCCAGGAATAATGGCATCAGATAAAGAATCCATTTACTCATTCAGCACCCATTAAGTATAATGTCAGGCCCGTGTTGCTGCTTATGGTTAAGTAACTACAAAACAGGGCAACACCAGTGCATGGAGGCCAGCCTGGTGATGAGAGGAGGGACTCACACCTGGAGGCCCTACAAATAAAGAGGCTGTCAAGGGGGCTGGGGGATTGTTTATCAGGCTGTATTATGAATTTAGAATTTTACCCCAGAGTCCTGAGACTCCCTAGAGGGTAGCCGGTGCAGGGCAGTGGTGTGGCAACTTGTTTAGATTGCGATTTGAAAAACTCTTCCCACTGCAAGGGCAGGGAGTGACTGTAGAGGGCAGGAAAAGTAAAGGCTGCTGCAGGCTCTAGGGGTTTAGCAAGATGTGTGGCATGGCTCCTGATGGTGGCAGTAGTGAGGGAAAGGTGATAATGTGGGAGGGATTTAGGAAGTCCAGCCTTCAGGGGGAGTCAGAGGGACCTTCCTAGGAAGTGTCAAGGAAGAGCCCTCACTGTCACACTTTGACCAACTACTGCCTTAGGTTGGCTTCCCCGGTGCAATGTGCTGAGGTGAGGGGAAAAGTACAGGAACTAGAGACTGCCTGTTACTAATCAAGTGACCACCACCAGCCAGATGTAGTGTTATGTGCTTGCAATCCCAGCACATGGGAGGCTAAGAGGATCACCATGAGTTCAAGGCCAACCTTAGGCCACATAGCCCAGCCTGACTTATATGGTGAGACCCTGTCTCAAAAAAGTAAACCAAAACAAAAAAATGACCATTGCCAAAGGGGCTGTACCTTCAGTGACTCAAGTGCCTGGAACTTGGGGGTTGCCTCTGTCCTTAGGCAAGTACCTGGTGCAGTACAGGGTTTCCACAACAGTGTACTGGGCTCCAGTGTGACTGTCCTGAGCTCCCATTCTCAGGACCTGTACCTTAACCTCCTTAATAAATATTTCCTACTCTCACCCTCCCTGTTCCTTACAATTCATTCTTCAGTTTGGGGGAACATGCTTTCAGTGTATCAGACAACTAGTAGGTCAGAAGTTATAAAATATTTCCCATATATTATTTGCCTTATATCATCCCTATATCAATAAGATTTTCCTTATTTTTAGAAACATAATTGTCCTATCCTGGGTCACTCCTTCAGTGATCATGAGAAAGCCCTGCTAAGTACAGCAGACCTATGAATACTGTTAGTTCAACTAGTGAAGTGTACAATAAATACATTTTTGAGTAAGGCTATAGGTACATACAGAACATTTTACTTGTATTTCAGCATTTATGTATGTGACATCTTGTAGAAATTTGTTTGTTTCAAATAATTTTCAGCAGTGAGCAGCAGTGCCAGCATTCCAACTAAGAAGTTCACTCCTTCCAAGATCTTCACCATATTTTTGCACCTAATTCTAACATTAGGCTGTTCCATTTGGTTGCATGATCTTTTTGTACCATTTCAACTGGTGATATATATACTCATATTTTTGTTTTCTTCATCCTCTAAATCAAGGAGATCTGTATTCTGTATATCTATATCTGTTGATTCTTGCTGCATTTCACTGTCACAGAAACTTTGGCTCACATAACCAATGTCAGCATCACTCTCATCCATTCATGAGTGGTGTGGTGATTCACTTTTGACCTCCAAAAATTGCAAATTTGGTTTTTGTGTGCCAACCTACTGGATTGGGCTGGTTCTATCAGAAAAATAAAAAGAAAATGTTTTTAAAAACAATTCCTAAATTCACAGAAATTTAGCAATGAGAATGTCAAGGGTAAAGCTCATATTTTGGTGCTTTAGAGCTTTAGAGCTCCTGTGTACCCCTTGCTATTCATTTGCTGAGTGGGTGAATTTTGTGTTTCCCTTGGTGTGCTCACAGTGAGTCACACCTGTATTCCATTATGCTTGCAAAACAAGAATGGTGTGGGTGTATTCCCCCCCGATGATGCTCAGGTAAACATACCTCCTGTAACATAAATGTGGGTAAAAATCCCAGTTTGTCACTTTTGCACAAATGCACAAATCTTGCCATTTGTCATACCAAGTGGATAAACACAAAGACTGCTTCCTGTATCCCCCAGGCCCAACTACTGAGATGCATGGCTGATTACTAGTATGCTAAAGCATAAATTTATAGCAGAAAAAGTATGGGATGGATCATTGTAACCCAGTATTATCCCCCTTATAATCAGCAAAAGCCACATTCCTCTTGGTTAAGAGACAGTCTTTGTCAAGAATTTGTATCCTTATTTGGTAAAGTAGACATTAGTTTTTGTACAATGTATTAAAATTTTTTTTGTATTTCTATATGTGTCTAGGAAATTCTAAAAGTGCTGTTGTGGAAGATAGTTTAGTTAGCTCATGAGTAAAGCAGTAAGCTAGTGGAAGAGCCTGAGATATGATGGATATGGCATTCTATGAGTCCACAGGTGGTAGTTTTGGAAGATGCATTACAGGCAGTGAAGGCAAATCTATATCAAGAATTAGCATCCATGCCAGTAAAGACAATGCATTGTCTTTTGCATGATAGAATCCATCCAGTATAACATGATACCAGTTTGTAAGCTGGTCATCCTGAGAAATGATGCCATCCAGACTCTGTCAGTCTCTGCTGCTGGCATATTGGACATTGAGCAGTGACTTTAGCCAGATCAGCCTCAGTGAGTGAGAGTTTATGCTACTGAGCCCCTACATAACCTCCATCCCTGCCACTTTGGCCACTCTGTTCATAAGCTCATTGGGTATTGCCAGGTAAATGACAAAGCAGTTGGCCACTATCTACAGAATATGTCATCTTATCCACTTGATTGTTACAGTCTTTTTCTGCTAAGGTCACTTTTTGGTATTTCCATAGGGTACACATATTTTTGCATCTTTTGCTCATATGGAGAGATCTATGCATACACTTTTCCAGATATCTTTGTCACGGATTTGCCTGTCATGTTCCTGCCAAAGTCCTAGCTACCTAGCCAAACCATTGGCTATAGTACATGAAGCAGTATACAGTAAATCATATGGCTACTTTTTCTTCTAGACAAAATGTACACCAGATACACTGCCCACTGGCCACTGGGAAGATTTCTGTTTACCACTGTCCTTCAGGAGTGTCCTGCAAATGGGCTGTAATGCTGCAGATGTCCAGTTATATGGTGACTGCACACAGAAGTGTTTATAAACCAGGCTCTATCCTCTTGCTTTGACAGTTGATCATATGGTACACTTCAGTAGACCATAGGTGCATTCTGGGAGTCAGCAATATGGCAGGAGGAGAAACCATGGGCATCTGGGAAACTTTTTCATGTAACTTATATACCATCTGGATCTGCTCTAGCTCAATCATGTATCTTTCCATTTATTGATAGACTGTTACTGTGCATGTCCAAAATTATGACTCAGTGAATCAGATAATACCCAGTTTATGATAAGCAACTTGGATCACTTTGTAATTTGGTCAAGTGTTCACCATTCAGTGAGGCCCAGTAGCAGGCCAGTAGCTGCTTTTTCAAAGGGAGAGCAGTTGTCTGCACCCATTGGCAGAACCTTTCTCCAAAATCCTAAAGATCTCCCCTGCAATTCACCTATGGGGGCCTGCTAGAATTCCAACCTGCCACCAACACATCAAGGACCATTAAATCAGCTAAATCATGTGACTCCAGTGGCAGAGCAGCCTGAACAGCAATGTAGAACTGTTACAGTCTCTCTTTTTTTGTTTTTGTTTTGTTTTTGTTCTTGGTGTCAGTCAAAACTAGCAACTTTCTAACTCAGTAAGTGGGCTGAAGTAAGATACCCAAGTGAGGAATCCAAAGGCTCACTAGACACTGTGCCTCTTTTTTAGTTGTAGGAGGAGCCACATACAAAACTTATATTTTACCTGAGAAGGGATATCTCCACCTGTCCCATATCACTAGACTCTTAGAAATTTCACTGAGGTAGAAGAACCTTAAATTTTAGTTGAATTTATTTCCTATCCTCTGGCTCTCCTGTGTTTTACTAACAAGTCCAGAGTGGTTACTACCTCTTACTCACTTGGTCCAATTAGCATAATATCATCAAAGTAAGAATCACTGTGATACCTTATGGGAGAAAAAGGCAATCAAGTTTGCTGAGAATTAAATTGTGATGCAGGACTGAAGAATCAGTATAACCCTGAGGTAGGACAATGAAGGTATATTGCTGGCCTTTCTAGTTGAAACTAAATTGTTCTGATGGGCCTTATGTGTAGGCATGGAAAAGAAGGCATTGCCAAATCAATAGTTGCATACCAATGACCAGGAGATGTATTAATCTGCTCCAGCAAGGAAACCACATCTGGTACAGCATCTGCAACTGATTTAGTTCTTAATAGTGTATCATCATTCTCCAAGGCCATCTATCTTCTGCATAGGACAAATAGGAGAATTAAATGGAGTCTTTCTGGGGACTACCATTTCTGCATCCTTAAAGTTCTTAATAGATGTACTAATATCTACTGTCCCTCCAGGGTTGTGACATTGTTTTGGGTTTAGCATTTTACTAGGAAAAATTTACTCTAAAGGCTTCCTTATGGCCTTTCTAAATATTATAACATTCATACAATGGGTTAAAGAACCAAGTAGGGGTTCTGCCAAATACTAAGTATATCTATCCAAATTATGCATTCTGGACCAGGGAAATGACTGCAGGATGGATTTCAAAGATTACATGGACTCATTATGAATCAGGCCTTTGCTAAAATTCCATTGAACACCTCACCTCCATAGGCCCCTACTTTTACTGGATGGTTCCAATGACATTTTGGATTCCATGGAATCAGTGTTAGTTCAAAAGTAATGTCCAGTAATCTCCCAAATGTCTAATCATTGCTCTTCTACTATTGTACAGTTACTTTAGGAAAAGGCCTTTTCCTAGCAAAGCAAAAAGATTGACCATATACATTTTTGGTGGTGCATCAGGATCCTCCCTCAAGAGGACCCAGCCTTCTCTTCATTCAAAGGGTTCTCAGTGTATGCTGGCTTGTATCTGTATCCAGAAACTGGTTGAGAGACCATGATTCCCTGTTACTAAAATTGGAAGTAGGTTTTTGTTAATTTGTCTTTACATTTATTTGATGATGTAAATATAGTATAAATTTTGTAGACTTCACAGCTGTTTCACTTTTGGGAACACTGTGACTTACCAGCCAGTGTCATAGGTTTACATAAGTCACATAATTCAGATTATTGTTTTGCTTCCACTCTTCACTATGGTAAGTGTATGTATCCTGCCTTTAGTGATTAAGCCTTGTTGTTTGACTCCTGCCACTCTAGGATCCAATCAGACCCTTTGCTCTTAAGTTTCTCAATTGAATCCCTGTGGTCCCCATTGTAAGATCTGGCATACAGAGAAGAGCAGCGGCAGAGTTCCTTAGATAAGCTGATGTTTCCTTCACAAATCTGTTTCTCATTATGTTCGTGAATGGTACATCCTTCTGGATCAGCCCATTGTGGCAGATTAGGTCTGACATGACAGACTCACTCTAGAATTCACAGTTTCCAAAGCCTCTGAATCCCCTCATTAACACTAAACCATGTAATATCAGGCAGATCTAATTCATGCATGGTGTGTCTTAGTTATTTTCCTCATTGTGGTGACTAAATACCCAACACCTACAAGTTAAAGGAAGAATGGTTAATTTTGGCTCAAAGTTTATAGAAATTTCAGGTTATAGTTGGCTGTCTCTAAGGCAGGGTAGCATGGCCGAGGAGCATTGCAGAGCAGAAACAGTCCATGTCATGGTTGGCCAGGCAGAAGGCAGCAAAACAGTAAGCAACAAAAGCAGAAGTTTTTCCCTTTTATCATTTCCAAACTATCTGCCTTTTGGCAACACCTCCCATACCTGTAGGTGTCATAGGTGGGGCCTTCCCATTATCCACACAGAGCTATGCATGAGCAACAGTGGATTAATTTAATAACCACACACCCTTAATCCCAGTTTCACACAATCTAATCCCAGCATTCAACATCCTAGGTCCACCCACCTCTGAAAAATCCCACCTATGAACACATTGGGAGGTTTTGGGGGGCATCTAGATACAAAGTGAATCAGCTTACATTGATCCAATGGAGAAATGAGTCACATAGGATAGATCGATGGAAAGGCAAAAGGCATTTTTGGAAAGAGATGGATCCAAATGCTCTAGTAACACATTTGACATTCTCCACTTTTGACTAAGTAAATGAAATTTAACTTGACTTCCTAGTGCCAGGATTTGCATATTCAGTCTATTCCTCTGTGTAGAGGAGAAGTGGGGGAGCCTTTTATACCCCAGACCTGAAGAAGTTTGTAAGCAACTTGACTCCAAAGGAAAAAAATTCTAAGTTGTAGAGGTCCCATTTTTCAATACTGGTTACAAGTAGGAAATTAGACACCTGTGAAGCAGGAACATAGAGCATGGCTAAAACTAGCTAGGCAAAGAGACATAACTAGATCCCAGGACACAGCTGCAAAACATTTCTCACAGCCCTGCATGTGAACTTGTGTGAATTTGAGCAGGTTTTTGATAAGATGACCTGAACATGATGCCAGGATGAAAATACAAAAAGAGGGAGAGTCATCACTAAGAACTTACTGTCATGCCTCTTTAGGGTAGCCACTTCTGTATTGTAAGGTATATTTTTATTTTTTCCTCCAATTTTACTCAGCCCAAATGCATTCTACAGAGCCTATTTTTCACATACACTTTTGGTTTTTTTTCTCCTATCTTTAATAAATGTGAAGCTTTGCCACTATTTTGGCTTTTTTTCTGAATTCTTTTTGTCAGGGACACAAAGGACCTAATAATAATCTGTAAAAGGAAACCATAGCACCCCAAATCCTAGTAACATTCAGAGAAGGACACAATATTTATATGACATTGATTATACAATATTGTTTGCTATTATATATGTAGTTCAGCATTAGGTAGTGTTGTTAATCTCTGTCTGCAAAATTTATCAATACATTTTTATCATAGGTTTTTATGTGTAGGAAAAAATATGTATACTACATGGGTATGTAATTGATAATGTGTGTGCCATTATCAATATCATGTTGAGTTTCAGGCATACATTGGAGACATTGAAACATTATTTTTTCATTTTTTTTAAATAAGGCTATGTTACTCAGTTTATATTACATGGAAGCAGAGAAGGGGCAGAACTGATGTTTGTCTGAGCAGACTTATGGGCAAACAACTTGCCTGCAGACAAACAATATAACCACATTGTATTATGCAAACTACATGGAGTGGGCCAGGAAGAGTTGAGCAGCCATGAAAGAATTCAAAATATTTAGGGACAGTTATCCACTGTGGTTTGGGTTGTAGAAGTGGAGAAATGAAAAAGTCCTCCAGGCTTGGTAGAATCCTGAACTTGTTTCCCATTCTCTGTCTTGTTATCCATCCTGCTCAGGTGTCTGATTTTGCTTGTAGGTCAGTGGCTTTCAATATGTGACTATATTGGGAGATGTTTTTTCTCAAGAAGAGAGGGAGTGAATTTTATTGGCATCTTGTGATATTAGGCCACAGGTGATGCTAAATGTCATAAAATGAAGAAGAGAGCTTTCACTAAAAGTAAATAATTTTATGGTATATCAACAGGACTGACTAGTATTTTTAGTTTTGATTATGAACTCAGTCTAAAGCTCCTTTCCCCTCTGCACAGGTCCTGCAGATGGGTCTTAACTTTTATCCCACTTGTTAGTCACAAATAAAAAAATATTTTTAATGAGTTCCATCCAGGAAGCATTATTTGGTCTTTCTGGATTTCAGGTTATTGTGTATCAAAAAATTATAACAGTTCCTTAGCCACTAATAATCTTGTTATGAAAAAGCACAGAATTTTCATATAAGACCTTTCAAGGACCTTTGAATTTCTTGTATCAGAATTCCTAAACTATGATCCAGTGATATAATATTCTTTAAGTATTTTCATAGTTCCTGTGGTGTGTCAGGTTATGTAGAATAGCCACAATAAATATGACTGTAGAGTTCACCCAAAATACCACTATATTCTATAAGGTGGTATATAATTTCAAATAATTAAAATGGAGAAATGTGGTTGGGCCTCCAGATTAAACCTTAAGATAGCTATAGCATTTCAAAGGGAAACATACTTATAAATGATTTGGATTCAACTAGAAAAATAGATGGATGTGTTTATAGTACTATGGGAGTTTGTCCTAAAAAAGTAAACATAGTGGGTACCCTGGTGCTTTCCCTGGAAAGTGGCTCTCATTTGCACAGAGTTGCTAGAGTGGCACTGAAATATGTTTATATGAAGAGAATCTATAGGGCTGGGGATTTAGCTCAGTGGCAAAATCTATGAAAAGCATTCATGGAGATACTTCATTTATATGTATATCTTGAAGGGTTGATGCATTTGGCAGTTTATTTTGCTTAGACACCTAGTGTTTACTTTTTTGTTGTACCTACAAAATACTTGATAATACAGAACTTAAACAGTATTTTAACTCACGGTTTTAGAGATTGAAGTCAGTTGTTTTTCCCAGTGAAGAAATAGCATAGTGGAAGAAAATGAAGAAAAATAATTGCGAGAGAACCAGGAAGCACAAGGCAAAATAAGTGCCAGAGAGAAAGGGGGAGGAAAACGTAATGTCCCTAATGTCACACTTCCATGACCCAACCAGACACACCAGCAGTGTGCTTTACTAATATCCCAGGCATTTCTCATGCCAAATAGGGTATTAACCAAGAGTGTCACATGAGTCTGGATATTTTCCCTCTAACAATATTAATGTAATAAAAGAGAGTTACTACTTTTAAGGAAGGAATTACAGGGGGCTTACAGTCTGAAGTCCTTAGGTTTTCTTGCCTCGACACCAGGAAGTGTATTTATTCAGCAGTCACAAACCTCTCTTTGACAGTATTTTCCTGGCTTAGAAGGAGTAAATCAACACATATAGTATGAGAAAGTCTTGTTCATAAAGCCAAAGAGTTTATTCTTAATTTCTCTCCTCTCACAGCTGTAGGCCCTCTTTCTCTTCTGTTGTGTCGTGCCCTTGCCTGGACTTTTGACCGTCTAACACAGTGATTCATTGGTGAATTAACTCTGGAACTGGCTTAGCAAACAGGTGACCCCATTTGGAAGAGCAACATGCAGGAAAAACCCACTGATTCAGTAAAAGACTGGAGTAGCCAGGCAAGTGCATTCCGGTAGGTAAACTCACCTTTGGGCAAGATGAAGCAAGAGATCACAGGGAGCGCAACACCAGTCAGAGCTAAATAGTGAATTCAAGAACAGTCTAAATTAAATAGCAAGATTCTACCTTGAAAAGAAAAATAAAAGACAGGGAGCTTTGCAAAGCCAGGAGTAAACTTCTCAAACGCAGGCTAGGATAGGTCAGCATCCCCAGAGACAAAACTGGTTTGAGCAGTGTCTGGTTTACAATCTCTCATTGTAGTTGCGCTCACACTGGCAAGGGGTCACTTTAGTTGTCATTCTCAGCGCAGAGGGCGGGCAGATAGAATAGCAGCCAACCACTATTGAGGGGCCGGCTGTATGAACTGTCCAATCAGGTGCCCCGTGTTGGGTGGGCTCTTTTCCCGGGCTCCAAAATGTTGGTTCCGAGCCGAGTGCAGAGAGCCGCCCGGCTGGGTAACTGCGGCTTTGGGTGTTCTGCTGGTGGCAGCTTGCGTGGGAAGCACCCGGGGAGACCCTCCAGCCGCTCAATGGTGACGTTGTGGGATGGGTGCCCATAAACGCGGCAGGCGGGGATGGCCTGGCGGTGAGGCGGTGAGGGCTGGGTGGAAGCAGGCGCAGCAGCAATGGCGGCCTGGAGCCTCGCGTTCCTCTGCTTCGCCGCGCCGTGCGCACCGTCCTGGCCGCCCTTCTCGGGCGGGTTCGTTCCATCCACCCAGCACCCTGTCCTTCCCCAGTCACCCCGCCAGGCTAGCGTGAGGCCGGCAGCCGCAGCCCGTAGCTGCAGCTCCACTTGTGTGCAGAGTGGGTATTTGTGGGGAGACCCTGATTGCAGTGGGGAGTCAGCCTGGGGGAGCCGTGGTGTGCGGAATCTCTGGGTTCGTCCTCCCTCCAGCAGAACTAAAGGACTTCAGTTTTATGCATATCACTGCGGAGTTTCAGAGCCACGATTTAACTGCCCAGGCCAACGCTGCCTTGTAATCATAGTAAATGGCTAAAATTCCAATATGTGCCATATTGCCAAACTCAGTGTGGGTGAGGAGAATTGAAAGAAAAGATCGCTACTCCTGGAGGCGCCACGCCTGTAATCCTAGCATTTGGGAGGCAGAGGCAGGAAGTTCACTGGGAGTTGGAGACCAGCCTAGGCTATTTTGTGAGTTCAGGCCAACCTGAATTACATCGTGAGAACCTGAGTCAAACAATACAAAGAGGAAGAAAGAAAGAAAGATTGATTTAATGTTGCTCGCTGTGTGAGGCAGTGGAAGAGCCCTTGTCAAACATGTAGTGAACTCCCATGTTACATACGAACCAATGCAAAAACAATTCTTATCTTAATGAAGTGGCACCTGTCCTAAAAGAAAGAACACTTAAGTAAAGCCTTCTCATAGAATTGGAATGCCCAGAAAAAAGGAGAGGATGTTAATGTGTTAGCAAAGGTAGTGGTAAAGTCTTCCTGGTAAGCACTAACTACTAGAAGAATTGCCTATTACACACAGAGTGGGAATATCATTAAACTTAGACAACTACAGTGACATGGGAATAAGAGTAGAAAGGAGAGGGGTAGCAGCTCAGATATTTGCAATAGACTTTGGATGGTAGACACTTATTAAAGAGAAAAACAGTTTTAAAGCAAGATAATTAGAGGGGTAACAATGGTTAATATGGTGCCTATTATTATCTTTAGTTACTCAGAGTACAAGGTAACTGCATTTAATTGTCCAAATAATATTAGCACAAACCTTTCTTTGCAATGAATGAAGAGAAATTAGTATTATAAATATCTTAACTAGCATTTCAGCTTCTCACACTAGGGAGACAATATGAAGTTCACACATGCGAATCTAATTTATTTTACTTATGAGTATGGTGTCTAGTTGCATCCATTTACCTATAAAAGCCTCAAGTTTTATCTTTCTTTAAGGAATCACCACACTGATTTCCAGAGTAGTTGCCCCAGTTTACATTCCCACCAACAGCGTTCCTTTTTTCCCCCACAGTCCTCCAGCATTGGTCAGTGGTTGATTTCTTGATCAAAACCCTTCTTTCTCACTTGAGGTAGAATCACAATGTTTTAATTTACACCTCTTGAATGACCAGTGATGTTGAATATTTGTTTCATATATTTGCTGCTTGTATTTCTTCATCTGAGAAGTGTGTGTTCTCAGATGCGCATTTCTAGATTGGGTCTATAAATTTGGGAGGTCTTGATTTTTTTTAAGCTCTTTATATGTTCTCCATAGTAGTCCCTTGTCTAAGGAACACCTGGCTAACATTTTTTCCCACATTGTGGGTTTTCCCTTTACTCTGTGGGTGGTTTCTCTTGCTGTTGCAAAAGCTTTTTAATAAGATGAGATCCCAGTTATTGATTCTTTGTACTAGTTCCTATGCAATCAGTGTTTTATTCATTAAGTCTTTGGCTGTAGAGACTATTTTAAGAATTGAGATGCTGATTGAGGTGAAATTCTTATTGTAGGAATAGTGTATTAGGAGTAAAACCTGAAATACGAAGTTTGCAGCCTGTTTTCTGTGCAGGGAGGAGCAAATGGGAGGAGAAAGAAAATGGATGAGGTGTTGATTGTGGTAAAATCCAGGCATACAACAGATACGTTTTCTTCCGCTGATCTGGTAACTTAATCATTTTTTAAAAAATTTTTGAGACAGGGTTTCTTCTATATATTTCCAGTTGGCATTGAACTTACCATGTAGACCAAGTTTGCCTCCAACTTTTGACAATCCTGTTGATTCTGTTTCCTGAGTATTGAGACTAGAGGTGTGTATAACACATTTGTCCCTAATTGCTTTGGAGGCAAAAATGGAAATTAGGAAATTGTCTGAGCTTATCTCACTTAAAAATTGCTAGGTATCATCTAAGCATTATGGAAAGGGATTTCTCCAGGATACAACAGATTTTAGGTGTGGTTGATGAATTTGGGGTATTTTCTCTCCACCTTTTGGTATTTTTAAAATTTTGAGACCAGGTCTCACTGTTTTGCCCAGGCTGCAGTAAACTTGATCATCCTTCAGCCTCCTGGATTGCTGACATGACAGGCATGTACTGTTATGCCTGGCTGATACTAGGGGTTCCTTAATCACCACTGTTATACAGGATTACTGTTCGTGGTTAAATAAAATGTCAAGGAAGCATGGTGGTGCCACATTTTATCTTGGCCACTTGGGACACTGAGGCGTAGTTATTGTACTAACAATAAGCTGGACAATGAAGCAAGACCCAGATCAACATAGAGTAAAATCACTTGGGCCTGTGTCTCCAATCTAAACTAACTTGTGTAACATATTCAGTGCCCTGGATTCAGTCCAATACTGAAGCATAAAAGTAAAAGTGATGTGTACTCAATGGAAAATTTACTTTGATTTGGAATTTATACTGTTTGCACACTAGAGGTCTGTGGTACAGTATTTGGTCAGAATGCCAGTCAGCAGCAGTGAGTCCTGCTCTGTCAGAGAGAGGATGCCAGGTGGAATATCCAGTGATTTATGGTGTAGCAATTCATTAAACTACATCAAATATTTCATATTTTATTGTTAAATAAGCTATGTGTTACATATTTTCTCAAATATAAGTCAAAATAAATATTTGTCAGTTTCAAAAAAGACAAGGCATAGATAGCAGTGTTTGCTAGATTATGTATATTCAGTGTATTTGCAATACATTAGTTTTTGAGCTGCCTTTGGGTTGATCAAGATATTTTCCCTTGGTAACCCAAGCAGAATGTATGGGCTCATTCCTTTAACTCTGTATAGGGCTTCTCTGTAGAATATGCAACTTGTCAGATCATACCTTGTGTTGAGTGCTATATTGATCAGGTTCTGTAAAACAACTGAACTGGGATACTTTATGAGTAGTGTTTTGCTTTGTAGAAAAGCAGTGCTGTGGTTTTCATTTTTTGGTTTTGGTTTGGTTGGGTTTGATTTGGTTGTTTATTTGCCTGAGTTAATACTATGGAGAGGTTCACCACACTGGTCATACTATCTGGCTTGTTCCATGAAGACAAGGTGCTAGGATACAGATTGTCAATGATCAGATTCAGGATTGAGCTGTTTGATCACAAGGCACCAATCACATACAATGATAAAGAGAAAACACTTCCATTCTTAGTTCTGTTCTATGCTGATTGTGGCAACTACTCTTACTGCCACAGTGTTGGAGCAAGTATATGGCTTTCTACTCTACTGTTTTCTGTTTTCTCATTGCCTCGTCCTTTCCTTAGTAGACTGAACTCATGTCTGCCTGGAACTGTCACCTCTCAGACGTGAAGCTCTTTTTCCTTTGCAGTGACTTAGATCTCTCTAGGGATAGAGGTGATCATGAGCATTTGTTTGGTGTTCCACATGTGACTGCAGTCTGCTGTCCCTGATACTCCTCCAGCTTCTGAATTCCCCATACTCTATAAACAACTCTCTCAAGTTGGCATCCTGGAGAACCCCATTGGAGAGGTCTCTGGAGAAGAGCACAGGGGACAGAGCTTCAGTTCACTCATGCCTTAGTCTGACTTATGCACCCTCAGTGTGTGTCATCATCATAGTATAGCAAGAGACTTTTTGTAGGCTTTTGCTCTAGTAGAATCTGAAAAGCAGTGAGGGAAGGAAGAGAGGAGAAAAAGCACCTGGCATGGTGGCACATGCCTGTAATCCCAGCACTCAGCAGCCTAAATCCAAAAGTTTACCATGAGTTTGAGGTCAGCCTGAGCTACATATTGAGACTCAGTTTCAAAAACAAAAGCTAAAAATTGTTCACTTGCAACCTAAGATGTTTGTGTCACTCAGCTTGGTTCTGTAATGCAGAGTTAGAAAAATGTCACCATGTGTGATCTTTTTACCCTCTCACCCAGAAATTTATGTGTCCACTGACCCTGCCCAGTCAGAGGCTTTCAGTCACTGGTGATTCTATACTTAGAAAACCTGTGGATGTAACATAGCACCTTGTTTGCCTTCTCCACAGCTATGGGAAAACAGGTGTTTCAAGTTCTGTCAGTGATATACATGCACTGGAGGTACTCTTTTTTTTTTTTTTTTTTCTTGCTGCTCTAGAAACAGAGACACCACTGGTGCTCAGGAGCACATTTGGTAGTGCAGAGAATATATATTTAAAATTTAATACACACACCCCACAATACCACCTACAGGGGGCAAAAGTTTCTTTTTCTCTTCCCAATAAACTCCAGATGCTTTCAGATTTGAAGAATTTTATTGATTTGAATTGATACCTCATGTTTTCAGTCTTTTATGCCTTCTTTTACCCCTTACTGTGTAAGCGCTTTTGTAATTTATTTGCTTATATTTTCACATTTGTGTTTAATCTAGTTTTTAAGTGAACTATTTCTCTTTGCGTTATCAGTCATTGAAAATGAAAATACCTTGCATAATATTTTTTATTTTGAAGGGAATAAAACCAAATAGAACAGAACAAAACCAAACAGTGAGAACAGTATTGGATTTCAGAAACAAGACAGAAGGAGACATTCCCCATAGTTGCTGTATTATATATTGTTATCCTCTAAACAGATGCTCAGACTACTGGCTTTAGGACCGCAAAGTCAATCAATCAATCAACACAAACATTAAGTTGTTTGTGTAATTTAGTTGCTATAATGCAAAGCCTGTGTTCCTTCAAATCAGCCAGTTGCCTACTGCAGCAATGGGTGTGGGTGGGGTGGGGATCTTGCTGTCTCAGTCAGTGCACCAACTGGCTCATAGAAAGAGTGGGCTGAGTTCTTGGTTCTCTTCCCAGCCCTCATGACTGCTGATGGCTCACAGAAAGGGTGAGTTGACTTCTTGGTTGTGTTCTGGCCTGTGACTACCTCTGGCTCACAGGAAGGGCAGGTTGATTTCTTGGTTCTCTTCCTGGCTTTCGTAGCTGCTGCTGGCTCACGGGAAAGGTGGGTTGATTTCTTGGTTCTTTTCCTGGCCCACATGGCTGTCACTGGCTTATGAAAAGGACAGATTGACTTCCATAATTTTTAATCTGCAAGATAATTTCTTTGGTGAACAGAAATCATGTCTTTTTTTGTACATTTTATAGTCACCTTAATGTTTGTGCCTTTACAAATTAAATATCTGAAGATTTTTCCACTCTGAACAGATGAGAAAGTGACTTCCTTAAACCTTCTTCCATTTGTTACTATTTCTTATTTCATATTTTTGGATTATGTCTGCCTAGAGTGGACTTTTGAGTATTTGAGATGGGAATATCAGGTTTACTTTGTCCACGAAATATACAGTTCACTACCATAAATGTTTGATTCATTAGTTATTCCTCTTGATTTGTACTTCCAACCATATCAAATCTCATTTTTGAATACAATAAGTATTTCTTGGTAAGTTTATTAGGTTTAAATGTGGCCTAGTGTTCAGACTTCAGTTACTCTAATTCTACAGTGTGTTTCAGAAATGGAAAGGGAAAGTTCTTTACTTTTTAATTGCAAATTTGAAAAGTAGAGTGCTGCCCTTTGTTTTTTTCAGAAGGGGTTGTAAAAGATGTTTGTTACATTCATAGTTTCTTCAGTGATATTATAAATGTACTTGTATAAGTAAAATTAGAAGAATTTATAGCATATCACATCATCAAATTTAAGTCTGTATGTTATTTTCTATGTATTCAGATAATCCTGTCCAATTTTTTTTCTTCTTCTTTTTGAGTAAGGATTCCCTAGTTTGTCCAGGTGACCATGAACCCATGTAGCACAGGCTGGACTGGAACTTGGGTTGTTCTTCTGCCTCAATCTCCCTGACTGTTGAGATTACAACATACCTGATTATTAAATTTTATTTGTGCATAGTATTTCTCAATATGACTATGTTATAGATTTTTATTTTTGTGATAAGATTTTTTAAAGGTGGATATGTAAATGTTTGCAGGTATATGACTGTTTTTCATTGTTGAAGTCTTTCCTTTGCAATGATACGTGAGGAAGAATACTTTGTATAAAACAAAATGTTGGCACAGATTGAGATGAGTAGCAGAACGGTCCATCTATTAATTCCTTATAAGACTGATACTAGTTTACTGAAAAATTGGTAAAATTTCAATCTTCTAATAAAATATTTTTAAAAATATAGTTTATTTCCTAAAATGTTCATGATAATGCATTATCTTAAGGGTATTCTTTGCCCTTTGATTCTATTAATAGCAAATGACTTTTAAAAAACTTCTAGTGTGTCAAAAACTCATTCTTAAACAACTTAAATCAGACATCATTAGTTTATCTGTAGTTACTATGTATATACTGAACTTTATTTATTTTATGGAAAAAAGTAAAAAAAAAACACCTTAATAACAAAATGATAGGAGAATAACAATAGTTAATACATTGCATATTGTTATCTTTAAAGTAGTTACCCAGAGAACAACATAGAGGCATAAAAAATTCTCCAGTTGATACTAATATGAACCTTTCTTTTCAATGAACTAAGACACACTAGTATTATAACTTGAATTTTTTCTTTTTTCTTTTTTCCTTTTTCCCTTCTTTTCCCTGTCCTAGTTCCTTTTTTCTTTTGAGGTTTGTACATTTTAAACCTTATTTACTCTTTCAGTTTCTCATAGTGTACACATATGAGTCTGATTGATTTCAATTTTGAGTGTGGTCTCAAGTTGCATCCATTTACCTATAAAAGTCTCAGGTTTATCCTTCTTTATGACTGAGTAGTACTCCATTGTAGAAAAAATACCACATCTTTTTTTATCCATCCCTTGCTTGATGGGCATTTGAGTTGTTTCCAAGATTTAGCTATTACAAATTGTACTGCTATATACATAGGTGTACATGCTGTGGTATGATGTTTTTAATTCTTTTGGGAAGATTACAGGGGACTACCTGGGTCAAATAGGACCTCTAATCCTAATTTTTTGAGGAATTTCTATACTGATATCCATAGTGGTTGCACCAATCTGCATTGCCATAAATAGTGAAGATGGGTTGCTTTTTCCCCACAAGTCCTCCATAATTTGTTATGGGTTGATTTCTTGATGATAGCCATTCTTTCTGGGGTGAGATAGAATCTCAGTGTTATTTTAATTTACATTTCTCAAAATGATGAATGATGTTGAGCATTTTTTCATACATTAATGTGCTATTTGTATTTCTTCAGTTCAGAAGTATATATTTATCTTAGGTGCCCATTTTTGAATGGTGTCTTTGAATTTGGGAGCTCTAATTTTTTTCAGTTCTTTATATGTTCTAAGTCCTTTGAGGGAAAATTGGCTAAAATCCCACTCCATGGGTTCTTTTTACTCTTGATGAATTCTTTTCATGTACAAACACTTTTTAATAAGATGAGATCCCAGTTGTTGATTTTTCTTTGCTTACATCTGTATCTTCAAGATTTCTACTTACTTTCTCTTCCAATAGATGTATTGTTTCTGTTTTAACATTCAGATCTTTGATCCATTTTGATTTTAGGTCTAGTTTTAGTCTTCGGCATGAAAAGAGCCAGTTCTTCCAGTACCATTTTTTTCAAGAGGCTTTCTCCCAGTGAACATGTTTATTCCCTTTATCAAAGATAAGGTGGCTGGGTGTGCTTGTACTTGTGTCTGCATTTTCTTATGTGTTCCATTGATCCTCAGGTCTGGTGGTTTTTTTTTTTTTTTTTTTTTTTTGCCAGAACTACACTGATTTTATCACAGCAGCATTGTAGTATAATTTCAAGTTAGGGACTGTGATGTCTTCTGCCTTGTCTTTGCTGTCCAGAAGTGGTCTTGCTATTGGAGGTCTCTTCTGTTTCCACATGAATTTTAGGAATGTTTTTTCTAGATCTGTGAGGTACACTATTTTGATTGAGATTGCATTAAATCTATGTAACAATTTTGGTAGTATGGCCATTTTGACTATGTTGGTTCTTTTCTATAAAGCAAGGAATATCTTTCTGATAATCCTCTTCAATCTCCTTTTACAGTTATTGTAATTTTCAGTATACAGATCTTTTACTTGGTTAGATTGATTTCTAAGTATTTCATTATTTTGGATGCTATTGTGAAGGGTATGGTTTTCCTGAACTTGATTTTAAAAAATGGTTTGAGAGCTGTTCCTTTATATTTTGTTTTCTGATTGCAAATTCTTTGGTTTTATTGTATTTACATAGTTTAGTGAGTATTAAAAATATGAGAAAGACTATATTATTTTCCAGTTGATCTCTGAGAAGATAGATCTCTTGGCATTTTTGTAAGATGTTGCACCTTGATACTTTCTTGATTTATGGGCAATGATTTTACCTCTTCCATTTCAATTCTTATATCACTTATTTCTTGGTTTTTATTAGAGACTTCAATAAATAATCAGAAATTAACATTTTGAAAACATGTTTATTGCCAATATTCAAATAATCACATGAGATTTTTCTTTATTGATTTAAGTTTCTGATGCTGAATTATCTTGATCCTTGATAAAACATATAAGCATCACTTAATTATGATATTGTGGCTCTCTCTGTGTGTGTCTGTGTGTGTTTGTAGTTATGTATACTTCAGGTTGCATCTTGGGCATAACATATGCTAGGGACTAATGCTACCACTTAGCCTTCCTGCCAAGATGAAAAGTTATTTTCTAATCACCCCTTGTAATTTTACTATTTAATGTTTATACTGACATTGAAAATTGCATTCATAGGTGTTACAGCCTTTTTTTCTAAACTTGTTGCCTAGTTTCCAGTAAAAATCATAGTAACTTGATGAAATTTCTGCAGAGAGTTCCTATTTATTTGTGTATTTATTTATATACAGAATCTCATTATGTAGCCCAGGTTGGCCTTGAACTCATGAATCCTCCTGCCTCTGTCTCCTAATGCTGGGGTTACAGATATGTACCATCATGCCTTGCTATCCTATCTCTTTTTTTTTTTTAATAAGACATAGGAAACCTCATATAGCTAAGCATCTGTTTTTAGTATAGTGGTTGCATTAGTTTATAGTTTATATACACAGCAAAAGTTCTGTTATTCATCTTGGGGAATTGGTGCATATACATGTCTCATCTTCATCTATATCTTAAAATTTCATTGAAACACCTATAATCCCTCTGGGAGATAAACTTATGAATGGAAACTTTTGTTTGTACTGAGTTGCTTGCCAACTTGATGGATTCTTCACAACCCTTCTTATTCATTTCTCATGTTGGAAATTTTACATATTATTAAAAATTTATATCTACTATCTAAAGCTCATTAAATGATAGTTTAATTATACTTTTTATCTTAAAATATCCTCAGTCAGCCGTGTGCAGAGATATACTCATCTGCTGCCAGCATTCTAGAGGCTGAGGAACAGGACTGAAACTGAATGGACAGCATGGCCACACAGTAACTCCTTCTCAGAAATCAAAATGTCAGTGGTCTTGGCAAATACTTCTCACTTATATAGTGAATTTTGCTATTATACCTGCCTTGTTGTTCTTTGTCTTGTTTATAGTTTTCAGATTATTGATTACAGTTTTGTTATTTAATGGATGCAATGTCCTCATGAACTGTTTTCCTAAACATATTTCTTAAAACCTTTATTTAACTGAAAATTTTTTTTACTTTAAACTTTGACAATATTCTTAAATTATACCTAATTCTAGATATTTTAAAATTCATTTTGTGATTTATATTTGAAATAAATTATTTAAGAAGGAACTTTGCATCTAAAACATGGGAGAAATGAATAAGGTTTAGGTATAGAGCACGAGATTAGCGACACAGAAGCCCAGGATTCCCTTCCTGTCACTGAGAAATGAAAGCAAATAGGATTTGTAAATCTATGTATTTTCCACAACTTCTAATTTTTTGTGTAATTATTGAGACAATATTTACATTTAATAAGTGGGGGCAGATTGAATGCTCTAACAGAACTTTTGTAAAACTTGCCCTTTTGGAAATGTTTATTCTGGTTTTTTTTTAATGGTTTAAATATATCTAACACCCCATACATAAATATTATTAAGGTATTTAGAATGCACCATTTAACTATTTTATTTCTATCTCAGTGAAGTTGTGCTGTTCACTACATGAATTCCAGGGATCATTTCAAATATATTTCTGATTTTATGCAGGTTGCCTAACAATACAAAAACTACTAAACTGCTTGATCTTGAAATTGCAGTTCCTTTGCTTTATAATCCCAGTATTCTGTTTTTGCATGTGTGTAGTGCCATCCCTTGCTTCTTTCATTTTTAATTTAAGTAATTAATTAATTAATTAACTTATTTTCATTTTCTTGAGACCGGGTCTCACAGTGTAGCTCAGACTGGCCTTTAACTGAGTGTGGAACTCGAGGTAGTCAACCTGCACTGACCTCCCAAGTGCTGGGGTGACAGGGCTGCACTTCCATGTCCAGCTCTCTTTCTCTCTTTTTTTGTTCAGCTTTCATTTTTTAAACAATGTGAAATAAGATGTTTGGAGAGAAAACCAATATTACAAATGGAAACCGATATACAGTGCTTTTTTTTTTTTTGAGCTTAATTTGTTTTACAATTTTGGGGAAATGAGTGTGTCTGTTCATATGGAGAAGACAGCCATGGTTGTGCTTGTCACCAGACGTGGAGTTTGCAAATGGTAGCAAAATTTTATTGAGTGCTTTTGTTTGCGAACTAAATTATTTGGGAACAGAAGCATTTGTGAAACAAGATGTCACTGTATCTTTAAATAATCAATGGTGACACATTGTCAAAAAATGTTTATGTAACACCCAAATCAGGCATTTCTTAGAACATGCACACTGTGAGAAGCTTGATCATCCTGTGCCTGATTGCAATTGCAGTAAATGCATGCACTTTCCTGTAGTCAGTGTGTGTGTTTGCAGGGAACCTATTAATTAATTAAATTCTGGCCTAAGGCCTTAATACAGTGGTCTCAATTTGCTTTATCACCATAGAAAATGTTAGAATAATAATTATCAAATAGTTTTTCATTAACATACAATTGTTAAACAGTACCTGGCCTCTTACACCCAAATGCTCATTTTTCACCTGCTGGCCAGTGAATAAATCAAAGGAGTGTGTGTATCTGGTTAAGAATGAAGAGTTTGCTCAAAACTCACAGTGAGAAGATGAAGGGGCCTCTTTTCCTCACATTACTGTCTCTCCATTAAAGGTGGGCAATAGTGGTTTAGCTTGAGGAACAGTGCACAGTGTGCACAGAGATAATGCAAAGCTCCACACTAGCTTTTTCCCTTCTAGCTGTCCTTAGCTCATGGTGCCCTTTCTTAGAAAGGAAACCAGGCTCCAGGCTTCTTGGTGTCATCATCTGCATGTTTTGCTTTTCCTTTGGCTAAGGAGAGGTGGGAAAACTGTATTCCCTAGGCCTCAGGAATCCACTTTTCTGTAAATGGAATAAAAACTCTTTAATGTCCTTCATCTGGGCATAGTGGCCCACATCTGTAATCCTAGGAGTATGGAGGCTGAGGCAGGAAAATCACTTCGAGTTGGAGGCCAGCCTGGACTGCATATCCTTTGTCAAAGTGACCACAAAGAAATAATACAGTTCTGTTTGTCAGTACTTGTTACAGGACTATTTTATTTGTGTACAGCCTAAAATTTCACTGTTGTATTTTTTTATTACATCTTTGCAATTCATGCACTTAATCATCTTGAAGCATGATTATATACCACAGCTTCTTTCTTTCTAGTTTTTTCTTTGTTTGTTTGTTTTAAAAAGAATAAATCAAAACAATACAGAGTTTCAAAACAAGATAGGAAATTAACAATGGTTAATATTGTTGTCTTTAAAATAGTTGCTCCGATTACCAAATATTGGCATACAAAATTAATCAAGCAGTATAAGCATTAACTGTTTCTTTCAGTGAACTAATAGAATGAGTAGTACAATTATCTTAGCTCTTTCTTTTTAATGCCTTCTCTCTCCTCACCCCTTTCTCCCTTCTCTAATTCCATTATCCCCATTTTCAATCTTACTGAGATTTATTAATCTTAGCTCATGTTATAGCATATAATGTTTACATTATATATTCTTAATATATAATTTATGTTAATATATTCTTGTACATGGCATATCTTCATTCTACTTACTATTTCATTCTACATTCTATTTTCCCCCTTCACTCCTCCTCACCTTTCAGACTTTTTCCACTGGGTCACATCCCTATTACAAAAGATCCATCTTCTGGTCCTCTTCTATCCATTGTATATTATTCTCTCTGTTTGTACTTTTCTTCACTCAAAAGAACAGTACCATATGGTGTTTAAGCTTCAGTGTCTGTATTATTTCATCAACATGATATTTTCAGAGGCATCTGTTTTCCTGCAGAAGTCTCAAGTCTGTCATTCTTTATAGCATGATAGTGTGCCGTTATTTATAGTTATCCCATTCTCTTTATCCAGTAATCTGTTGATGAGTATAAAGTCTGTTTCCAGGATAGTTATTATGAGCTGTGCTGCTATAAATATTGGTATGCATGGATTACTGTAGTATAAGGTTTTAAGTTCTTTGGGAAAGATACCTGGAAGGGAGAAAGCTAGGTCATATGGAATTTCTAACTTCAGTTCTTTGAGAAATCCCCATATTGACTTCCCTAATGGTTGTATTAGTTTACATTCACACCACAAATGAAGAAGGGTTCCTTTTCACCACAGCCTCACTAGTATTTGTTATTGTTTGATTTCCTAATGATTGCCATTCTTTGTGGATCTTTCTGCTGGTCAGAAATATTGAACATTTTTTTCATGTATTTGTTGACTATTTGTGATTTTTCCTCTATAAAGTGTATGTTCTTATCTTTTGCCCACTTCTGGACTGGATCATTAATTTTAAGTGTTTTAATTTTTCCCTTCTTTATATACTATTATTGCTCCTCTATTTGAGGAATAGCTGGCAAATTTTTTTCCCATTCTGTATGCTGTCTCTTCACTCTCTTTTGCTTTAAAGAGGCTTTTTAATCTGATATAATCCCCTTTGTTAATTCTTGCCATTCTACTTGGGCAATTGGAGTTCTGTTTAGGAAGTCCTTTCCTACATCTGCAAGTGTTTTCTGCTTTACCTTCCCATAGGTTTAATGTTTCTCTTTTAATGTTTAGATCTTTGATTCACTTTGGTGTATGGCGAGACATATGGGTCCAGGTTGTCTTCTGTACACATAACTAGTTTTGCAAGTACAACATGATGAGCAGGTTGTCTTTCCACCAGCATATGCTTTTGGCCTCTTTGTTGAGGATCAAGTAGTGGAATATGTCCGGAGAAGTTTCTGTGTCCTTGCTTCTGTGGCATTGATCCACATGCCAATTTAATTCCAGTACTGTGCTGTTTTTGTAAATCACTCTTGCTTTGTAGTATAGCTTGAAATCAGATGTCTATATGTCTTGGTTTGTTTATTTGTTTGTTTTTGTACTGGGGATCGAACTCACGACTTCATGCATGCCATGCAGGCACTTGTGCCACTAAATCCCCAGACCCCTGCCTCCTGTTTTTGTATTGTTGAACAAAATTGCTCATGTTCTCCATCTCTTCTGGTTCCATGTGAATCTTAGGCTTGTTTCTTGAAGATCTGTAAAGTATGCTGTATTTTGCCTGGGACTGCATGAAATCTGCATAAAAGTTTTGGGAGTGTGGACATTTTGACAATGTTGATTCTGCCTATCAAGATGTAGGAACATCTTTCCATTTTCTAGTGTTCTCCCAGTCTCCTTCCTCCAAGTTCTGTAGTTCTCTATCCCAAGGTCTTTCACTTCCTTGGTTAGGTTAATTCTAGGTATTTTATTTTTTTAGAATCTACTGTTAATGGTATTCTTTTCATAATTTTCTTTTCATCCTGTTTATTGGTATACACAAATGCTGATATTTATGTGTTGAGCTTATATCCTGCTACATTACTGAAGTTTGATATGATTGCTGAGTTTTTTGGTGGAGTTCTTTGGGTCTTCTATTTAGAGTATCATGTTCTCTGGAAATAGTGATAATTTCAGTTCTTTTCTATGTGTATCCCTTTTATTTGTTTCTGTTGATTGATTGCTGTGGCTAATGTTTCAGGTACAGTGTTGAAGAGGAGATAATGGACATCCTTTCCTTGTCCCTGATTTTAGGGGGAATTCTTTTAGTTTTTTCTACATTTGGTATGAAGCTGGCTGTTGGTTTGTCATACATGACTGGATGGCTTTTCCCTCATTCCACTCCAGGGCCCTGGCAGTGAGGTGACCTCAGACTGTTCTGCAGCCTGACCTTGCCCGAGCCCTACCTGGCTGCTCCTATTCATTGTGTCTGTGTGAGGAGCCTGGTGCTGGCTCCGGGCATTCTCTCAGGGAGCTGTATGTCGGATGCTTGCCCTTGCTTCTGGCTTTTTACCTCTGCCTCATGCTTGTCCCTGATTTCTTAAGATTGGCATGTTTAATATAGAAAGTTGGGATTGAGTGGGAGAAGGTTTGGAGCAGCCAGGGCTCCTGAGAAAGTTTCTTCATCTGGAGCTTAGTTCATGCAGTTCTTTATCTTTTAACTGTAGGAAAACATTCTATACTAGAGTACCCTTGAGAAAAGATAAAATGAGGGTGAAGAACCCTGTCCCCTTTTTATTTTCCTTCTCTTCCTTGCCATCTGTGCATTGATACAGAAGCAGTGTCTCTTTATCAAAGATTGTTTAGACAGGCTGCACTTAATGGTGAGCCCTTTGGGATGTGTGCATATCCAGCTGTTACTCATTCTTAACCAACAATCTATAGCAAAGTATTTATAAACATAATCCTTTGGAGTATAAATTATTGAGGATTTAAAATTTAGTGTCTTGAACGATGGACTTCAAGGACCTTTCACATTGGGTTTGTTTTAGTCTATCCTAGGAGCTTTAATCTTAGCTTCTTTAGATACTAAGCACTTGGCTAGGTCCTGCTTTGCTCTGCTCTGCTCTTCTTTGCTTTGCTCTTTCTTTCTCCTTCTTTTCTCTCTCTCTCTCTCTCTCTCTCTCTCTCTCTCTCTCCCTCCCTCCCTCTCTCTCTCCTTCCTTCCTTCCTTCCTTCCTTCCTTCCTTCCTTCCTTCCTTCCTTCCTTCCTTCCTTCCTTCCTTCCTTCCCAGTAATCAAACTTGGGACCTTGGGCTTGCTGGTGGGCACTTATGCCACTGACCTTTATCCAGCCCCCTAGGTCCTGCCTTTCTGCAGGACAACATTTAAATTTCCATTTTAATCTTCAAAAACTAGCAGTTGAATAAGCACAACACAATCAAGTGGCAGGACATCCGGAGGTTACTAAAGAAATGCTGGTAGGATAAGGTCCATATTCACATCTAATCTCACAGTGAACCCTTGCTGACTAGATTTATTAGCACATGGCTTTCATGATGAAATGAACTTGGGCATCTATTCCTGAGGAAGGTATTCCCTCTCATTCTTTCTTACACATGCTTCAGGGCTCATGGTAACCTTAAGCTTAGTTCTTAGCCAGGTTACAAGAAGCTGTCTGAGGACAGATACCACATGGCAAAGCAGCAGAGAATGTTGTTACAAGCAGGCTTTTGAGAATGCTAGTAAGGATTGTACACAAGCATTATGGGCTGTCCAAGCAACTGAAAATCTGGGAAACTATTTGAAAGTATGAAGGTCATACTTCATAAACCTTCAATTTTCTCAAACTATGTTTAGTTTAAAGTCATGCTTCTTTAAAAAATACATCATATTAATTGTGTCAGACAGGGCATATTTGTAAACAGTACACTCAACCCCAGGGAAAAAGGATGAAGGTGTCCCTCTTCTGTAGGGGAAAGCACCAGAACCCTTGTACTAGACTTCAGAAAGGAAATCATTGGGTTAATCAGTGTTGCTCTAAATATTATCAAAATGACGCCTCACTGGCAGAAAATGGGATTTGGGCCTGCTCTCAGGCCCAGCAAACAATGGGGAACATTTCCAGTGCAGGCTAACAGCCCCAATCTTCAAGGAGTCTCCAGAGGAATGTTGAATTCCTTATCACTGGATCCCAGGACTTTCAGTGGGATTCATGGATGACCTTGATTGGTGGAGATAAACCTGTTAAAATCCCCATGGGAATCTGGGGACCTCTTCCCTTAGGCACTATGGGTTTATTCTTAGAAAGAAATAGGTTAAACCTACAGGGTGTTGAGGTACTTCCTGAGATGATTGATTCAGACTATTTGAGAGAAATTTATGTTGTTCAGTTGCATGATGACTGGGTTTTTGAACCGGGAGATTATATTGCACAATTGAGTCTTTTACAACTGGTGAAAACTAGAGCTGCTAGTTTAGAACAGATCTGAGGGAATAAAACATGTGACAGTTCCCATAAAGAGGTATTCTTCACTCAAGATATCACAGGCCAATGGCCCATTTATCCTATTAAGATTACAGGAAAATATTTCGAGGAATGTGTGGATACTAGTGCAGATGATTCAGGGATGACTTCATCTCAGTGGTCAGCTGCCTCACCCAACTGACAGTATCAGTCACCTCCTTGGTCAGTTTCTGGCACCCAGGAAGTTCACAGAAAGTGCCACACCTTTGCTCTGTGTAGACCCTGATAGTTTTAAGGGAATGTTTCAGCAATTTGTTGCAGGATTCTTAGTCAATTTGTGGGGCAGGGATCTGCTAAATTCTAATGACTAATTGGGCAATCTCACCTGTTGATAGATGCAAAATATGGGATAATGTTGCAGTACAAGGACAGGGAAAAAAATCAGCAAGATAATCACGAACCTATGAAGCTTTGTCACAGGAATGAAAGAGAAGATCCTGGCTATGAGACAAAATTTTTAATGGGGGTCATTGTGGCTTCTTCCCATCCAAAACTGCTCTGATTGAAATGGAAAGTTTGTGTTTTAGTTGGTTGGATCAGTGGCCCCTACCAAAAAAGCTGATTTGCTTATGAGCATTAGTAGAAAAGCAGTTGAAGGCAAGACATACTGAGCCTTCCACTAGCCCTTAGAATACTCCAGTTTTTGCCATATTGAAAAAATCTTGAAAGTGGAGGCTGCTTCAGGATTGAAGATCTGTGCATACATGTATTTACCCTATGAGTACTTTTCAGGCCAGGTAACCTTCTGCCATTGCATTTCCACAGGACTGGCCTATGATAGCTATTGATCTGGTAAACCATCTTAAGTCAATAGGACTGACTCCATTGTGTTTTTGTCCCTTCCTCTAAATTTGGACCAGGTGCAAGTGCACTTCACTTTGTCTCCACCTCTGTTATTACAAAAACAAAAACAGGGAGACATAGGAGATCAGATAATGAAGATCAAGGCTTAATTGTCCTTCTGTGTGAGCACAAAGGAGAAAAATAGCAAGCTGTGCTCCTTCAGAAGCATGCAGGCATGCTAGCATATTGTAAGTTCCAGGGATATCAACACAGCTGAGATCAGTTGTTTACCTGGGCATATCTGATAGATAATGGGAGGCAGATGGATCTTTTGCTGTCATAATTGATTGCTCCCATGCCTACGTAAATAAAATTTCAAGTAGTCTAAATGTTCATGGCTTTTGTCCACTAGAGGCAAGATTAATTCATGTGTGCATTTCAGATTAATTCATGTGTGTGTCTTTCATCTTTGTTTTGTCCCATTTGGGGATAAACTCACAGACTGTCCTACACTAATATCTCTCTTCCTGTCTTTTATGAATTTTATGTTTCCAAAGTTCATTGGGTTAGCTTTGATGTTTAGATCTTTGATTCATTTTGATTTAATACATAATGAGTGATACAATTTCAGTTTCAATTGCTGCAAAGAAATAATGTTTTTCTAGCACCATTTGTTGAATAGGTTATTTTTCTTTGACATAGGTTTTTGGCCCCATTATCAAAGATCACATAGTTGAGCATGTTTTGGGTTGTTTCTTTACTATCCATCTTGTTCCACTGATCCACATGACTGTTTTTGTCCCAGTACATGCCATTTTTATAGCATGCTTTGTAGATTAGCTTGAAGTCTGGTGTATTGATGCCTCTTTAAAGATCCATGACTGCTTTTGCTATTCAGCATCTCTTCTGGTTCCATAGGAATTTGATTGCCTTTTTTTAGATCTGAAAAATACTATATGTTTTTGATGGTTCAGTTGGGATTGCATTAAATATGTATAAAATTCTTCAATGTATGGACAGTTTTTAATTTTTGGAATTTTTGAGACATGATCTTATTATGCAGTCCAGGCTGGCCTTCAACTCAGTATATATCTGAGACTGGCCTCAAACTCACAAAAATCCTCCTGTTTTAGCATCATGGGGGCTGGAATTGCAGGCATGTGCCACTATGCTCCCTGGGAGTATCATCACTTTGAGAGAGTATTGGTTCTGCCTACCCAGAAATAGGGCATGTGTTTTCTATTTTCTGATTTCCTCTTGAATCTCCTTTGACAGAGTACTGGAATTTTCTTTGAGGAAGTCTTTCACTTTGCTGGCTAGGGCAATTCCTGCAGTATTTAATTTTCTTGATGCTGTCAGGAATGGTAATGTTATCCTTCTCATCAACTTCTGAATGGAGTACAAAACTGCTAATAATTTTTGTGCTGCTTTTGTGTCCTGGTACATTGCTAAAAGTGATTGTTTTGTGTTTTTTTTTTGTGCTTGGTTTTTAAAATTTTTTTTTATTTAAAGAGGAAAAAAAAGGTAGAAATATTACAGAAGTTAAAAAAAAGGATAAACAGTAAGAGATAACTGGTTGATCAATTACATATTGTCCTTTTAGAAATAGTTGTTCAAGTTACAAAATTAGAGCATACAAAGTAGACATTCAAGCAGTGAGACTGCAAACAGATCTGTTCAAAAATCCAAGAACTTATCAATCCTATACACTTAAATATTCATGCAGTTATATCTTTTATAGCACTTCCTATTTCCTCTCTTTTTTACAATAGAAATTATGCATTTTTAAAAATTTTTATTTAAAGAGAAAAAAAAGCAAAAGGGGGCTGGGGATTTAGCTCAGGGGCATAAGTGCCTGCCTTGCAAGCACATGGTCGTAAGTTTGATCCCCGGTACCGATAAAAAAAAAAAAAAGAAAAAGAAAAAGGGTAGCAACAATACAGAATTCTAAAAAAGAAAAAAGCACTAAGAAATCACTAGCTGATAAATAACATATTGTGATCTTGGATATAGTTCTTCCAGTTACAAAATTAACGGATACATAGTAGACATTCAAGCAGTGAGACTGCAAACAGTTCTGCTCAAAAAAGATCCCACAAAGATTCAACAATATGCTCATTTATTTTACACACTCAAACATACATACAGTTACATCCTTCAGAGACCTTTCTTTTCCTCTCTTTTTTACAATAGCAATTACACATTTTGGGTTTTATTACTCTTACAGTTCTTATCACTTTTTACACTAGAGACACAGTATGATATTTATAAATATGATTCTTATTTCACTAATGAGGATAGTTTCAAGTTGTCTTCATTTACCTATGGTCTCAAGATCATCCTTTTTTATAGTTGAGTAATATTCCACTGCATAAAAATGCCACATCTTTTTCATCCACTCTGCAGTTGATGGGCATCTTGGTTGTTTCCAAGATTTAGCTGTTACAAATTGTGCTGTGATGAACATGGGTGCACACATATCACTGTGATATGAACTTGTCAGTTCTTCTGGGAAAATACCCAGGGGAGGATAGCTGGATTGAATGGGGCTTCCAATCCTAGTCTTCTGAGAATTCTCCATATGGATTTCCATAATGGTTGCACCAGTCTGCATTCCCACCAACAGTGGAGCAGTGTTCCTTTTTCCCTGCAACCTCGCCAACATTTGTTATCAGTTGATTTTTTGATGGCAGCTATTCTTTCCAGATTGAGGTGAAATCTCAATGTTGTTTTAATTTGCATTTCTCAAACGACCAGTGATGGTGAACATTTCTTCATGTATTTATTTGCCATTTGTATATCTTTCTCTGAGAACTGTGTGTTCATCTCAGATGCCCATTTTTGGAGAAGGTCTTTGAATTTGGGGAGCTTGATGTTTTTCAATTCTTTATATGTTGTGGACATAAGTCCTTTGTCTGAGGGGTTGCTGGCTAAAATTCTTTCCCACTCTGTGCATTTTCTTTTCACTCTGTTGGTGATTTCCTTTGAAGTGCAGAAACGTTTCAATAACATGAGATCCCAATTGTTGATTCTTTAAAGTGTTTCCTGTGCAGTTTGCATTTTGTTCATAAATTCTCTGCCCACCCCTATGTCTCCAAGACTTATACCTACCTTGTGTTCCAGTAGATTTATTTTTTCTGTTTTAATTTTTAGGTCTTCAATCCATTAGACTTCAGTTTTGTGCATGGTGATAGGCATGGATCTAGTTTCAGTCTTCAGCATGTGGAGAGCCAATTTTTCCAGTACCTTTTATTAAAGAGGCTGTCCTTCTTCTAGTAGATGTATTTAGCCCCCTTTGTCAAATATCAGGTGGCTGAGTGTCTTTGTAGTTGTGCTTTCATCATCTAATCTGTTCCACTGATCCTCAGGTCTATTTCTTTGTCAGTACCATGCTGATTTTATCACTGTGGCTTTGTAGTATAGATTCAAGTCAGGAATTGAGATGCCTCCTGCCTTGCCTTTGTTGCCTAGAATTGCCTTTGCTATTCTAGGTTTCTTCTGTTTCCAAATGAATTTTAGGAGTGTTTTGTGTTTGGTTTTTTGACACAGGGTCTCACTATATAGTCCAGGCTGTCCTTGAATTCACTATGCAGCCCAGGCTGGCCTCAAAATCACAGCAGTCCTCCTGTGTCAGCCTTCTGAGTGCTAGGATTACAGGCATGAGCCAGCACACCTGGCTGAAAATTATTAAGTCAGGACCAGGGATATAGCTCAATGACATAAGCGCCTAACTGGCAAGTGCAAGGTCCAGAGTTCAATCCTTGGTATTGAAAAAAAAAAAAAAAAAAAAAGATTCTTAACTCTTAAGAATTTTTTTTGGTGAAGTTCTTTGGGTTTTCTAATATTACATCATCAGCAAATCATGCTATACAGGTCTTCCTTGCCTGTATACTCTTTATCTCTTTTATTTCTTTCCATTGCCTGATTGAGCTGAGTAATGTATGAAGTACTATGTTGAATATACATGGTGCTAGTGGGCATCTTTGAATTGTTACCAGTTTTAGAAGGAATGCTCTTAATTTTTCCATTTAATATGTTTGCTGTTGGTTTGTCAAAAATAGTTTTTATCAACTTCTGCTTTGCTCCTTCCTAATTGCTTCCTAGTTCTTAGGAAAATGTATTTGGATTTTGTTGCATGCCTTTTTCGCATCTATTAATATGATCACATGATTCCTGACCTTGCTTCTGTTCATGTAGTGTATTACATTTATTGATACATGTATGTTGAACCATCCTTACATTTCTGGGATGAAATTCAGCTGGTTATGATGTAAGATCTTTTTGATGATATGCTAAGTACTAATATCTTGTTGAGGTGTCTGTATGTTTATTAGGGAGATTGACCTATAGTTTTCATTTTCAGTTTGTAGGTTATCAGATTTTGGAATCAGAGTGATCCTAGCTTCTTTAAGTGCATATGAAAACACTGCATTTGCCAAGCTTGAGGGGTATTGGTGATAGAACTTTTTGATGGTTTTGTAGAATTCAACAGTGAATCCATTGGGTGTGTGTGAGCTTCATTTAGTTTGTATTCTTTCCTACTGTCTCTATTCCATTGCTGGATAATTGATTGTTCAGCATTTTTTGTGTCTACTTGGGTTAACTTTATTAATTTTTATGAGTTGTGAAATATTTCCATTTCTTTAAAATTTGCCAATTTTTTAAAATATTTTTTAAAGTAGTATCTTCTTAATTTTTAACAGCATCTGTTTTGATTTATTTTTTCACTTCTAATTGCATTGATGTCTTTTTCTCTTGGTAAGTCTGCCTAAGGATTTATCTATTTTGTTTATTCTAAGAAGCAGCTTTTCAGTATGTGATATCTTGCATATTTTAGTCCCATTATTGATTTCTGCTTTAATTTTTATAATTGCCATCCCTAATTTTGCTTTTGGCCTTGATTGATATTTTTCAGTTATCTTAAGATTTCTCTAAGGTTATGTATTTGAACTTGCTCTTTTGTTTTTCTGATGTGAACATCGACTGTAGTGAACTTCCCTCTTGGGACTGTTTTATAGTGACCTAAAGTTTACAGAGACTTGTATAGGCATTGCCATTATCTTCCATGAATGCTTATGTTGATTTGTGCCTTAATTTCTCCTATGAAGAAATGGCTGTTTAGGAGTGTGTGATTAATTTTCCAGGTTTTTCTAGCTTCTGTGTGATTTCTTCTGTCATTGAGTTTTATTTTCATTCCACAGTGGTCTGATAGTACATATGGGGAGATTTTGATTATTTTATTTATTTAAGCAGGTTTTGTGGACTAGTGATCTATTTAGGAGCAAATACTATGTGCTGCAGAAAAGAAAGGTCTGTTTTAGTGGGATAAAATACAGTATAAATATCAAATGCACACCCCAAAAATATGATTCACTTATGATATTTTGACATAAGTGTATATTTCTTTGATCTTTTGTGTCAAACATTATGTTTTTGGAAAATAGGGGCTCCAGTACTCACTGCATAAATATTTATAAACATTATTTTTGTTGGATTGTTCTTTCTGTCTTCTAATAAGGTTTAATTTGAAGTTCACTTGTGTGAGATTAAAATTAGAACCCATTCTTGTTTTTGGAGGACCTAGTGCATACAAGATGTATTACATTCCTTAATTTTTTAGTCTTTGCATATCATTTTGCGTTGAATGAGCTATTTGAATACAACATATTGTTGAATTCTGTATTTTTGATGCAATCTGCCAATTTGTGTCTTTTAATTGGAGAGTTGAAGCCATGAATATTAAGGAATATTACTGAGAGGTGTTGATCATTGAATTCTTTGTCTGTTGAGGACGCGGTTTTCTTTTTTTTGTAGTGTTTTTGTTGTTGTTGTTTATGAGTTGACCTTGCTTGTTGTTTTCATTTTATCTGGGTTTTTAGTTATTATACGGACACTAGTCATTTCACAACCAAGTTCTGGTCCTATGTATTTAATAATACATTTAATAATTTAATAATACATTGGTCAGTAAATGAAGAATTGTATAGATTATGTACATTACAGTGTTCAAGACAGAAATATGGTCAAAGGAAATTCAAGCTTGACTTTGGTTTCTTTTAAATTTTATTTAAAAAAAGAAAAGAAAATAGAAAAAAATATAAAAAAGGTAAAATAATACAGAATTTTAAAAAAATTAACACCAGGAAATCACTAGTTGATACATTACATATTGTCATGTTAGAAATAGTTGTTGAAGTTACAAAATCAAAGCATAAAAAGTGGACAGACACTCAAACATTGACAGTGCAAACCATTCTGTTTAATGATCTAACAGAAATTTAGTAATATGGTCATCTATCTTTACATACTTATACTTACCATTATATCCTCTAGAGCAATTGTCTTCCCTTTCACTTTTACAATATCTATATACTTTTTGGATCTTATTACTCTGTCAGTTTTTATTATTTTTACACTAGAAAGACAATGATATTTATTAATGAGTCTTGTTTATTTCACTTATGAGGATATTCTCAAGTTACCTCCATTTACCTATAAAAGCCTCGAGATGATCCTTTTTATAGCTGAGTAATATTCCATTTATAATATTACCACATCTTTTTTATCCACTCTGTTGTTGATGGGCATTTTGGTTAGCTATCACAAATTGTGCTGCCATGAACATGAGTGCATGTATATCACTGTGACATGTCCTTTTCAATTTTTCTGGGAAAATACCCAGGAAGGGAGTAGTTGGATTGAATGGAACTTCCAATTCTGGTTTTTTTGAGGACTCTCCACACTGATTTCCACAGTGCTGCACCAGTCCACACTCCCACCAACAGTGGAGAAGTGTTCCTTTTTCCCCACATCCTATTTGCTTAAATTTTATCTGCAGTACTGTAATGTATAACAGGACATAAAACTACAGTATATGCTGTATAGTACAATCAATAAAAATTACTGTGCTTTAGAAGAGAAAGTATACTAGGCAAAATAAAGATATTGAGGCTTCACCAACATGTACAGGACTGTATAAAAGAAAAGAGTGGTCATAATAAGTCTCAAAAGTGGATTTTTCCTCTTTTTTTTTTTTTTGGTCTCGGACTTGAACTCAGGACCTTGTGCTTTCTAGGCAGGCACTTATGCTGCTGAGCTATATCCCCAACCCCTGCACAGTTTGTTTTGGTGGTCTCTTTGAGTACTTCTGCATAATTTGCCATTTGAACTCAATTGCAGATTTGTCAGTCCTGGACTTCTCCCTGGGCTGGAAATATGGTCCACAGTGTTTAGCCTGGAGGTGACAGTAAGTCCCACCATCCTCCCTGAGCTGGGCTCATAGCACTAACCTGTGACTACAGGCATGGCATTGAGTTAGGTGGTCCATTCCCATATTTCCTTTTCTATTACATGTTAGAAATATTTATATCTCTGTGACAGGTAAGCATTTCCTGTCAGTGAGCTATAATGTCTTCTTTAGTCCAGTTTCGTTCTCCAGTGAATACTGTTAACACTTTTCATTAGCATTTTAAATTACCATAATGTTTTATTTTGTATTTAATTATAGTTTTTCCTATGAAACCAGTTTCAAGTTTCACAATACTGTCTAAATTCAAAAAAGAAGCAATGTTTCCTAAATAATAATGAAAATACAGAACTATTTTCAACATTCTGTTAGAATAAATCAATCATTTGATATTCATCTATCCCAGTTCTTTTTACCTCACATCTGTTCTAGTAAGCTCTCTCTGTAAACCATGCTTTACAGACAGTGTAGAAATAAAGCTGGGGTTAACCAGAAGGGAACCAATATTCCTTTTCTGTTGTTTCTTTAACCATGAATTCCCATCTAATATCAAAATTCCTGTCTGAGAAGTGCATATGGAATAAGTGTTTGTTGAGCAAGGCATGAAATATCCCTTTGTGGTACTCAGCCTCATTTCAGCTCTTTTGAGTAGATTTGAGATACTTTTGGTGTGAGTCTCACTCTTCTTCCTGGATATATATTTCTGATGATTTAGAAGGCAGTGACCTTTGAGGATGTGGCTGTGAACTTCACCATGGAGGAGTGGGCTTTGTTGGATCCACACCAGAAGAAGCTCTACAGAGATGTGATGTGGGAGAACTTTAGCAATGTGACTGCTATAGGTAAGGAAGATACTTCTCATTCATGTAATTGGAGGGCCTTGGTTATTGCTCATGAGTGCAGATTTCTTTATTGGAATATGGAAAAATTTTGATGAATCTTTTGGTCATGATCAAATTATGCCATGACTCTTAAGTAGAAGCTAATAATTTTTAGTAAATGTAACTCATTATTACATTTTCTTTTCTACACCTTAGGAAGAAAATGGGATGACCAGCAAATTGAAGATGAGTACAAAAATTACCAAAAAAACCTAAGGTAACTTGTACTCACAAGAATGTTTCTCAAAAGTCATAAATATGAAAACCAAGCAAACTACACAAATGAGACCATGTTAAAAAAAATACAGTAAGCCAGGCATGATAGCTTATGCCTGTAATCCTAGTACTTGAACAACTAAAACAGGTGGCTTGTCAGGATTTCAAGGCCATCCTGTGCTATATAGTGAGTTGAGGCTGGCCTAAATTGTGCAGGGAGGCCTTGTCTCAAAAATCAAAACAAAAAAATAAAATTAAGACGTGTAAATTTATTTAATTACACAAAATTTCTCCAAAGACACATACATGTATCTAGAATCTCACATTTGAATATTGAAACATCTCAGCATTTGAAATGTAGTGAATAGTGAATATATGCCACAATTGACATTATCTAATGTATAATAATGTTATTTTCTATGCCCAAGATTAAAAAACTATGAAATTGTATTTAGGAATTGATCATAGGTATATATTTAAAAATTTGTGTTTAGATGAGAGCTAAGTTCAGGATATCTAATTACATATACATATATACTCAAAAGACTTTCTTCTCAAATTGCATAAGTAATGCTGTCTGTATTTAAATCTAGTATACACATTCAGTATTTGCAGTATCGGTAACCTTGAGGAACTGTTCAAACTCCAGATAAATGGCCGTGTTTTGATAATAGCAGTTTCCAAACAATCCTCAAAAGTATTTATGTTCCAAAATACAGCATCAGAAGGCACCTTTTCATAGTGTTAGAGTGAATGTCATTGTAGTATAACATCTATGGAAAAATCCATGGGTGTTCCTCAAAAAAGTAAAACTAGAAATTTCATTTTATCCACTCATACTTCTACTGTGTGCATTCCCGCAGTTAAGTTAATCATGCATATCCATGTTTGGAGCAGTACAACTTAAAATGTGAAGCTCTGCAAACAGCCTGGCTGCTCATTCACAGATGATTAGAGAGGAAAAGTGGGATCGCCTGGGCAGGATGGGGCATACTGGGAAGCTGAGGCAAGTTCTTACTCTGCCTGGGCATCTTAATGATTGCAGAGGCTCAGACTTATAAGAAAAGATAAATGACTCTGAGAATGCAGCTCAGTGCTAAAACCATAGTTCAGTCTCAGCACTGAAAATGCAGTGTGTATGTATAATAGAATGGTATTCAGCCTTAAATGAGAGTGTAATGATGTCATTTGCTAAGAAAAGTGTCAATCTGAAACCTGCGTTATGTTGTATAAGATAGTCACACAGAGTTCAGTATTATATGTTATATTTTATATGAGACATTCAAAATATGAATTAAAAAGTAAAATAAAGGAGAGATGGTATTAAAGAGGCAGGCATTGTGGAGAGGGTGAAGAGACTGGAAAGGGGGAGTGGCAGAGTCATGGAGGAAAAGGCTATGAAGAGTAATACATGATTATATATATGTAATAGATGTTCAAAATGAAAGGGACCAGTATGTGTTTCTAACATGTCACTTTTAAACCCTAGAATGATTGCTGTTTTTTCTTTGACAGAAATGCAGAGGTAGATAAATGCTGTCAATATAAATTATGGTATAAATTTGGAGAAATGGATTTTATGACTCCTGATAAAGATGTGCACATGAAACTGCTTGGTATAAAACCAGGTGAAAACCTTGCATGTGGAAAGCCTCTGATTGGTGATTCATCACCTGCTGTGCCCATCACACATAATACTGGACTCAAATCAAATGTGCTCCATGCATTTGAACAGAAACTGTGTAACTGTAACAGACATGGGAAAACCTTCACTGACTTTCAGTCCCTGCAGAAACATGCAAAGACAAATCCTGAAGAAAAACCTGATGGATATAAGCAATGTGGAAAATCCTACTCTGATCATACTGAAAGAAGTAATGCTGAAGAGAAATTCTTTGTACATAAGCAAAATGTGAGAGCCTTCAGGATACCCAACTATATTCAAATCCAGAGAAGAGATCACAGTAGTATAGATACCTATATATGTATACAGTGTGGGAAAGAGTTGAATTCTCACCTTGATATTCAGAAACATGAAAGAACTCACACTGGAACAAAATCCTTTGTATATATACATAGTTGGAAAATTTTAAATAACACTTCATTTGGTCATCATGAAAGAACTCACATTGGGGGAAAACACTATGTATGTAAACAATGTGGAAAAGCTTTCAGCACACCAAGTCATTATCAGAAACACAAACAAACTCACACTGGGGAGAAATCTTATGTATGCAAACAATGTGGGAAAGCTTTCACCACAGACACTTCTTGTCAAATACATAAAAGGATCCACAATGGGGAGAAACCCTATGTATGTAAGCAATGTGGGAAAGCTTTCAGCCGGCAGAGTGTATGCAAAATACATCAAAGGACTCACACTGGGGAGAAACCCTATGTATGTAAGCAATGTGGGAAAGCTTTCAGCACGCACATTGTATGTAAAAGACATGAAAGGACTCACACTGGGGAGAAACCCTATGTGTGTAAGCAATGTGGGAAGGCTTTCAGCAGACAGAGTGTATGTAAGATACATGAAAGGACTCACAGTGGGGAGAAACCCTACATATGTAAGCAATGTGGGAAAGCTTTCAGCACACACATTATATGTAAAAGACATGAAAAGACTCACACTGGGGAGAAACCATATGTATGTAAGCAATGTGGAAAAGCATTCACTACACACAGTTATTGTCAGATCCATGAAAGGACTCATACTGGACAAAAACACAATGTATGTAAGGAATGTGGGAAAGCTTTCAGCACACATAGTGTGTGTAAAGTACATGAAAGGACCCACACTGGGGAGAAACCCTATGTATGTAAGCAATGTGGGAAAGCTTTTAGCACACAAAGTTACTGTCGAACACATGAAAGCCGTCACACTGGGGAAAAACCTTACACGTGTAAGCAATGTGGGAAATCTTTCACTACACACCGTTATTGTCAAACACATGAAAGAACTCACACTGGGGGCAAACCCTATGTATGTAAGCAATGTGGGAAAGCTTTCAGTAGGCACAGTGAATGTAAAAGACATGAAAGGACTCACACTGGGGAAAAACCCTATATGTGTAAGCAATGTGGAAAAGCTTTCAACACACACAGTAATTGTCTGGCACATGAAAAGACTCACAATGAGGAAAAACCCTATGTATGTATGCAGTGTGGGAAAGCTTTTACCACTCACAGTTATTGTCAAAGACACGAACGAACTCACACTGGGGAAAAACCCTATGAATGTAAGCAATGTGGGAAAGCTTTTACCACACAAAGTTCTTGTCAAATACATCAAAGGACCCACTCTGGAGAGAAACCCTATGTATGTAAGCAGTGTGGGAAAGCTTTCACCCGGCACAATGTATGTAAAACACATGAAAAGACTCACAATGGGGAGAAGCCCTATGTATGTAAGCAGTGTGGGAAAGTTTTCAGCACACGCAGTTACTGTAAAGCACATGAAAGGACTCACACTGGGGACAAACCCTATGTATGTAAGCAATGTGGCAAAACTTTCAGCAGGTACAGTGAATGTAAAAGACATGAAAGGACTCACACTGGGGAAAAACGCATGTAAGTAATGTGGAAAAACCTTTAGCACACAAAATGTATGTAGAAAACATGAAAGGACTCACACTGAGGACACACCCTATATATGTGAGTAATGTGGGAAAGCTTTCTGGAGACAGTCATTATGAAACACAGGAAAACTTATGTATGTAAGCAATAAGGGAAAGCTTTCACCACACACAGTTCTTGTTAAAATATGCACGAATCCACACTGTGCAGAAACTAAGTAGAAACCTTATGAATGTAAGCAATATGGAAAAGCCTTTCAGTTACTCTAGTAATCACCATAGATATTGAAACTTAGGAAATTAACTTTGACTATATAAAGTTACTTCCACTGATATGAAAGGATAGTGTAGAGGATCCCTTTCTTTGTATGCAATATTAAAAAAAAAAAACTTCCAGTACATAAGTATTATTATATACCTCAGTGAATTCATAAAACAGAATCTAAACCTATATATGTGAGTAATGTGGGAAATATTTTTCTTAGTGAATTCAATTTCATGAAACAATTCATGAGAGGAAGCCATATGTATGCAATAAATATGGGAAACCCTACAATTTTTCTACTTACATTAAAAAACATGAAAATATTCCCACTAAAGTAAACACCTATGTAAATAACATGAAAGCTTTTTATATTATCATAACATCAGAAAACATGAACAAACTAAAAGTGAGATTTATTATAAATACTTAATGTGAGAAAAATAATCAGTGATAGAGACAGAGAAATGTGTTAGGCATGAGAAACACTTTCAAAGCACACATGCAAAGACCATCTACCTCTATGGATTAATGCAGCAAAGATGTTGGAAGTTGCATAATATTAAATTCAGAATGACTGTTGCACCCAAGTCTTCAGTACCTGGCCTTAAAAGGACATTTTAAATGTGAACTATTGCCTTAGTTGTATACGTAATGTGAAGTGTATTCATACAATGAAATTTAATTGACTCTTAAATCCTACATTTGTAGCAGTGTGCATTAACAAAGAACTCATGTGAAATATGCCATGCATATCAAGGAAATGAAAAGCTTGATTGTATTTGTTTTTAGCGTCTAAAATTGACCACTCTAAAGAGTGTTAAGTAATGGTTGCTGTATGTGGGTGGGGAAATTGAGATACGTTAATGAGAAAGAATGTTTTTCTTGTAGCATATGAGAGGGTGTAGATCTCATAGGGACTGCAGTGATTGATGCAGTACCACACAGCATTAAAATCTGATAAAAGCAGTTTTTATAATTTTGTACATACACTTTTATGGTTCATGTCTAGATGTTCCCCAAAGCCTCATGCAGTGATAGGATTTTTTTTTTTTTGAGGTGGCTCAATCTACAGTGTGTGAGTGATTCATGGTGTATTGCTGGGATTAAGGGTGAGTGATTGCTGGATCAACCCACTGATTGGATTGGCTCAACCCTAATCCAAGTAGAATGGATACACTATAGGGGACAGAAAGAAGCTTGTCTCTCTCTCTCTCTCTCTCTCTCTCTCTTTTTTTTTTGTTAACTTTGTTATCTTCTGCCACCATGAATTTTTGCTCTCTGCCATATGCCTCCCTGTCTTGGAGCCAGCTGATATGGACTGAAACCTCTACAAACTGTGAACTAAATAAACCTTTCCTCCTTTCACTTTGGGTGTTGGGTATTTTGACTTATCATTGAGAGAAAAGTAACTAAGACATATACCCAAAAGTAATTGTGCTAGGTGATACAAAATGCTACCAAGAAAGATTGTGGTAATTTCTCAACATAAATAGCAACAGATTGCACTATACACTTTTAATATGTAATTTTATTATTTGTTTAATGAAATAAATTTAGCAAAAATACATGATGTGTCTGGGGAATCACCTTTGTTTTCAGTTTTTACAAATGAAATTTAGTTTGTATTGTATTTATTTCTGAAAGAATTAGTTGGTTTACAGGTTGTGGGATATTGTTAAAGTATTCAGTATTTTAGTGAAATTTATACTTGGCTCCTTGGGAATCTGCAATAGTTTCTTGAACAATTTGGAAACAAATGACATTACCTGAAATTCATGTTATCCCATTTTGACAGAACATTGTTATATAGGTATTTAGAAAACTTTCAACATTTAAAAGCACTAAATCTTGTCTGATTTAAGTCTCTAACATTTTGTTTTCAGTGTGTATCAGTTTTCCTAGAAATGTCTTGAGTTTGTCCTTCTTTATAGGCAAGAAGTATTCTATTATGTATAGATATCATATTTTCTTCATCTGTTAATAAACATGAGAACACAGGGATAGCTCTGTGACAAATGATAGATGATCAGGAGGCTGAGGATGAGAAGAGAGGGGATGTATAAAGATTTAATATATATCAACTACTCATAATGAACACAATCTTAATATGTCACAAACATGAATTAAACAATGAATTAATATTGACATGATGGTGATGAAATGGGTAAAGGGAATCGAATTGGAGAGAGGGTTATAGGTTAGGAGGGAAAGGAAAATTGTAAGAATTATTAACATGTTAAATATATAGGCCTGCTCTCTAAGATGAATGTGAAATGTACTTCAAGTACATATTAATTTAAAAATTTAATACTTAGGTACTTCAGTATTTACAGACATTTCCTCCTTTTTTGTGCTTCCTAAACATTTATGAGTGGATGCATTGAAAATATTATGTAAAGATACTTTGTCTGGGAACCAACCTTCGGTTTTTGTAGTTTGGAATTGCAAATGAACATTTATCTTTGTCATAGGCTCCAACTAAATGTATTGACACTAATTTAAGCAGCAATCCATTTCATGTGTTTCCGTTGATTACTCACAGCGATGATTATGGGATTTTCTAAGGGAGAAGAAGCAGACACGTGCAGCAGGATGTGTGTGTCTATCAGGTTGCATTGACAAATGGAAATATGGTTTGGTTTGGTTTTGTTGTCTGTATTTGCTATCCAGGTCCTACCATGGCTGTTGGTGTACCATACAATTCCCCAAAATATATTTATATACCCTGCATTAGTGCACTGTAGTGGACCTAACTGAAATGTCATAGTGTTGTTCACTTTATGGAATAATTATTTCTCACAGTTCTGATATCTAGGGAATCCAGCACTGAAGCACTAGCAACTTAAATATCTAATGACAAAGTTTACATGTAGTGGCTTTTAGCTGAGTTCTCCCAAGGCAGATATATACAAGGTGTCTTTGGCCTCTCTTTTACATGGATATATTTCATCTTTTTTTCACTTCAATCAGATTTTATTGGTACATTTGAGATATACATAATGATCACATTCAGCTTAGAGAATTTGTACCTGTACATGATATAACTTGTTTTTTTCCCCATTCCCCTACCCTCCTTTCAATCCCTCCTTCCTTCTCCATTTGCAAAGCTTTTTTCCCCTATTTTTTCCTCTTCTCATTTTTAAAAATTTTCCTTCTTTCCTTTATGCCTCCCTTCCTTGTTCCTCTCCCCATTTGAATATTTTCTTCCTATTTCACAATATCTATTATACATTTTGGTCATTATTTACACTTTTAGTTTCTCACATCAGTGAAACTACACATGTGTAGATTTATTTCACTCATGAGAATGATCTCAAGTTGCCTTGATTTACCTAGAAATGTCTTGAGCTTATCCTTTATGGCAGAGTAATACTCCATTTATACAAAAGAACCAAATCTTTGTCCCTTCACAAGTTAGTGGGCATTTGGTCTATTTCCAAGATTTGGCTATTACAAACTCTGCCTCTTATAAATATGTGTGTGCATATATAGCTGTGGTATGATGCTTGTAATTCTTTTGGGAAGATACAAAGAATGGGAATAGCAGGGTAAAAAGAACCTCTAGTCTTAGTTTTCTGAGGAATCTTCACAATGATTTCCACAGGGATTGAATGAGGACACACTCTTACCAACAGTGGAGAAAGGTACTGCTTTCCCTGCAGCCCCTCCAGCACTTGTTATTCATTGATTTCTTGATAATAGCCATTCTTGCTGGGATAAGATGGAATTTCAGCATTGTTTTAATTTGCATGTCTCAAATGACCAGTAATGTTTAATATTTTTTTCATATATTTATTTTCTGTTTATACTTCATCTGAGAAGTGTGCATTCATCTCAAATGCTCATTTTTGGATTGGGTCTTTAAATTTGAGTGTTCTATTTTTTGTTTTGGGTTTTTTTTTTAGTCGTTAATATATGCTAGATAGTAATCCTTTGTCTGAGGAACAGCTGGCAAAATTTTTACACACACTGGGTTGTCTTTTCACTCTGTTGGTGGTTTTTCTTGCTCTGCAAAAGCTTTTTAGTAAGATGAGATCCCAATTGTTCTATGTGAGAGTTCCTATGTCATTGGGGTTCTGTTCATAAAGTTTTTTCCTACATCAATGTCTTTAAGAGTTCTACATATTTTATTATCCAACAAACTTAATGTTTGTATTTTAATATTTAGATTTTTGATCCATTTTGATTTTAGCTTACTGCATGGTGAAAGATATGGGACCAATTTTAATCTTCAGCATGTACAGGGCCAGTTTTTCCCACAGCATTTATTAAAGAGGCTATCTTGCTTCTAGTGAATGAGTTAGGCACCTTCATCAAAGGTAAGGTGGCTAAGTATGTCTAAAATTGTGTCTGCATCTTCTGATCTGTTCCATTGATCCTAGGGTTTTTTTGTTTTTTTTTGTTTTTGCCAGTGCCATGCTGTTTTTATCACAGTAACTTTGTAGTATAATTTCAAATCTGGGATTGTGATGCCCTCTGTCTTGCCTTTATTGCCTAGAATTCCTTTTGTTATTCTAGGTCTCTTCTACTTTCAAATGTGCTTTAGAATTGTTTTCTCTAATGCTGTGAGATATATTGTTGGAATTCTTCTTGGAATTGCATTAAATCTACATAAGAATTTTGGAAATATGGCCTTTTTCACTATATTGTTTTTTCCTACCTAAGTGCAAGGGGTATCTTTCCATTTTCTGATACCCCCTTTGATCTCTCTTTTCAGAGTACTGTAATTTTCAATGTAGAGTTCTTTTCTTACTTCATTAGATTGATTCCTAGGCCTTTAATTATTTTGTATACTATTAATGTGTACTATTAATGTGTAATGTGTTGTTTCCCTAATTTTTCTCTGTTTATTTGTGTAAAGGAATGCTATTGATTTTTGAATGTTGACTTGATATCCAGCTATGCTACTGAACTTGGTTATTAAATCTAGAAGTCTTTTGTTAGTTTTGAGGGTCTTCTATGTAGAGTATCATGTCATCTATGAATAATGGTAAGTTAATTTCTTGTTTTCCTATTGTTATTCCTCTTTTTCTTTCTCTTGTCTAGTTGCTCTGGCTAAAGTTTCCAGAAGTATATTCAGTAAGAGTGGTAACATTGACTTCTGATTTTAGTGTGAAAGCTTTTAGCTTTTTTCTATTTAATATGATGTTCGCTGTTGGTTTGTCATACATGACTTTTATCAGATTGAAATAAACAGTATTCTGATTTTCTGTAGGGTTTTTGTCATGAGTGGGGGTTGGACTTGTCAAAAGTTTTTTTTTTGTATGTATTGAAATGAATATATGGTTTTGTTTATGCCTTTGTTAATATGGTGTGTTACATGTATTGATTTGTGTATGTTGAACCATCCCTGCATCCCTGGGATGAATCCTTCTTGTTCATGTTGTATAATCATGATTTGCTGCTTTCTGTCTGCTCCTATCTTATTGAGGATTTTTGCATCTATGTTCACTAGGAAAGTTCGCCTCTAATTCTTTGTTGAGTCCTCTAGTTTTGTGATCAGAGTAATGCTTACTTCCAGGAATGAATTTGGGAGTATTGCTTCTCTTTCAGTTTCATTAAATAGTTTGAGAAGTAGTGGGTACTAGGTCTTCTCTAAATTTCTTATAGAATACAGTAGTGAATCCATCAGGGCCTGGACCTTTCTTTGTTGGCAGATATTTAATTACATTTTCAACTTCATTGATTGATACTGGTTTATTTAGAATTTTAATATCCACTTGATTCAGTTTTGTTAATACATCTAGGAATCTGCCCAGTGCTTTTTCTGTTTTATTATACATGTTCTCAAAGTAGGTATAGATGATGTGGATTTCTGCAGGATTCATTGTGATTTCACCCTTTTCACTCCTAATTGTGGGTATTTGAGTCTTTATTTTGATAAGGTTGGCTAAAGGTTTGTTGATTTTATTATGTTTCAAAGAACTGGCTGGGTGCTGCAACTGGAAGGCCCTTTCCTCCGTGTACCCAACATGGCCAGAGAAAACCAGCAGATCTGCTTCAGCCTGCTGGGCACCACCACTGGAAGGCCCTTTCCTCCACGTGCCCAGCAAGGACAGAGAGAGCCAGAAGATCCACCTCTTCCTGCTGGGTGCTGCCACCGAAAGACCATTTCCTCCTTGCACCAAGCATGGGCAAAGAGAGCCAGAAGATCCACCTCCACTTGCTGGGTGCTGCCACCAGAAGGCCACATCCTGCAGGCAGCCAGTGTGGGCAGAAAGAACTAGGAGATCTGTCTTTGTCTTTGGGGAGCTGCTACCAGAAGGCTCCTCCCTGCAGCCAGCCAGCAGGAGTACAGCCAGGTAAGCCCTGTGCATCCATAGGCCACCTTTGGAGGCCCTGGGTTCCCTCAAGCAGCCATCACCCAATAGCAGAATCAGACAAATACACCCCTGTGTATCTGCCACCATCATGGGAGTATCAGTGTAGACACACAGGCTGAGAGAAACAGGCCTACCTCCATGCACCCCGATCATCAGGGAAGCCCCAGTGTAGCTGCATAGGTCTGGAGAAGTCTGCTCCATGCCCTGCTACCTCCCTGTAAATCTGGAGTTAGAGGAACCCATCCTCCCACACTGCATAAGGGCAGCCACCTTGAGAAGTGCCTGGGACCCCACAACCAGCTTGTTGGGAGGAACCCAGGAGAATGTTGAGATGAAGGAGCAAAAGGAAAACTCAGACCTCTATCCCACACAGAACAAGTCTGGGAGATACAGTCATGGAAGAAAATGGAAGTCATACGCCTGAAATCTCTGAGAGGATAGCAACTGAAGATTGTAAAAGCAGTCAAATCAGAAATAATGTCTCAGGTAAAAGAAGAAATCACAAATACACTGAAAGAATTGTTCAGCAGTTCTAAAGAAGACAGACAAAAAAGAGGAGCATAGGAAAATGGTGGAAACCTTGAATGAATACAGAAAGGAATTACAATGCATGAAACAGATTCAAAGAGAGATTCAGGAAATTAAAAATTCACTTGAGGGCTGGGGATTTAGCTCAGTGACTTAAGTGCCTGCCTGACAAGTATGAGGTTGTGAATTCTATCCCCAGTACAAAAAAAAAAAAAAAAATTGAAAGCTGGCAAAACCACTTGAAAGAGACTACAGATAGATTTTCAGATCTTGAAGATAGGAGAGCAGGTGGCAATCGTGAAAAGAAAGATCTCTTAAAAATAACATGGAATCAGGAAATAACTCAGTGGTTACAAGGTGACACAAAGAAGCATAATTTAAGAGTGTTAGGTGTCAGTGAAGCAGGCGGGGTCAACACAAATGTAATTAAAAGGATATTCTCAGAAGTAATAAAACTTCCCAAACATGGGAAATGATCTCACATGCAGATAAGTGAGGCATATGGGACTCCAACTAGCAATAACCAAAGTAAATGTATACCTAGACATGTAATAATCAAGATCCCAGAAGTTCAGCACAAGAAAAGAGTATTAAAAGCTGTTAGAGAAAAGAGACAGGTCACCTTTAAAGGAAAACCAATCAGAATCTCAGCAGACTCATCAAAACAAACCAAGTCAAGAAGTTTGGAGTGAAGTGTTTCAAACCCTCAAAGAAAACAACTTCCAAGCCAGATTGATCTACCCTGCAAAACTATCTTTCAAAATTGATGGAAAAATAAGATATTTCCATGATAAAGGATGACTGAAGAAATTCATGACTATCAAACCAACCATACAGAGAGTGCTAAAGGATATTCTAGAGAGATAAAGATGACCATGGTTCCAGGAACAGCAGCAGAGGAGGATCACCAAACAAGACAGGCAAGAATGAAGGGGAAAAGTGGTGGGCCAACAACAGAAGGAGAGCATGGCAGAGACAAAACAGTATATGCTAGTTGTAACCATTAATGTAGATGGCCTCAGGTCAGCAATAAAAAGAAACACAGGGAGAGTGGCTCAAGAAAAAGATCTATCTATATATTGTATACAGGAAACACATATAGCTAGAAAGGAAATTCATAGATTGAAAACCAAAGGAGAAAAAACAATTGTTCCATGTGACAGGAGACCAAAAAAAAAAAAAAAAAAGAATAACTTGCTCATAAACCTCAGAATGTATAAGGAAGATATGGTATTTTCATGCAGTGGAAAGCTACCCAGCTATGAAGTAAAATAATCTCAAGTCTCCCGTAGGTAAATGGATGCAACTGTTTCATGGCCGAAACAGTTCAAACTCGTGTGAACCCTAGCATAAGAAAAAGAAGGAGTTAATGGAATCCAAAAGCAAAATAGTTAATGTAAGAGTAAGAGGGGAGGAAACACCTGGAAGGGTAAGGTGGAAACTACTGTTAATTTCTTATTGTCTTACCTTGAACTCTTGCATTGTTTTCACAATTTTGTTAGGTTTGGCTTTGTTCTGTCTTGTTTTGTTAGATTTTATGCTGTCAGATGGTAGGGGCAGCTATTTTGAATATAATGGGATATATATTGGTAATCATGGTTTCCTATTATATTACTTTGAAGTCTTATAATCCTTTCATTCATTTGATTGATTTTATTATGTTTTCTTTGATCTTATGTGTGATGGTACAAACAGCTATTTTGAAGAAAACAAAACATTATGGTAGCCATTGCTGATTTACTATCATCTTGTTTTGCAAGTCCTACCATGCTATTGTTCTGTTTTGATTGGTTCTATCCTGTTGTGTTTTCTTTGATTTTATTAAATGTGATGGTATAGACAACTTTTTTGAAGAAAATGAGAAATTATAGTTTATATTGTTCATTTCCTATTATTTGGTTTTGGAGTTATGTAATGCTTTCATTCTTTTGAATGATTTTATACTATTTTGTTATGTTTGATATTATTGTGTGTGAAGGTATGGTCAACTATTTTGAAGAAAGCAAGGGACATTATGGTAGCTACTCTTGATGTCCTCTTGTCTTGTTGTGAAGTGCTGTCTTGCTTGTATTGTTCCATTCTGATTTGCTTTGTTCTACTCTCTTTTGTTTTATTCTCTTTAAAATTAAAAATTACCCCCCGCAAAGAACCAACCTTTTGAATCATCGATGCTTTATTGCTGTGGTGGACTACCTAATGGTCAATTTGTAACACCCAGCTGAACTGAGTCATTGTGGTGCTCCGTGTAGAAGGCCCACCTGAGAATTATTGCTAACAGCAGACCTGGAGAGGAAGATGGTGCACTGTTGATTGTCCTGGAGAAGCTTGTCTTATGGTTTTCCTGATATGAAATCAGCTGTTCTCATTATTGGGAGAGCATGGGTCCTCGTCTTTGCTGAGGATGTCTGCAGGTCCTTTTGTGGGGAGCTCTGGTCCTTTGAGCTTTAATTTCCTGTCTCCAGTGCATATCCCTCAGTCTGCTGGCACAGATCATTCATCTTGCTAGTGCAGATTTTCTACATTCCACCACTGATCTTGGGCCTTCTCAACACAGATCTTTGACAAAGACTTTCATGAGACATTGTGGGGTCTAGCTGGACTCATGAGGTGGGAGGGTATTGCTATGGCTCTAGGTCTTCAGCTGGACTCACGCAGAACATTGTCATGTGATCCAAGCTTTCAGCTGGATTCACTGGGTCTCTAGTGTGTGGACAGTTCTCCTGCACTCTTTTGTGTTTGATTCTTTGGGTGAATATTATAAAATAATCCTATAAATTATGTGTCCTCTATTAAATCCATTTCCCCGTAAACCCCAACTACAACAGGGAACAATCCATGTGGAAGAGATAACAATCATTTATATAGATGCAACAAATATCAGTGCACCCAACTGTATAAAACAAATATTAATGAACATGAAAAAAAATCAAATAAGCACTACTACAGTTGTATTGGGGGATCTCAATGGTCTACTGTCACAAATAGATCAACTAGACCAAAAAACAAAACAAAAACCAGCAATTAAATATTAGAACTGAACCAAACTTTTGAGTAAACAGGCTTAGTATATGTCTACAGAGCATTTGGGCCACATTATCAGAATACACATTTTTCTGAGCTGTACACTGGGCAGACATTCAAGATTGCATCCATGCTTAAGTAAATGCAAAGGGATTGAAATTACCCCATGCATATTATCAGACCATAGTGCAATAAAATTGGAATTCAATGGCAAGAAAATCCCAAAGAACTTCATAAACACATGGCAATTAAACACCATCCTGAACATAATGGGTCACAGGTGAAACTGAAGAAGAAACTAAACAGTTTCTACAATTATGACAATGCAATTTACCAGAACTAAAGGGACACAATGAAAGCAACCTTACAAGGGAAATTTGTACCACTGAATATCCATATCAGAAAAATGGAATGAGCTCAAATAAACAACTTAATGGTGAGCCTCTAGCTTCTAGAAAAAGAAGAGCAGGCCAACCCGAAAGCTCAAATGAGGGAGGAAATAATAAAAGATTAGAGCAGAACTTAATGCAATGGTGGCTAAGTGTATCTGTGTTTTATTCAAGAAACAGGTAGAACACAAGATATACTAATGTTCAATCAATCAACCACTACCTTCCCTTTATGTGGAAAGACTGAATGGAGGTAGGAGAGGAGATGGAAACTAGAATTCTTTCAAAGATGAGGGGTATATATAACTCACAAAAAGCACTCACTCCATGTAAGCCTAAGATTCACGGCTCCCTGAACACCCTTAGAATTAAGGAAGTGACTTCTCAAGTATACATGGTGCAGGGTACAGGCCCCTTGTACTGCATAAAGAAAAACAATGGTAGGTGGGCCAGGCCCAACAGAAACTTTACCTTTTATTTTTTTCTTTTGGTCCCAGGGATTGAATTTACAATCTTGCTCTTGCCAGTTAGGCACTTACACCACTATTAAATCACCAGCCCCCTCAATGGAAACTTGAAGTAAGTTAGTTGCCAAGCAGGACTCAGTGCATGACAAAAGGTCCCAACTTTAGTGTTGGCTGGCAGTCCGCCCCCCCACCACATTTTGGCAACTATGCCCATGCCAGTATCACTCATCTGCTTGCCACCTCCTTTTGCCTCAGCTCAGTTCCGCTCCCCCAGAGGTGTGGAATCACATCCAGTGAAAGCAGAGTTGCACACTGTGAAGACCATAAGTAAAATAGAACCACAACCAGTCCACGGGGCCCCTACTACCCTCTACAAAGCCAGTAGCATTTTGCTTCACAGACTGACTGACTATCTTTAAACAGCCATCAAAATAAGCACTCATGGCAAGGATCTATCTCATGCACCCAACCAAAGAAGAAGACAGGGAGCACACCTTCATGAGTAGGGAGTTACCTTTCTTTTAGGCTGGGCTGGTTTTAAAGTCTACTAATATATGGTGAGGTCTTCTGAGGTCTGGTGATTCTTCTGTGGTCTGCTTGTTTTTCATGACTGGATTTCTGAATGGTATCACATATAGATTTGTAGGTACATTCTGCTCTTTTGCACAATGAACAGAAAAATTGCTAGCATGTGGTTCCCATGGCTAGTAAAAGACAGCTCCATTTATTAAAAGTTATGGGTAAATGTGCTCATGGCAAGTTTGTACCAAGAAAAAATGAGGCACAAAAAGAATAGTGCCGTGATGACAGGAAGGTAGAAAGTGCTGCACAGAAACAGCACACACAGCCCACAGAATTAAATGCTATGTAGTTATATGCAGATACCTTCCACTGACACTCTGGGTGAGACTGACAGGAATGATTGGCTGGGCAGTAAGTGATTTTGGGGTTCTCAACATGCATACCTATACCAGAATTTACTCTCAATTACTTTGATAAAATGTGCATATTTTTGATTCATTAGTAAATTTTAAGTAAGTTAAGGTGACTGAAGTTCAGGCCAGGAAATCCAACATGCATGTGCTCTCACCTAGCACCTTGGAGGTTATCTGGATTTTTGTTTTGTTGTGTTTTAGGACAGTGGAATGGTAAATGACTATAAGGTGCCGCTTAAACTAAAATAGGTAAAGGGGAGCTAATCCTTCAATGCCACTGCAACCACACAGTTTCAGTGTTGTCTAGAGATCCTACCACTAGAATGTAAGGCAGGAAAGGCTACCAATTTGAAGACCTGACAGGGTACTCTATAAAGTATAACATGCAATGAAGATCCCTGGCCAGGAAGCTTCCTGTTTTGTGCTCAATTGGAGGTTTAAATCTATTCCACAGAGGCATTTAGCCTCATCTTTTCTTTTCTTTTCTTTTCTTTTCTTTTCTTTTCTTTTCTTTTCTTTTCTTTTCTTTTCTTTTCTTTTCTTCTTTCTTTTTTGTGCTACTTGTGTTTGCTATTTGGATTTAAATCCTTCTGAGGCTTCTTTATGACACAGAACTAATCTCAAATTTTCTGAACTAATATCAAATTTACAGATAGACATCTACAGCAGAAGAATGCAAGGTTGTATACCAGACTGTTCTGTACAAATTCTAAACAGACAAACATTGCAACATTCTGGATATGGTTTTATTTGTTTGTTTGAGGTGGCAACTTGCTTTTTACTCCTGGCTGGCCTAGAACTTACTGTGTAGCCCAAACTGACCTCTATCTCCTGTTAATCCTCTTGTTTCATCTTCCTGAGTTTCAGGTCTACAGCCATGTGGCACTACTCCCAGCGAACTATCTGGATATGAAAACTGGTGCTGATGCTTAATTTAACCAAACATAGTGCTCTTGATAAATAGAAGTGATGGTAAAACACCCACACTACCTAAGGTTGGTGATTAGAACCTGTGATCATTTCAATCTGGGAGAATGATGCAAGAGGTTCACAGATTTCAAGCCCACCATCTACAGTGAGATCTGGTCTCAAAACTAAAAACAAAAGAACAGACAGTTTTAGCTATAGATTACAGTGAGTATCCTGTGATTAATCCTGCATGCTCTCCCAATGCCATTTAGATAATTCCATCCAACTAAATTTTAACCAACAAACAGATACAATTTTCTAATTTCCAATTTTCCCTAACAAGAAATGAGGAATAGGAAATCCTCCATAGGAAGAGAAGGCATAGTCTAATACTTTGTAAATTTATCTCTTTCCTTCAGGCCTGTGATTATTTTAACCCACATTCAACCAAAGTCGGACTACAACCTAGCTTTTGGCCTCAAGGGAAAATCTTCTCTATTTCAGTAGCTGAATTTGCCGCTTTCCATCATCCCCTCCTTTCTCACATTTTGTCCACTCCTCTGTGCTCTTCTCAGCACAGACAAACTTTCTTACCTAACTAGATGTGCCTAATAGCCTAACAGATGTACTTGCAGACAGGCATTTGGGTCTTTACCCCTACAGCAGTGCTACTTTAGTACAAAGCCTCACCTCATTCAGCATTTCATTTTCTAAATATCTATAAACCATCCATGGACAAGAGCAATTATGTAACAAATTGCTATCTCTTTACAAGTATTTAAAACATACATGAGACTGTCTTACTTCAAGAAGATTCTCCATGTGGGTTTGCAAGACTGTTCTGAAAATTATCCTTTGCAGGATCACATTCCAATTTTTTTCCTAAGTAAATGCCATCCCCTTTGACATTCTAGGCAGATCTGTTTGTTTACTTACATACTTGGTTGATTGTTCTGACTGTCTGGCTGCATTACTGTGGATATTAAACAAAACTTGCAAATGCTCTACCACAGAGGCTCATCTCTGGTAACATTAAACTTTTTTTCAGATTTTTGTGGCCTTTCTAAACATTCTACAATTTTAGCCATGTGGCATAGCTTTTGGAAGTCTAGCAATTTATGTCATAATAGTGAGGCCTAGGTTTGAGGACACAGGTTGTGAGACCCCATTTCCTAAACATTTACCAAATTTAGCATCACTAGGAGGCTTAGCCACTTTCATATCTCTCAGTCATACTACCCAACATCCACAACTTACAGGATTTGGCTCCAAGGAACAAACAGAATGACGAAGAAAAAGTGCTCACCTCTTCCTGCAAGGAAGCAGGACATGTTGGGAGGTGCCTTAGACATTTTTCCACTTCACAGCGCAACTCATTCCATGCCTCCTAAGAACATGTTCAGCCCCTGAAATCATGAATGGATGATGAGGATAGGGCCGAGCGCTCTCCTCTGGGAAGCTGCAGCCATAAAGGAAGTTTGAGAGCTAAGCGGCTTGCAACAGAGGGAGGTGAGAGCTAGCAGCAGCGCTGCCTGCCCTGGGCTCCTAGCAGCGCTGCTGTGTCTGGGCTCCTCCAGAGAGAGAGGTGGGGGGGAGGGTGTGGAGTCACCTGTTATCATTTCTAGGGCTGGGGAAACCAGGAGAGATGGTCTCATTCCTTCTACCTCCAGCCCGGTAGCAGCGGTGGCCACCTGCTGGGACCCAGGCAGGCTCTGAGCTCCCCTCTGCCATGGCTGCACCCCAACCCTTGGCCAGGGCTCCAGAGGCCACCACAGGAGGCAGCCATTGGAGCACAGCTGGCGGTCGACCCTGTCCAGCTGCCTCAGCTGCCAGGCCCCAGGCTGCTGCGGAGACCAGGCTGCTGTCCAGAACCAAGCGGCAGCAGAGTGAGAGGCATCTGTGACCAAGTCCACAGCCTTCTCCGTTTTGCAGAAGAAGCCCCTCCACCTGCAGATTTTGACATCTCTCTCCTTTTTCTTTGGCCACGGGCTCCCAGGCGTGACAGCCATCATCAAAGAGATCATTAGCGGAAACAAAAGCAGATGTTCAAGAGGGTGGATTCGACTTAGACTTGGCATATATTTATCTAGACATTATTGCTATGGGATTTCCTGCAGAAAGCCTGAAAGGCATATACAGAAACAATACTGATAATGTAGTAAGATTTTTGGATTCAAAGCATAAAAATCATTGCAATATATGCAATTATGTTCTGAAAAACATTATGACTCTGCCAAATTTAACTGCAGAGTTGCACAGTATCCTTTTGAATACCATAACCCACCACAGCTAGAACTTATCAAACCATTTTGTGACACATAACACCTCTGACTTGGAATACTTACTCCCTTTTTGTTTCTGGTCCTTCTCCATTGAAATCTAGGGCCTCTTGTGCCTTTAAAAATTTGTCCCAGTATAATAAATATGCAGAAATCATTACACTAGTCTGTCCTTTCCAGCTTTACAGTGAATTGTGGCAACATGATTGTCATCTTCACTTAGCCATTGGTCAAGATTGTCACAAGGAGGCATAGTACTATAGATCTGACAGTTCTGTGACTCTAACATCATTTCCTACAAAGGGCTACATCAAAATTGCACATAATTTATTAAAATAGTTCCAAAACCCAATTATGTGAAGAATCACTTGAGAGAGGGTGCCCATCTCTCCTTCCTCTCACATACAAATTCATGTATTTCACATGGATTCTCAGTGTGAGATTAACCAGAAGCCCCTTCTGGAACTTGTCTTTTGAAGGCTACTTTCATTTTACCTTCCTAAATCTATAATTTCTCCAATTTTTTGGGAACTCTACACAGGAAGGGGAAATATTCTCTCTCCCTTCCTCTGCTTGCTCGCCTGCCTTCTTTCTTTCTTTCTTTCTTTCTTTCTTTCTTTCTTTCTTTCTTTCTTTCTTTCTTTCTTTCTTTCTTTCTGTACTGCCATTGCTATAAATGTAACACAGAAATATAGATTGTAAGTAACCTAACAGTGAGCTTTGCTGGCAGCCATGTGAAACATTGATTTAGATTTTTGTGGCCTTTACAAACCCTACAATGACTGTCACTGTGCAAAAGCAATTGGAAATTTTGGCATTTACTGTTCATGCAGTGACACTCAGGGTTGAAGAAAAAATTGTGTGTTTGAGAACTTGTATTAGAAACAGGAAATAAAACCAAGAGGAATAGGTACCTTAGCCGCTTTCCTGTCACTGGAAAGATATACCAATACCCACTAGCTGAAGGAGGAAATGTGTATTTTTTTCATGGTTTCAGCCAGGATCAATGGCTCTAAGGCAGAAATAGGATAATAAAACATCATGGAAAAGGAAAAAGTGCTCAACTCATGGCAGGCAGAAAGCAGAGAAAAAATAGGACATGGGAATAAGAATACACTTTTCCAGGCCCTACTCATAGTGACTCACCTCCAACCAGATTCTAGCTCCTCACAGAACACTCAACTCCTGAACTCATGATTGGATGAATGCACTAAGTGTGTGACCCCACAACCCCAAAATCTTCAAAACACATGATTTATTTGGGGAATATATTAGATAGAAATCATTGCAAGACTGTTTTTGGGAAAAAACCAAACAGGCACCAACACATCACAGTTTGGTATACCTGAGTCAGTTCTCTCCATACAGCACTTCTGCTGTCACTGCACCTTGTGTTTCGAAGCATGGCTGCAGCACTTAGCTACCCATGACAGTGCTCTGTCCATGCTGAGGTGACATCAGCATGGACAGATAAATGAGATAAATATTCTCGGTTCAAATTTTTGAAGAAAAAACCAAGAAAGTTCTTGCTTTCCTTTAGGCTTTCTTATGCAGTAGAAAAAGAAGACTCAGTCTTTTATGGATTGAAAACTTGTGAAGAATTATGCTCTATTCTGTTAGAAGACAAAGATGTCAGGAAAGTTATTTTCATATAATAATATATGAACTAAAAAACAACTAATGAATTGTAAAATTTCTGTTTTGTCCTGTAGTTTGATGATTGCATCATCATTCTATCAGAAGGCTGTCACAAGCTGTGTAGGTGGTGGTGGTGAACCTGTGGCCATCATGCTGCAGTGGGCACCCAGAACCCTCTCTCTTGGTATGCAAGCCAGTCACCCCAGCATTGCCTAAGCCCCCAAATGTTCAAGTTTAATTTCTGTGTTGACACTTCACAATGGGTTTTGGTTTGTGGATTGGCACTTGGTCTCTAAAAGGTCCACCATCACTGTTGTAAGCATTGACATACTCCGTTTACCTTTTGACATATTTTGTTTACATGTTCTGTTTAGCTATTTGTTGACTTTTCCATACCGCTATCAATGAATCCAATCATTTGTACAGTCAAAGCCTCTGAGTGCCATCCCTTTGACAAAGTAACACTATCCTACATTTTATGCTGTTTGAGACTTAAAGATACACCTCTCTTTCATTACATTTGAAATTGGTTCATACAATTGGTTCAATATTTTTTGATATTACTGGTGAATTTTAGAGACATTTATTGCAGCTATTTTTTAAGGCTTGTCACAAAGAATGAAGATATATATACATATAATTTTGTTATAGTATCCTACTCTATGTATTCTGATAAAAAACTTTCTGGAAATTTGTGAATGAAAATTCTAGATATTGTATGCCAAAATGTTGATTAGCGATTGGATAACTCTTGGTAACTTGGTAACTTCTTGATTAGGAATGGTTAATATTACAGGAAGACCAAGAAATGGTTAATATTACAGGAAGACCAAGAAATGCTCAAAAGGTAGAACTTTTAAACATTATTTTTATTTCCCTTTTATTTTTAAGGAAAAAAGTAAAACAAAATTCATAACAAAATAATAAGAGAAAACAATAGTTAATACATTGTGTGTTGTTAAGTTTAAAGTAATTGCTCAGAGAACAAGATATGGGCATAAAATTTCTCCAGTCAATATTAGCACAAACCTTCCTTTTCAATGAACTAAGAGACTCTAATGATTTATCTGACTTGCTTTTTTCCTCTTTTCCCTTCTGTCTTTTCGCCCTTTCCCCTATCTTAGTTCCTTTTTCCATTTGAATAATTTCTTCACATTTTGCAATATCTATTGTACATTTTAGATCTTATTTACTCTTCGTGTTTCTCACATCAGGGAGCTAATATGATGTTAGCTAATATGATGTTAACACATGTGATTTTCATTTAGGACTTTTTAGGACATTTAACACTTAGGACTAGGGTCTCAAGTTGCACCCATCTACCTATAAATGTTTCAAGTTTATCCTTCTTTATGGCTGATTAGTACTCCTTTGTATAAAAATACCACATTTTAAAAAATCCATCAATTGATGGGCATTTGGATTATTTCCAAGATTCAGCTATTACAAATTGTGCTGCTATACACACAGGTGCACATTATCACTGTGGTATGGTGTTTTAATTTTTCTGGGAAGATTCTCAGAAAAGGAATAGATGAATGTAGTAGGACCTGTACCTCTAGTTTTCTCAGAAATCTCCATACTGATGTCCACAGTGGCTGTACCAGTCTACACTCTAACCAACAGTGAAGAAGGTTTCCTTTTTCCCTTCTAGCATTTGTCATTAGTTGATTTCTTCATGATAGTCTTTCTTTCTGGAGTGAAGTGGAATCTCAGTTTTGTTTTAAATTGCATTTCTTGAATGACTACTGATGTTGAACATTTTTCTACATACTTATGTGCCATTTACATTTCTTTATCTGATAAGTGTATATTCATCTCAGATGACCATTCTTTGATTGTTTCTTTGCATTTGGCAGATCTGATTTTTTTTCAATCTTTATGTGTTCTAGATAGAAATCCAGAGACAGTCTGAGGGACAACTGGCTAAAATTTTTCCCAATCTGTGTGTTTTCTTTTCACTTTGTTGGTGATTCCTTTTGATATGCAAAAGCTTTTCAACAGGATGAGATCTCAATTGTGATTCTTTGAAGTTTTTCTGTGGAGTTAGGTTTTTGTTCATGAAGTCTCTGCCTTCACCTCTGCCTTCACCTATGTCTTCTTACTTTTTCTTCCAGATTTAGTGTTTATGTTTTAATTTTTAGCTCTTTGATCCATTTTGACTTTAGTTTAGTGCATGATGATAGACATGGATCTAGTTTTAGTCTTCAGCATGTAGAGAACCAGTTTTTTCTAGTACCATTTATTAAAGAGACTATCTTTCTTGCAGTGAACATGTTTGACCCTGTTGTCACAGATAAGATGGTTGAATATGTTTGTGGTTGTGTCTGCGTATTCTAATCTGTTCCACTGATCCTCAAGTCTGCTTTTTGCCAGTACCATGCTGATTTTATCACAGTAGATTTGTGGTATAATTTCAGGTCAAGGATTGTGATGCCTCCTGCCTTGCCTTGTTGCCCAGGGCTGCTTTTGCTATTCTCGGTCTCTTCTGTTTCCAGGTGAATTTTAGGAATATTTTCTCTAGTTCTGTAAAGTATGTTAATGGTATTTTGATTGGGATTGCATTAAGTCTACATAACAATTTTTGGAGTATATCCATTTTCACTTTGTTGGTTCTTCCTATCCATGAACAAGGGATATCTTTCATTTTTCTGTTATCCTCTTTGATCTCCTTTATCAGGATATTGTAATTTTCAATATATAGATTTTTAATTCCTACAAAAGAATTTAAAAAAAGATTAATTCCTGAGCATTTAATTTTTTGGATGCTATAGTGAGGGGTGTGGTTCCCTAATTTTTCTCCGTGAGTTTTTTTTTTATTGTATATAGGAATACTATTCATTTTTGAGTATTGAATTTGTATCCAATTATGCTACTGAATTTGCTTATTAAATCTAGAAATCTTTTGGTGGAATTTTTGAGATCTTCTGTGTAGAGTATCATTTCTTCTGTGAATAATGATAATTTGGCTTTTTCTTTTCTATCCTCATTCCTTTTTTCTTTCTCTCTCATCCAATTGCTTGGGATAAGTGTTTCTAGAACTTTATTAAATAGGAGTGGTGTAGTGGACATCTTTGTCTTGTTCCTAATTTTAGAGTGAAGTTTCAGTTTTTGTCCATTTAGTGTGATGTTGACTTGGTTTTTCATAGGTGGCTTTTATTAGATTGAGGTAAGACCATCTATTCCAATTTTCTGTAGGGTTTTAATCATGAATGAGCATTGGACTTTATAAAAAGCTTTTTCTGCATCTATTGAGATGACCATGTACTTTTTTTCTGATGCTTGGTTGATATGATGCATTACATTTATTGATTTGTGTATGTTGAACCATCCCTGTATTCCTATGATGAATCCTTCTTGGTGATGGTGTATAATCTTCTTGATGATTTGCTTCATCTTATTGAGGACTTTTGCATCTATGTTCATTAGAGAGATTGACGTCTAATTCTCTTTTTTGTTGGATTTTTCTCTGGTTTTGGTCTCAGGGTAATACTTCCCTCCAGTAATGAATTACAGAGTGTAGTTTTCCTTTTAATTTCATTAAAGAGTTTGAGGAAGATTGGTTTTAAATCTTGTCTAAATTTTTTGTATAATTCAGTAGTGAATCCATCAGAGGCTTTTCTTTGTTGGTAAGTTTTTAATCACATTTTCAATTTCATTGATTGATATTGCTTTATTTAGAATTTTTATATCTTCTTGTTTCAGCTTTGATAATTCATACATATCAAGGAATCTGTCATTTATTCTGTTTTCCATGCTATGAGAGTAAAAATTTTCAAAGTAGATATTGATGATCTTCTGAGTTTCCACAGGATCTTCACTCTTTTATTCCTCATTATATGAATGAGTCTTTTATTTCCTTTTTTTTGATAAGATTTTCTAGGGGTTTATAAATTTTGTTAATTCTTTCAAAGAACTAACTCTCCAATTCATCAATTATTTGTATTACTTTCTTAGTTTCAATTTGTGAATTTCTGCTCTGAGCTTTGTAATTTCCTCACTTGGGACTTTGGGCTTGACTTGCCCTTCTCTTTCTATAAGGTTGAAGTGCAACATCAGGTAATTTATTTGTGCTCACTCTGTGTTCCTGATGTGAGAATTCACTGTTATAAATTTCTCTCTTAAGCTGAATGTGGTGGCACATCCCCACAGCACTGCCAGCATTTTTTATTGGTTAATTTCTTTATGATAGTCATTCTTTCTGGATTGATATAGAATCTCAAGGTGGTTTTAATTTTAATTTATCAAATTACCAATGACATTGAACATTTTCTCATATATTTGTTACCAGTTGTATTTCTTCATCTCAGAAGTGTATTCATCTCAAATACCCATTTTTGGATTGGATCTTTGAATTTCGGGGAACTGATTTTTAAAAATTCTTTATATTTTCTAGATAGAAGTCCTTTGTCTGAGGGAGTTGACTAACATTTTTCTCAAATTCATGGGTTTTCTTTTCCCTCTGTTAGTGATTATTTTTGACATGCAAAAACTTTTTAATAAGATGAGATCTCAGTTGTTGATTGTTTCAAGTATTTCATGTGCAGGTTTGGTTTTTGTTAATAAGGTCTCTGCCTACCTTGATGTTTTCAAGATTTCTACTTTGTCTTCCAGCAGATTTAGTGTTTCTGTTTTAATTTTTAGATCTTTGATCCATTTTGACTTTAGTTTTGTTTGCAGTTGTGTCTGCATCTTCCATTCAGTCCCCATTGATCCTCAGGTCTGTTTTGTTTTGTTTGCCAGTAACCATAGTGATGTTATCTCAGTAGTTTTGTAGTATAACTTCAAGCCAGAAATTGTGATGCCTCTTGCCTCCCGCTCAGGATTGCCTTTGCTATTCTAGGTCTCTTCTGGTTCCAGATGAATTTTAGGAATGCTTTTTTCTAGATAGATCTGTGAGATTTGTTAATGGTATTTTGATTGACATTGAACTAAATCTGTATAACAATTTAGAGAGTATGGCCCTTTCACAATATTCTTCCTACCCATGAACAAGGAATATCTTTCTATTTTCCAAAATCCCTTTCAATTTCTTTTTTTCAGAGTACTGTATTTTTCAGTGTATAAATGCTTTATTTCTGTTGTTAGACTGATTCCTAAGTATTTCGTTTTTTTGGATGCTATTGTAAGGAGTGTGGCTTCCCCAATTTCTTTCTCAGTGAGTTTGTGGTTTGTGTATAGGAATGCTATTGACTTTTGAGTGTTGAATTTGTATCCAACTACACTATTGAGTTTGCTTATTAAATCTAGAAGTATTTTGGTGGAATTTTTGTGGTCTTCTGTGTAGGAGTATCATGTCATCTGCAAATAATGCTAATTTAACTTCTTCCTTTCCTATCCTGATTCCTTTTATTTTTCTCACTTGTGTAATTGCTTTGGCTCACATTTTCAGAACTATATTGAAAGGAGTGATGATAGTGGGTAACCTTGTCCTGTACCTGATTTTAGGTTGAAAGCTTTCAGTTTTTTCCATTTAGCATGATGTTGGCTGTTGGTTTGTCATAGATGGCTTTTGAGATAAAGCCCATCTATTCCAATTTTCTGTAGGGTTCTTATCATGGATAAGTGCTGGATTTTATCAAAACATTTTTCTGCATGTATTGAGATGATCATGTGTTTTTTGTCCTTGGCTCCATTGATATCATGTAGTAAATATATTGATTTGCACAGTTGAGCCATCACTGCATTACTGAAATGAATCCCAATTGGTTATGGTACATAGTCCTCTTGATGATTTGTCACATTCCATTTGGTAGTATCTTTAATATCTTGTTGAGGATTTTTGCATCTATGTTCACTAGTAAGGTTGGCCTTTAGTTCTTTTTTTTTTTTTTTGGTTGGATTTTTCTCTGGTTTTGGTATCAAAGTAACAGTTGCTTCTCAGAGTGAATTAGGGAGATTTTTTTCTTTTCAATTTCATTAAAGAATTTGAGGAGTATTGGTGTTAAATCTTATCTAAATTTCTTGTAGAACTCCACTGTAAATCTATAAGGACATGGGCTTTTTTTGTTGTTGGCAGTATGTTTTTTTTATGTTTTCAATTTCAATAACTGATGTTTGGTTATTCAGCAGTATTATATCTTTTTTACCCAGCTTTTGGTAATTCATACATATCTAGAAATCTATCCATTTCTTATTTTTGCTCCTATGAGAGTATAGTTTTTTGAACTAGATATTGATGATCTTCTGTATTTCCATAGGATCTGTAGTGATTTAACCCTTTTTCTTCTTTATTCTATGATTTATTGTGAGGGTTTTATCTTTCTTTTTCAGTTAAGGTTACCTAGGAGGTTTTCAACTTTATTTGTTCTTTCAAGGAACCAGCTCTGATTCATTAATTCTTTGTAATGTTTTCTTAGCCTCAATTGCGTTAATTTCAGATCTTTATAATTTCCACCTTTCTTTGGGTTTTGGGCTTACCTTATTTTTCTAGAAGTTTGAAGTGCAGTATTAGGTTGTTGATTTGTACTCATTCTGCTTTCCTGATATGAGAATTCACTGCTATAAATTTACTTCTGAGGACTGCTTTCATTGCATCCCACACATTCTGGTAAGTAGTATTTGCATTTTTGTTTAACTGTATATATTATTTAATTTCTTCTTTAATTTTATATGTGACCCATTGGTTGTTCAGTATTGGGCTATTTAATTTCCATGTTTTTATGGAGCTTTTGCAATTTCTTCTTTCATGAATTTCCAATTTCATTGCACTATGGTCAGATAATATGCATGGGATAATTTTGGTTCTTTTTCATTTACTTAAGCATGTTCTATGGGCTAGCACATGGTCTATTTTTAGATAATGATCCATGTGTAGCTGAGAAGAATGTGTCTTCTGATGGTGGATATGACATTCTGCACACATCTACTAAGTCCGTTTGTTCACAAGTTTGATTTGTTCTGTTGTTTCTTTGCTGACTTTTTTTTCTGTAGTTGATCTGTGTCTTTGTGACATTGGGTGATAAGTTTCCCCATGACAATTATGGTATTGATTATCTAATTTTTCATGTCTCTTAATTTTATCTTATAAATTGGGTACTCCCATATTTCATGCATATATATTTATGATTGCTATCTACTCTTCTTGCAGTTTTTCCCTTACAAGTATGTAGTGAACTTCTTTATCTCTTTTGACCATTCTTAGTTTGAATTTTACATGGTCTGCCAACAGAATAGCTACCAGTTTTTTTCTGGATCTGTAGCATAGAGTATTGTTTTCTATCCTTTGAATTTCAGTCTATGAATTTCCTTTTGAGTTAGATGTGTTTCTTTTATACAGCATACTGTTGAATATTTTCCTGACCCACTGTGCCAGTCTGTTTCTTTTAATTGGTGAATTGAGGCCATTTATATTAATGGTTAAAACTGATACATACTGGCTTATCTTTGTCATTTTGTCTTTCTGTTAGTTCCCTCTGTTTAATTGCTTGCCTTGCTTGGTGGTTTCTTTCTGTTGTTGTTCTTGGAATTGTGGTCATTTTTATCTTTTTCTAGAATATCTTTCAGTACTCTTTGTAGGGTTGGTTGGGTGGTTGTACACTTCTTCAGTTGTTCTTTGTTCTGGAAGTATCTTATTTTTTCCATTAATTTTGAAAGATAGTTTTGCAAGGTACATCAATCTGAGTTGGAAGTTGTTTTCTTTCAGGACTTGAAATACTTTACTCCAAGCCCTTCTTGACTTGATGGTTTGTGTTGAGAAGTCTGTCATTATTCTTTTAGGTTTTCCTTTATAGGTGATCTGTTTATTTTCTCTGCTGGATCATATTTTAACTATTGCTTTGGACATTTCCATTCTGCGTGTCCTTCCTGTCTATCATGTATGCCCTTGCAGGGGCCTTGTTGGGTCACTGGGAGTTCCCACCTGGGCTGGTCTGGTGTGTACTCCCAATGGGGCCTTGCTGGATCTCTGAGAGTCTTTTCTAGGTTTTTAAAATTTAAGTTATTGACATGATTTTTTTAGGGCCCTAAACAATAGTTAGTCCTAAATTTGCATATCTGAGAGTAAAATTTATGCTTGTAGCAAGATGAAAAATACATGTTTCAAAGAGATTGCATGCCAAATTAATCTGAATTTGAATTTTATATAACTTTCTCTTCTCCTTTATAGGTCTTATTCAACTTAAAAATTTGTTTTGTCAGGTTTTTAGACATTTGCCATTAGGCAATAAAGGCTGCTTTTGCCATCTATAGACTTTTTGGGGTCTCAGGGTCAAAGGATTGTAGATTTTTTAGGATTCACAGAGTGTTTCATAAATGGTCTGAAGGACTTTTATATAGACTTCTGTGTAACCATAGTAACTTTTGACATATTGATGAGCTTTTTGTCCTACTCTTTGATGACTTTGAGAAGCATCTGACTGGGTTGCTTCATTTCTTTCCACTGGGTTTTGTGTTCCTGTGACCTTTGGAAAAGGCCATGGCAACTCACTGGTCAGGACTGACAGTACATGGAGTAATCTCTCCCTTTAATCATTTTTCTCTTAAAGTACAGTATTGTAGTCAGAGTTTGCGAGGAGAACAAGACAATTATTTATGATATCACCCCAAGGGTGAAATACAAATAATGTTTATGAAATCTGCCCACACACTAAAGACCTAGAGAATCCAGCTGAGGGCCTGGATCCCATGGCAGTGTCCTGCATAAGTTCAGCTGAAGCTCTAGAGCCCATGACAGTGATTCATGCAAGTCTGTTTCATGAATCTGCACTGGGAAGGCCCCCAAGGTCAGCAGTGGAAGCTACAAAGTCTGTGCCAGTGGGATGAAGGATCTATGCCAACACACTGAGGGTTTTGCACTGGGTCCAAGAACTGACACACAAAATAAGGGCTAGGGTTCCTCTGAAAAATACCCCAGCCATCCACAATAAAATCCTAAGCTCCTCCAATGATGAGAACAGCTGAGTTCATGTCAGGAAGCCAGCTTGACAAGCTTTTCCTGGAGATTTAACAGAATACCATCTTCTTCTCTGGAGCCAGAAAGCAGTAAAGTAAAAACCAGAGCTTCCTCAAAGTGAACTGCAGCCATTCTTAGTAACAACAAGATCCCAAGCTCTTCTGATGATGAAAACAGTCAAGTTAATATCAGGAAAATAGCTTGACAAACTCCTCCAGGAGAACCAACAGCTCCAGGAAGGCCAAAAACACTAAACTCTTTAAAATTCTCCTTTTTATCTGGCAATAATTCTCAGCCCCACACTGATTCAGGTCAGCTGGTATTACAAGTTGACCACCAGTTATTAACCCCACCACAAGTGACAATGTTTCTGTGTTGGACAACGTTAGAAGTAGTTGATGACCATCATCATAAGTGGCTGTTAGATGGTGCAATTTGATAGACAAGTAAGTGTAATTGTGAAGCAGAAGGCTTCAAGGAAAGGGCCTCTGTGGCCACCCATGGGCAATGACTGATTGTACTCTCTGCAGTTACACAGAAGGACTGATGGTTGGAACTGGTTCTGGAAACAATTGGGGGCTGTGGTGGGCAATAAGGGGTGATTCATCCATCAAGGCCGAATTCCCAGGAAGAATGAATGTTTATTCAGACACTGGGACTTTTGTTTGACACAGGGCCTTTAATTTTAATTTTGTAATCTCCGGAAGAGCCCTTCTGAAATTTCTTGAGCCTGTACTCAGGGCTCATGGGTTTGGACTAGCTAAATCCCATTTCTGACTACCAGACACCACCTGGAAAAGTTTTGTCAGAGCTACCTTTAGGTTCTGGTTGACCCTCTACCTTTCCATAGCATTGAGATTACTGAGTGGAATGGAGATGGTACTATATTCCTAAAGCCTTTGACACTCCCTGAGTTAACTGGGAGGTAAAAGAAGATCCATCATCACTCTGGAGAGACTTTTTAAAAGCACCTTGACTGCCTTGGTAACTTTTTCTGAAAGGCTTCAACCCAGCCTACAAAAGATGCTATTCAGTACCAACATCTGTTTAAACTCTCCACATGGTGGCACATGAGCAAAGTCTAATTTTCAGTCATCTTCAGGGTATTTAACTCTCCTCTGTAGAGGTTCTAATAAAGAAGGTGGTTTGGGCTCATCTGGGTTGTTGTAGGAATAGACTTGGCAAGCTTCTCAGATCTCTTGGGTGGTTGTCACTAGTTCTAGTGCTGTGAAAACTTGAGTGACAATTTCAAGTGTAGTTTATCTTCCCATATGGGAGGAGTCATGTTTTTATAGTCTTTCTCCGCATCCCTTGCAGAAGGACCAGTTTGTTTCCTAAGTATCACTAGAGTTCTTTTTAAAATTTCCCCTTTCCTAAGGTTCACTTGTCATTCTGGGTAGTACAGACTGGTCTGAATGGTTTCTCAGGAACTAGGAATAATGTTCCAGTCTTAAGGGAAAGTAAGGATGCTCCTTTTGCTTATCGGTCTTGTTTTCCCAAGGAGACTTTAGACATGTCTCTCTGCTGCCCTCTACAGTCCATGACTATGACCTACTGGCAAGATGGACTTCCTTTAGGAGTTGTAGAATTTCCTACCTGTGTTTTGTAGGTGACTGTTAATTTGTCAATAGCCCTCCCCCTCCCCTTAGATAGCGGCATGGGTGTGCAGCACCAAAAAGACATATTTGGAGCCTTTTGTCTTTTCCTAATATCAGTGCCTGAGTAAGAGTTACCATTTCTGCCTTATGACCAGAGGTTCCTAGGGAAGAGGTTTAGTTTCAGTGACCTGCTGTGAGCTGTCAACTGCATAACCTGTCTTTTGATATCCTCATGAATATCTACTTCCATTAATGTGCCACATCTTATGATGGTGAAGGGGCAGGTCACTGATGTCTTGCCTGCTTACATAGGTCTGGGAGATTACTTGTTTCCAAAAAAGGCTAAATTTTGAATCTGTAGACATTAAAGAAGCAGAGTTAATAGTAGTGCAAGTTTGTGTAATAATCTGAGGGGTGTCTAAGGGTATAGCCTGATACTTCATAAACTGTTCCTCTGTTAACCACAAGTAACTTTTTATCTCCAGAATAGCTCTGAACTGATGGGGAACAGAACTCCTCTCCTCTGTCCCAAAGTTTACTTTGTAGCTTCTGTTAGTATAGATTTAGCTACTATTGTTTTCATGCAGGGTAGCTCTCCAGAAGTTAACCCATCTAACATCTTTGAAAAGTATGCCACTCAGCTCTAGTCTTAGAGCCTTTAGTTCAAGATTCCCCAAAGCAATTCCACCATATTCTGATACATAAAGAAAGAAGGGTTTTTTTTAAGCAGGATATTCTCAGTCATGGAGCATGAGTAAGGGTAATCTATACCCTTTTCTAATGGCATTGTTAGTCACTTCTTTCCTTCCTACAAGTACAGACTCAGTGCCTTTTACATAAAGCCTCATATAAAGGCTTTGCCATTAGTCCAAAATTAGGTAGCCAGATCCTACAAAAATCTGTCATTCCCAGGCAGGAGTGAAGATGGTATGTGGTAGTAGAGACTCAAGATCACAGGTAGCCTATATCTGGTCCTTAGACAGCTGTGATTACTCAGGTGTAAGAACATATCCACATATTGAACTGTTCGAAGGGATAGCTGAGACTTTTCTTTAGAAACCTTCTAACCCTTCTTAGATAGAAAGTTAAGAGTCTATACAGCATTATGACTATATAGTTCTTAAGTTAGGTTGCAATTTAGAATATTATCTATATACTGTAGGAAGATTTCTTGTTCTGGCTTTTGGTTTCTTAAGGCTTTTGGTTTCTCAAGTCTTTTTCCCTCAAGTATTGAGGGATCTGGCCAAGATCCCCAACTACCTATATGAGGGGTATGGAAAAGTATAAAATATGAAACAGAGACAAATTTCATAATGCATGATAGGGGATCTGGGAGGTCAATGCCTCAGGATGGGCAAAGACCCAGGTACTGCAAACAAGCCGCTATTTATGGGGTGAGTACAATGCAATGGGTATACACAATGATAGGAGGGCTAGTGGTAGATTCAGAGGTTGATGACACTGCAGGCAATGAGTAACCCTGGGATAACTTAAGAGGGTGAGGATGACTTTACACTAAAAAGAGTTTTGCTCTAAAGTGTCCTTTCTTATGTTAGTAGTCTTAGTTTATTTAGTCTTAGTGGGTAGGAGAGGATGGCCTACACCAAAAGATTTAATGGGAAATCTCAAAAGGGTGATATCATAGCCTCTTATCTATCCCCTAGGGGAGGATGCAAATTTAGTCACTGTAAATTCATGGTCCCCAATACACAAGCAAAAAGACAGTGATTTTTCTAAACCCCTGTTGGAGAACCGTGCAAGTACATTACTGTTTTTCTCTTGTAAGAGGATTTTTCCATTCAAAGGCAGACAGAAATTGGGAGTCTGGATGTAGGAGGATGGAAAGAATGTAGCTCTTAAATCTAAGACTGACAACCAATCAATATCCCCTGGAATTAGGTAGAGAATTGTATATATATCTGCCACTAGAGAATGAATTGGAAAACAGCCTTGTTAATGAGGAAGAAATAAGAGCCCATTTCCCTCTTTTTTTTTTTTTTGTACTGGGATCAAACTTACAGCCTTGCGCTTGCCAGGCAGGTGCTTATGCCACTGAGCTAAATCCCCTATAGAGAGGAGACAGCTAGACCTATAGTCCCTAAAGTGACAGCTCATGCATAAGAGACCCAAAGTCCATATGATGCCTCTTGTGAGACTTTTATACAGCTTGGACAGAAGTCTCCATTTGTACTGTAGGACAATACTGTCGTTGAGAGCACAGAAGCACAAAAGAAAGGGCTTTTTACCACACTGAAGATCCATTAAATCCTTAGAGACAAGGGGGTTGAGCCATGAATTTCCTTCACGTAATCCAGACTCCTATGAGGTAATGGCAGAAATTTCCCAGGAAAAATTATTTTAACCACTTAGTTGAACCCCTTTGTTGGCCCAATTTATAATCTGTCTTGATGTTTTTATTGGTTATGGTTTGTGTCTGGATGGTCCTCCAAAACCTCATGCAGCTATAGGGGGTGGGATTTTTGGAGGCAGCAGAATCTAGAGTGTGTGACTGATTTGTAGTGCAATGCTGGAACTAAAGGTGTAGGATTAAAGAGTAATTTCTGGATAAATCCACTGATTTGGATTGGCACCACCCTAATCCCAGCGGTCTGGATAAGATAAAAGGGACAGGGGCTTGTTTCTCCCTTTTGCTGTTTTCAAATGCCATGAACTGTTGTTCCTCTGCCATGCCACCCTGCATTGGAGTCAGTTGATATGCACTGAAACCCTACAAATTGTGAGCTAAATAAATCTTTCCTATCTTTAACTTTTGAGCATCAGGTATGTTGTCTTAGTAGCAAAAGAAAAGTAACTAAAATGGCTGGTATTTCAAGACTCTTGACTAACCAGATTAAAACCATATGTGAAAAATATTTCTTGCATTTACACTGATAAAAAAAGTATTAAGAACTGGGATGGCTCTGTTTGTATATACTCAGTTACTTTAGTCAGGTTTTAAATATTAACCGTTGTTCTGCTCAGGCATCAGGCATAGGTCTTCAACTTGTCTGTATAAAAACAATGAAAACAAAATTTGGGTGTCAATGGCCTCAGGAAAGTTCTTGAATGGGGTGGGGGAGAGAGCAGTGTTGAGCATGGATAGGGCCTTTTGTCTCTTTTGAACAGATAAGTTAGCCACACACCATGCTGTCATTCAGCAGGGAGGTTCAGGCCACATGGGATTCCCTCTTTGAGCCACTGTGTCTATAGAACTGTTTCTGTTGCTGAGGTTCACCCACTGGCACTATTGTAGGCACATTTATTTTGGCCTGTCCAGTGCTGTTTGGCTTGTCTAGTGCTCAGTTCCAGCCTAAAACCTTGGGAAAAACAGACAAGTTCTTTTTCTTCTTACATCCACATTATCCAAAATAAGAGGGCTATGCCACACAAGGACAGCAGCATTGGCAAAGTGCCAGTATTTGCCTTGTTTGCCCCAGGAGTCCACAGTTCTCCAGTTGTAGCTCTGTCCCCCAACATTTTTCTGAAAGAAAATGGTTTCTTTTTGTTCTCACAAGGCCATATGGTGTTTAAAACCAGATACTTAGCCTGTTAGGCCAGTTATTTAGAAAGAAGAAAAAAGAGATAGACACAAAAATATGGTAGCAGCTGGTGATGCATGCCCACATTAAAAAGCCCACATAGTCATGCAACTATTCAGATGACAGCTGGCCACATGGCAAGGGATTATGGCTGCTGGCCATGTGGTAAGGAAAAGTTACAGCATTCTGGTCTAGAATGCAAACTGAGAAAAAGCCATTTAAAAGCTACAGTAAGCAGAAATAAGGCCAATTGAACAAAATATGCAACAAGCAAATGCTCAGATACCAAGTTGTACCCACAAAGTGAATAAAAGTGGTTAAAGGAAAAAATTATATCCCCTTACCCCATTCCCTATGGCTAGTAATGCATCAAATAGTTCCCTGTGTATCCTGAGAATAGTTTCTTTAATTTTCAGAGTAGGGGATAGAGGGAGGGAAAGGACAAAAGAAAACTGATAGAGTATGCCTGCATAGGCCTTAGATTGGTCTTGGTACCTGAGGTATCACTCTTGTGGCTGGTCATGCTAAAATGTTTTCTTTTTGTCTGAAATGTTATCTTCTGGCTGACTTGCCAAAATGTTATCTCCTAGTTGGCATTGCCAAAATGTTGCTGGTTAATGTTTTGGATAATTTCTTCAGAAATGGCTTGACAATTACATTTATTCCAGGCCTTCTTGCCCTGAAAAAAGAACTGGATGAGACAAAACAAAAGTTTACTTGAAAAGTGAAGAATAAATGAATAAGGGAACACTAGCTCTGTCAAGTGATCTTGGGCCAAGCAAGAGGAAAAATAAAGAATAAAAATAACAAAAATAGAAGTACACTGTTTCCAGCATGTTTGGGAGATGCAGAGTAGTCTGCTATGAAGAATCATGTTAGTGATAGTGAACTCCAGGTGGCATCTGTGTATTTATATATGTGAGCACACATCTCACAAGAACATGCAAGAAATTCTACATTCAGGATGTTGGGAACTGTTAGGTAATATCCTGGGATCTTATAGTTGACAGATCCTGCTTATTTCTCCAGCCAGCTTTGCCATGCCTTACAGTCTGCATCAAAAGGAAGAGAGTGAAACTGGACTTTCTAAGTCATAGACAAAAGTCTGCTGGAGAGCAAATATTAGAGGACAGAAATAAAAACAGACTCTTCTAACAACACTATCAGTCTTACTAAACTGCAATGTCACAGATTTGTATTTGCCTGAGATTTGAATTCATGTAATGCTTGTAGAGTGACATCAGTTTTGCCTCAAGATTTTCTTTATCAGTGAAATACATAAATGCCAAGAATTTCTCAACAAAATGGAATTTTTTCAGAATTTAAATAGCAATATGCACAGCCTAATTTTATAAAATGACCAGATGTTTTCCCTGTGTTTAGTGTATGTCAATGTTGAGATCTAAATGATTTAAGCTAGTTCCTCACAATTTATTTTTTATTGGGAATAATTCAGTTTTATTAAATTCACATAGTTTTCATGGAAGTTAAGAAAATGAAAAACATTGTGATTTTTTGTTGTTGATCTTGTGTTTGGCAGCATTTTTCTCCCCATTATTTCATTTTTCTGCAATATTACATCTTGATTCTTTATTTATGGATACTGAATTTGTCTTTTATAATGCTTATGTCATTAATTTTTGTTTATTGCCTTTAGCACCACATTTTATTGCCCTAAGCACTATGTGTTAATTTTGGACTCATGTGATTGAATAGTGGAGAAAATGAATGTATCTATTTCTGATTTTAAAATAATATCCATACAGTGTCTTCATTCAGAGATCTATGTCCAACTTATATGATCTATATACCTTATCTTGTTATGAAATTTCATTCAATGATTTCTAATTTAGAAGCCTTTAAGAAGCAATGAATACAAATCGGATTTTACAAAACATATTTATATCAAGATTCAAATAATCAGATGAGGTTTTTGTTGATTTTTGTGATGAATTTTGTTACAGGTTTCTGATGCTGAGACATACTTATCTTAGATCAGACAAACACCACCTCTCTAAGATGTAGTTATGCACGTGTTAATGTGATTTGGCCCTGGGATGAGACATAGGTGAGGCACCCATGTTATCAGTTAGCTAAATGCTAACAAGAGAAACTATTTTCTGTTCCGTCCTGGTATTTGACTAGGTAATGTTTCATCCTGATTGAAAATCTGTACACCTAGGTATAGTGTGTTTAAAATTCTCTTTCTTTGTAAAAACTTACCTGGCTTGAGGTAAATAGCACATAAATCTGATAAAATGGAAAGCTTATTTTTCCTGGATTATTTATATGTGACAATATCATTTGGGTTGATTCCAAGATTTAGCTATTACAAATTGTATTGCTATATACCTGAGTATATCTTACTTTTATTATAATATTTTTACTAGTATGTGCTTATAATAATATATAAAAGATTTCAAATAATCACTTGTAAACCCACTAAGAGATGAATTTCTGGAGGGAAATTTTACATTTTTCACTTAAGCTGATTGATAACTTCTTTGATTTTCTAGAATCCCACTTCTATTAGAAATTGACTTGAAAATTTATTCTACAAATTTATTCATCTGCAAACTAAAATTCATTGAATCATAATTTTGTTGTATTTTACATCTTGCATAGTCAGGAGTAGTGCTGTTCACTTACAATCACAGTATTCAGGAAAGTAATGCAAAGTCAAAACTTTATGGGCTACCAGGGCCACATAGTAGGATAATTTTTAAACATTAAAATATCCATGAACTTTATAAATAGTTTGGATTATCATATTGTGTTTTGTTAATATACCTTTCTGGTTATAACCATCACGTTTTTTATTCCCAATGTATTTATTAACTTTTGTTTATTGATTGTATATTTTCATGAAATGTGTGATGCATGAAACCCATGCAAATCCAGACCAGACATTTTGCCACAAGAAAGAAAAACTAACAGATTAGTGGTATAATTACCTGTCATGCACAGGTAATTTGAAAAGCAAAACAGAAAGAAAGGATAGAAATGATACAGAATTTCAAAAAAGAAAAACAAGTAGGAAATTAACACCAGTTAATATATTGCACATTGTTATCTCAGAACTAGTTGTTCAGGTTACAAAATCTAGACACAAAAGTGATCAATCAAAGAATAATAGCACAAACTCTTCTTGTTGATGAAATAAGAGAGATTAGTAGTATAGTTAGCTCTCTAGCATACATATACATACATCTATGTATACAGTTTATTAACATACATATAATCTTTTCCTTCCTTTTTTACTTTCCCCTATCCCAGTAGTTCTGTCCTTTTGAACACATGCTCTTTCATTATTATAATATCTATCATATATTTTGGATCTTACTACTCATTCAGATTTTTATTTTTTATACTAGGGAGACAATGTGATATTTATAAATGTGAGTTTGATTTATTTCACTTATTAGTATGGTCTCAAGTTGCATCTATTTACCTATAAAAGCCTCAAGATCATCCTTTTTTATAGCTGAGTAATATTCCATTGTATAAAAATACATCTTTTTAATCCATTCTGTGATTGATGGACATTTTTGTTGTTTGAAAGATTTAGCTATTACAAATTGTGCTGCTATAAACATGAGTGCACATATATCACTGTGGCATGACATTTTCAACTTTTCTGGGAAAATACCCAAAAGGGAATAGCTTCCTTAAATGACACTTTTAATCCTAGTTTTTGAGGAATCTCCACACTGATTTCCACAGTGGTTGCAACAGTCTACACTCCCACCAGCAGTGGAGAAGTATTCCTTTTTCCTCACAGCCCTACTAACATTTGGTATTGGTTGATTTGTTGATGGCAACCATTCTTTCTGGAGTGAGATGGAATTTCAGTGTTGCTTTAATTTGCATTTCTCAAATGATCAGTGATGCTGAATGCTGAGCATGTCTTCATGTACTTATTTGCCATTCATATTTCTTCATCTGAGCAAAACATGTTCATTTTAGATGCCCATTTTTGGATTGGGTCTTTGAATTTGGGGGGCCTGATGTTTTTCAGTTCTTTGAAAGTTCTAGATACAAGTCTTTTGTTTGAGGGACATCTGGCTAAAATTCTTTCCCATTCTGTGGGTTTTCTTTTCACTCTCTTGTTAATTTCTTTTGAAGTAAAAGAAAACTTTAATAAGAAGAGATCCCAGTTGTTGATTCTGGGAAGTACTTCCCATGCAGTTTGCATTTTGTATGAACTCTTTGCCTACCCTTATGTTTTCAAGATTTCTACCTAACTTGTCTTCCAGTAGATTTAGTGTTTCTGTTTTAATAGTTAGATCTTTGATCCATTTTGACTTTAGTTTAGTCTATTGTGATAAACATGGGTCTAGTTTCAGTCCTTGGCATATGGAATGCCAATTTTTCCAGCACCATTTATTAAATAAGCTATCTTTCTTTCAGTGAATATGTTTAGCTCCTTTGTCAAACATAAGGTGGATAAGTGTCTTTGTAGTTGTGTCTGCATCTTCTAATCTGTTCCATTGATCTTCAGGTCTATTTATTTGCCAATACCATGCTGATTTTATCACTGTAGCTTTGTAGTATAATTTAAAGTCAAAGATTGTGATGCCTCTTGCCTTGCCTTTGTTGCCCTGCAGTACTTTGCTATGATCTTCTGTTTCAAATGAATTTTTGGAATGTTTTCTATAGATCTGTAAGGTATGTTATTGACATTTTGATTGGAATTTCACGAAATCTGTATAAGTTTTGAGAGCATGGCCATTTTCACAATGTTGGTTCTTCCTAATCAAGAGCAAGGGATATCTTTCCATTTTCTCATATCCTCTTCGAGTAGCATAGTTTTCAGCATTTAGATCTTTTATATCCTTTTTTAGGTTGATTCCTAAGTATTTCATCATTTTGGATGGTATTGTGAAAGGTGCCATTTCCACAATTTCTCTCTCAGTGAGTTTGTTGTTGTGTACAGGAATGCTATTGATTTTTGAGTATTGACTTTGTATCCAGTTGTACTGCTGAACTTGCTCATTAACTCTGGTAGTCTTTTGATAGAGTTTTCAGGATCTTCTGTGTAGAGTGTCATGACTTCTGCAAATAGTGATAATTTAACTGCTTCCTTTCCTTATACTTATTCCTTCTCTCTCTCTGTCTCTCTGTCTCTCTCTCTGTCTGTCTCTCTGTCTCTCTTGTCTAATTGCCCTGGCTAATGCTTCACAGCTATAATGTACAGGAATGGTTATAATGGACTTCCTTGCCTTGTTCCTCATTTTAGAGTGAAAACTTTCAGTTTCTGTCTGTTTAGTGTAATAGTGACTGTTGGTTTGTCATAGATGGCCTTTATCAGATTGAGGTACATACCATCAATTATAAGTTTCTGTAGGGTTTTTTTTTTTATCAAGAACAAATGTTAAGGGCTGGGGATTTAGCTCAATAGTGTAAGTGCCTGCCTGGCAAATGCAAGGTTGTCAGTTTGATCCCTGGTACAAAAAAGAAAATGTTGGACTTTATCAGATGCTTTTTCTGTGTCTATTGAGATGTTCATGTAATTTTTGTTTTGGGTTCTGTTGATGTGGTATATTACATTTATTGACTTTGAATTCTTTCTTTTTTCTTTCTTTTTGAGTTATTTGAATTTGAGTTTTTTCTTTCTTTCTCTTAATAAGGTTGGCCAGAGTTTTGTCAATTTTGTTTATTCTCTCCAAGAACCAGATCCTTGATTTATTAATTTTTTGTATTGTTTTCTTAGTCTCAGTTGCACTAATTTCCACTGTGATCTTTATAATTTCCTGTCTTCTATGAGCTTTGGGTTTGACTTGCTCTTCTTTTTCTAAAAGCATGAGGTATAACATTTAGTTGATTTTTATTTTCATTCTGTTGTCCTGATGTGACAATTCATTGCTATATATTTCCCTCTTAGGATCACTTTCATTGCATCCCACAGGTTTCAGTATGTTATCTCTGCATTTTCATTGAATGATAAGTATTGTTCAATTTCTTCTTTAGTTTTACCTGTAATCTATTGGTTGTTCAAGAGGTTGTTACATAATTTCCCTGTGTTTATGTAGGTTTTATAGTTTCTTTTACTATTAATTTTCAATTTCAGTGCACATGGTCAGATAATATGCATGGGATAATTTCAGTCCCTTTGTATTTACTTAAGAATGTTTCGTGAGAGGCTGGGGATTTAGCTCAGTGGCATAAGTGCCTGCCTTTCAAGTGCATGCATGGTCCTGAGTTCAAACCCCAGTAATGATTTTAAAAAAAAGAATGTTCCATGGGATAATATACGGTCTATTTTAAAGACTGTCCCATACTCAGGTGAGAAGAATGTGTATTCTGATGTGGTTGGAACACTTTACAAACATCTACTAATTCCATTTGTTCACAAGTTTGATTCAGCTCTGTTGTTTCTTTAACAACTTTTTGTCTAGTTGATTCATCTCCTTGTAACAATAGGGTATTACTGTCCCCTACTACAATTGTGTTATTGCATAGTTGGTTTTTCATGTCTATTAGTATTTGTCTTATATAGTTGGGTGCTCTAGTATTTGGTGACTATATATTTATGATTGTTAGTTCTTTCCCTTAAATTTTTCCCCTAGCAAGTATGTAGTGATTTTCATATCTTTTGATCATTTTTTTGTTTAAATTTACATTGTTTGCAAACAAAATAGCTACCCCTGCTTTTTTCTGGGTTCCTGTTGCATGGAATATTATTTTTCTTACTTTGACTTTTAGTCTATTAGTTTCCTTTGATGAGATGTGTTTCCTGTATATGGCATATTGGATTCTGTTTCTTGATCCATTCTGTCAGCTTATTTCTTTTAATTGGTGAATTGAGGCCATTTACTTTGATGGATATTCCTGATTTGTATTGGCTCAACTTTGTCATGTTATTTCCCTGCAGTTGGTTTCCTGGTTTCCCCCCTTAGTTGCTTGCCTTGCCTAGTGGTTTCTTTCTGTTGTTGTTCTGGAAATTGTAGTCCTTTTTAATCTCTGTCTAGTGTGTCTTTCAATAGTCTTTCTAGGTTTGGTTGACATGAATTTCTTTAGTTGTTCTTTGTCATGGAAGTATCTTATTTCTCCATTAATTTTTTTTTTTTTTGGTACCAGGAATCAAACTCATGACTTCGTGCTTGCCAGCCAGGTACTTACACCCCACTGAGCTAAATCCCTGGCCCTTATCCATTAATTTTGAAAGAAAGTTTTTCAGGGTACATCAGTCTGGGTTGAAAGTTGTTTTCTTTTCAGGGCTTGAAACACTTCACTTTAAGTTCATCTTGAATTGAGGGCTTGTGTTAAGAAGTTTGCTGTAATTCTAATAAGCTTTCCTTGATAGGTGAGCTGTGTCTTTTCTCTAACAGCTTTTAGGATTCTGTTTTTATGCTGTATGTGTGGGATCTTAATTGTTACATGTCTGGGTGTAGATTTATTTTGATTTTGACTGTTTGGCATTCTATATGCCTCAATTATCTGTATATCTGATTCTTTTCCCATGTTTAGGAAATTTTCTGCTATTATTTCTGCAAATAGTTTACTGATGCCATTTGCACTGGTTCCTGCATCTTCATTGATGCTTATTAGTATTATATTTTTCATTGTATTGTCTTGACTCTGTTGAATTGTCATTTCATGCTGTCTAGTTATTTTTAAAAGTTCTTTCCTTTCATTTCACTAGCTGTGATCCTGTTTTCAAGGTCCAAAATTCTCTCCTCACTTCATTCAAACAATTTCACCAGCTTTCAATAGAATTTTTTATTTCCTGGATATCTCTTTAAATTTGTTTTATGCATTCAACTTCTTTTCTGTATTGTTCTTTCAACATTTCCATCATCTTATGCTCCTGTACTTTTTTAAAACTCTGTATCTTCTCTAGCTATGCTGGGCAAATCCTTTATTAATGTTGTCATTTCTTTCTTTACATGAGAGATTATTTCTAATCTGATATCCTCTATAGCCTCATGGATTTGTTTCTTTATTTCATTTGCTATCTTTTCAGAAATTTCAGGTGTATGACTTCTAATGTCCTCTATTTTGATGTCTCCTGCACTTGTTCCTGATGGACTAAATGTTTGAGACTGAATTTTGCTTTTTCATTTTGTCATTTTAACCTTTTGGGTTAATCTTTTTGGTCTTTTCAATTGGACTAGTCTGAATTGTCCATTGTGTGTGTCTTAGGGTCCTACTGTGTGGTTGATATTTGTGCAATTGTTGGGTCCCTCAATGAAGGGGAGGGGACAGTCACCTGAATCCCTCCTGCAGAGCCTGTTGGGTGAGTCCTATATTCTTTCTAGGCTGACTGGCCTAGGAGTATTGATGTAAGTCAATCCTTAGTTCCTATGGTTACTATGGCTTCAGGCTGTTCCAGGATGCCAGATCTATCTGGCTGTAGTATGCACTTCAGGTGGGACCCTACTGTGTCATTGGTTGTCATGTAGGCCCTTTTGGTTACCTGGTGTTTTCTATATGGAAGGACTCACCCACACTCTTACCAGACTTGCCAAGGTTCTACAGCTGTGGAGGAGTTCACTGGTGCTCTTATTTACCCACAGAGGTCCTCTATTTAAGGGCCACACTGTCACAAGCCTGCTAAGATCCTCTGTGTGGGTGAGGGGTTGCAGAGGCTCCCACCAGCCCACCAAGGTTCAGTGTGTGGTGGAAAAGGTCACTAGTTGTTCATCAGGTGCTGTGGTCTTTTGGGTGGGGGGGGCAAGGATGCCTGATTCTGCCAACCCCTATATCCTTGAAGCAAGGAGGAGGGGTGAGGCCAAAGTTCCCACTGATCCTTAGGTCTGTGGAGCAAGGAGGAGGGGCAAGACCAATGATCTGCCAGCTCCTAGGTCTATGGTATGAGGAGGAGTGTGAGACCAATGTTCCTGCTGACCCTTAGGTCAGTGAGAAGACTGAAGTGAGAAGCAGGGGTGAGGCTGATGATCCACCAAATACTAGGTCTATGGGGCAAGGAGGAGAGTGGGGTTAATGTTTCTGCCAACACCTTGGTCCATGGAGCAAAGAGGAGGGGCAAGGCCAAAGTTCTCACCAACTCCTAGGTCCATGGAGCCTAAATATATAATCTTTTCTGATCTTTCTTTTCTTCTTTTCCCCATCCTAGTTCTTTCTTTTAAAGCAGTTTCTTCCCCCTTTTACTTTCACAATCTCTATTGTACATTTTGGATTCATGTTTTTGCACTAGGAGATAATATGATGTTTGCATATGTGAGTGATTTATTTTGCTCATGAGTATAGTCTCAAGTTGCATACATTTGCCTATAAAAGCCTCAAGTTCATCCTTTTTATAGCTGAGTGGTATTCTATTGTATAAAAAAATCACATCTTTTCCTTCATTTTTTTTTGCCAGCAGTTAGTGGACATTTGAGTTGATTCCAAGATTTAGCTATCACAAATTGTGCTGCTATAAACATGGGTGCACATATATCATTGTGATATATGTTTTCAATTCTTCTGGGAAAATACTCAGAAAAGGCATAGCTGGATTGAATGAGACCTTCAAACCTAGTTTTGTGAGGAATCTCCACATTGATTTCTACACAGAATGTATTATAAGAGTTGCCTATTTGTTCCCTATTTTGTGAACATTGCAAATGTATCCAACATGTAGTATGTGAATATTGCTAAGTGTATTAGAAGAAATAACTGTTACATTGCTTTTCTGAAGTCCATTAAAATTTATAACATCAGTGATCTACATGTGCAATAACAATTTTAATATTTCAACATATAGTGCTGGGATTTTATGCTTTTTAGCACTTGAATTCCAGAAAGAATTTAAATATATTTTCAATTTCATGCTGGTTGCCCAACATTACAAACTTGTGTTCCTTTGCTCATTTTGACTTTAAAGTTGTAATTCTCTTGCTTTAGGTATTTTAGAATCTGTGTTTGCAAATGTGGAGCACCATTCTCAGCTCCCTACATTTCCTATGCTATAGGAAGTTTGATTTCTGAAGTAACAATAATATAGACAAAAAATGTAAATCGACACAGTTTAATTATCATGAAAAGATAGACTCAGGAGAAACATTTTATAAAGCAACTTAATTTAAATATGTTCCCTATCAAATATCATAAGCTATTCATCCATTCCTGCCTGAAATTCCTGTGCACTGAGATTATCATAAGCTATTAATTCATTCCTGCCTGATATAATTCCAAATGCATTCACTTTCTTGTTCTCAGTGCTAATAAACCCAAACACTTGCTAAACTATATTGTTAAAACTCAACTAGTTTCTAAACTAGTATGTTGAGCCCTGAATATACTCCATCATCATGGTGAATATTAAGACCTTTATTTCTAACTAGATGTTGTAAAAACAGTATGTTACATCACAAGTTGTTCAGTAGCATACAATTAAGTTGCCATTCCAACTATACCACACCTAAAAAGTTTTCAACATTGTGTTTTCATCATTGTCCATTGGATCCCAGCAGGCACAGTAGCCACACTTGTTGAGAACTATTGAACCTGATCACGGTTTATGCTCTTTGGCTTCTTAGCTTTACTGTGGCAGCCCCAACCAGTCTTCCTTGTGCTATACTGCTGCTGCACTTGGCCACACTGCTTGGGAATCTGCCAACAAAGGTATTGTCTGGAGTGAACGCATACTGCACACATCCATGCATCTATTGTCAGCTTTTTCTGTCTCCAAAAGTGTGTTCAGTGTGATAGTCAGAGATTTTCAACCTAAAGTGCCTCCACTGACATGTCACATATGTGGTATAAGCTAATCACATGTTTATAAACACCTACTACACTCAGCCTTTCTTCATGATCATGGGATCAGCACACTATGTTCACTTTTCCATGCTCTGTGTCGTGTGCCTTAGCCCTTGTGACTCTACCTATCTTGAGACTATTCTGGGATATTGCTATGGCTTAAATCTAGATTTTTTTCTAAAAATATCATGAGCTAACAGGTGAGACTTTTGGAAGGTCACTGGATCACAAGATCACAGGTATGTAATAGTGGGGTTATGGCTGGCTATGATACGATGTTGGGAGCTAAAGCCTGGTGGGAAGAGGTGGGGCACTTTGGGTGTGTCCTGGAAGGGTTTATATACATCACTTCTCCTCCCTTAATAGCTTGTCCTTCTTATTGCCATGCCATGAGCAGGCCTCCTGCCTACCATACGTGTCTCTAAAGCATCCTGCCTTGGAGCCAGCCAACTATATATTGAAACTGTTGCAAATTGTGAACCGAAATAACCTTTCCTCTTTTAAATTGTGGTTGTTGTGTATCAGTGATGAGATAGTAACTCAGATAGGTACCTTTAGTTATAGTGTTTTGGTGACAATAGTAGTCCTGCACCTTGGGTGAGTCTAAATGCAACCCAACATTGCCTGCCGCATTTTGAAATGACATTGAATTGTAGTGAGAAGAAATTATACTCACCATGTGTTGGATCACATTGGCTATTAAGCTGTTGTTGTGGTCTGTGTTTTCACTGTGGCTGCCATCTGAAGGATCCAGTCTGCCAAGGGACAGTGGATATTCTCATCTTCAAGGACAATTTACTCTACCATCATTGTAAAAAACACTATGGCTCTTCTCATTTATTTCTACCCTAATTTTGGAAAAAACAGAGACTACAGAAAAGTTTTTCCTACAATCACAAGCCTCAAGAACAACAATTGGAACAACATGAAAAAGGGCTTATACATAAAACTTTTTCAGGGTTTTTGGTTAGAGGTGTGGTTAATAGGGACACAATGGTCTCCATGTGACTTCCTTTTCTTCTGTCCATCCATTCTTTCTCCTCACACTTTCAGCCCACCTTCCTCTGTTTTTTAGTTTCTTCCTTCTTTAATTTTCCCATACCTTCTTTCTTTGACAGATTTACAGACTTAGAAGCTCTTGGGCCATAATCCACAGAACATGGCCCAATATACTATTTGATGTGTTTTCTCATCATTCTTGTGCTGCGACCAGCCATTGAGAGTAACCACAAGAAATATTTCCCTAGCATATACCTAAAATGTCATATTATAACTTTTAGAAAATTTAAACTGAATAAGGCATTTTAGCCCCAGGAAGATTCAAGTATTTGGCAGTTATACTTTTTGAAAGAGAGAGGCACAGATTACAGAAATGACTACATGAGTCAATTGAGGTGTAGGGTTAAAATGGTTTTAAAAATAAACAGAATATTTCAGTCATTCTGCCCAGAGCAGGTTGGGACTACATTCCACTAAGAAGGATGAGGCAAGTGCTATGCACAAGGTAAAAGTGGACAATTCATATTTGGTTCACTTTTTTCATAAATCCTGTCATTTAAAGGTGAGTTTTGACATCTTTGCATTTTCATAATGAAAACCTATTCTTGTGCTTTAAATCCATGTTACCATTAAGGACTTTTGACCAAGATAAGCTGCAGAGTGTTGGAAAGCAGGTGTCTTATATACAGATTTTTTTTTTCTTTTTGTGGAGATAGCTCTAATTGTCAGAGAAATTTTACTGGAAAATATTTACCTTTTTATCTGCAAACATTTGCTGATCCGAGACTGAAATTTGTACATATGAAAAGTATTTTTGAAGGGAATTCTTATAGAAAGAATAACTCATTTATAATTTTATGATAATTAATTGTGTTATGTCCTCTTGATGAAGTTAGCAAAGCTCACATGTCTGTGTGTGATAGGCTTATAGGACACAAACTAAGCAGAGAACACCAACCCCGCCTTGTGCTGGTACTAACCAGTAAGCTCTTACCTGAAATGGAATTAAAAAGGGAAGAAAAAAATGTCTCTCTTCTTTTCTATGCAAGAGATTTGGCATCTGACATTGCCTTTACATATTTATCTCTAGTTCCTTGGGGCTTCCAGCACCAACTCTTCAGTCTTCCAATGGAGATTCTGAATAGGGAAAGATCTTAAGAGAAAAGGTCCAGGAATTAGATGTAATCTCAGAGGTCATGTACCTTGCCTTACTCAGGCACTCGTAGACATGTGCATTATCAATATCCCAAGCACCTCTCAAGCCAACAAATTTGCCGATAAGTCTTACCACCACATGATGCCAGTTGAAAATATTACTGTGGGGAAATTAATATATTGATAAAATGGAGGAGTTTTCAATCTGTGAGGAGGGAACAAAATACAGAGAATTGACTATGTTAAGCTCTTATCTATGCCTGCCTCATCACAGATAAATGATGAAGGTGAGGGAGGCTACACTGTTAATTATTCTTGTGCTCCTGCTAAGATTGTAATCCCATTTTCAGTGACACCAAAAAAGAAAGCACCCATGAGTATACCAAGGACACACAGGCTACTCTGCAAAGCTAGGATCATATCCTGATCCAGTGCAATGATCCTGTAGGCTGGCTCAAGTCAATGTCCAGGGAGGAAGTCTAGGCTGGGAAGGGTTTTCTTTAGAGTCTGTTATTTGGGCTCTACTCAACAATATTTTATTGTTTTTCTCCCTCTTGGCTCAGTGGGCATAAAATGAAACAGTCTTGCAGCAGTGAGGCAGAGTTTGTTTTACAAACTGTCCAGTCAATCATTCTGGCCAGAGAATAGCACCCTCTATCAGGCACTGGAGTCAAAATCTCTCGTTGTGTTGATGGGAAGTTCACAATCGGTCTTAACCTGACTTTCTGTATGAATTTTAGTGACTGTGGCTGCATAGGAAGGTCTTGGCAGGCCCTCAAACCTCAAAATGGTGATTATGAAAGACTATGTGTCTCAAAGTAGTAGTGAGATGTAGTGGATGGACAATGATTGTTGGAAGTACATAAAATCAGCTTTGGCAGAATCTGAGCCTCCCTGTACCAAGTGATGAGTCTTTATTCCTACATATCTACCATCACTGGAACAGACTTGGTCCATTCTAACCCTCTGAATGGGACTGAAACATCTCCCAGCACCTAATCATCCTGTCCTGACTCAGTGAGTTGACTTTACCATGGCCAGAACCCTGGCTTGGCCAGCTCAGTGCCTGCAGTCCCAGCCCTCAGCATGGTGTTCAGTGAGCTGGAGGGCTAATGGGAGACTCATGACATATATGTGAGCTTTCTATGTAGGTGAGGCTGATGTGTTGTGTACCCTTCTTTTCTACCAACAACATAGTATTATGATTCATATTTAAAATGTCACCTACATGATCCCACAATATGCTGTATACAAGAAACACATCTCACCCAAAAGGAAACTCAAAGATTAAAAGTCAAAGGATGGAAAACAGTATTCCATGCAACAGGAACCCAAAATAAGCAAGAGTAACTATTCTAATTGCAGACAACATGAACTTCAAACCTAAAATGACTAAAAGAGATAAAGAAAGTCACTACATACTCATTAGTGGAAAAATCCAAGAGGAAGAACTAATAATTATAAATATATATGCACCAAATACAAGAGCACCCAGCTATGTAAGACAGACACTAATGGACATGAAAAACCAAATACACAAGAACACAATTATAACAAGGGATCTTAACAGCCCATTGTCACAAAGACATAGATCAATTAGACAAAAAGTCAACAAAGAAATAATAGAACTGAATCATACCTGTGAGCAATTGGACTTAGTAGATGTTTACAGAGTATTCCACCCAACCATAGTAGAATACATATCCTGCTCAGCAGTGCATGGGGCATTCTCTAAAATAGACCATATATTATCCCATAAAACATTCTTAAGTAAATGCAAAGGTATTGAAATCATCCCATGCATAATATCTGAGCATAGCAAAGTAAAATTAGAAATTAATGGCAAAAGAAATTTCAAAACCTGCATAAATACATGGAAATTAAATAGCAAACTTTTGAACAACGAGTGGGCTACAGATGAAATTAAAGAATAAATAAAGCAATACCTAAAATTCAATGAAATTATAGAAAAAACATGCTGTAATCTGTGGGATACAATGAAAGCAGTTTTAAGTGGGAAATATATAGCAATAAACTGTCATATCAAGAAAACAGAATGAGCACAAATAAACAACCTAATGCTCCATCTCAAGCTTCTAGAAAAAGAAGAGCAAGCTAAACCTAAAGATCCTAGAAGAGAGGAAATTGCAAAGATTAGAGCAGAAATCAATGCAATTGAAACTTAAAAAAATACAAAGAATTAATGAATCAAAAAGCTGCTTTTTTGAGAGAATCAACAAAATTGACAAAGCTCTAGCTAACCTTATCAAGAGAAAGAAAGAAAAAACCCAAATTCATGCAATAAGAACTGAAAAGGAAGAAATTACTAGAGATATGGAAATTCAAAAGATCATGAATACCTACTTTGAAAATCTCTGCTCACATAGAGTGGAAAACAGAGGAAATGGACAGATTTCTAGAAACATATGAACTACCAAAGCTCAACCAAGAAGATCTAGCAATTTTGAACAACCCAATATCAGTTATTTAAATTGAAAATGTAATATAAAAACTTACCAACAAAGAAAAGCCCAGGTCCAGATGGATTCAAAGCTGAATTCTACAAGAAATTTAGAGATGTGATGCCAGTACTCCTTAAACTCTTCAATGAAATTGAGAAAAAAAGCAATCCTCCCTAAGTCATTCCTGGAGGCAAGTATTACTCTGGTACCAAAACCAGAGAAAGATCCACCCAAAAAGGAGACCTATAGATCAATCTCACTAATGAATATAGATGCAAAGATTCTCAATAAAATACTGGCAAATTGAATGCAGCATATCATCAAGATGATACATCATGACCAAGTCGGGTTCATTCCAGGAATGCAACGATGTTTTAACATATGCAAATCAATAAATGTAATACACCACATCAAAAGAACCAAAAACAAAAGCCACATGGTCATCTCAACAGATGCAGAAAAAGCTTTTGACAAAGTCCTACACATATTCATGATAAAAACCCTTCAGAAACTCAGAATACATGATGTCTACCTCAACCTTATAAAGACCATCTATGACAAACCAACAGCCAGAATTATACTAAATATACAAAAACTGAAACCTTTCACTTTAAAATCAGGAACAAGACAAGCATGTCCACTATCACCACTCCTTTTCAATATAGTTCTGGAAACACTAGCCAGGGCAATAAGACAAGAGAGAGAGATAAAAGGAATAAAGATAGGAAAGGAGAAGCTTAAATTATCACTATATGCAGTTGACTTGATACTCTATACAGAGACCCAAAAAACTCCATTGAAAGACTGCTAGAGGTAAAAAATAAGTTCAGCAGTGTAGCTGGATACAAAGTCAATGCTCAAAAATCAATAACATTCGTGTACACAAACAACTCACTGAGAGAGAAATTATGGAAATATCGCCCTTTACAATAACATGTAAAAAAATGAAATACTTAGGAATTAACCTAACTAAAAATGTAAAAGACCTACCTGCTGAAAATTATACCACACTGAAAAAGGAGATTGAAGAAGATGTTAGAAAATGGAAGGATATTCCTTGCTTTTGACTAGGAAGACCCAACATTGTGAAAATGGCCATACTCCCAAAACTGTTTTACAGATTTAATTCAATCCCAATCAAAATAACCACATACCTCACAGATCTAGAGAAAACACTCCTAAAATTCATTTGGAAACAGAAGAAACCTAGAATAGCAAAGGCAATTCTGGGCAACAAAGGCAAGGCAGGAGGCGTCTCAGTTCCTGGCTTGAATCTATACTACAAAGCCACAGTGATAAAATCACCTGGTACTGGCAAAGAAATAGACCTGAGGATCAATGGAACAGATTAGAAGATGCAAGCACAACTACAAAGACACTCAACCACCTCTTGAAGGAGGACAGCCTCTTTGGAAAAATTGGCTCTCCACATCCTGAAGACTGAAATTAGTTCCATGTATATCACCATGCACAAAACTAAAGTGTAAATAGATCAAAGACCTAAATATTAAAACAGAAACACTAAATCTACTGGAAGACAAGGTAGGTAAAAGTCTTGGAGACATAAGGGTAGGCAGAGAATTTATGAACAAAATGCAAACTGCATGGGAAACCCTTCAAAGAATCAACATTTGGGATCTCATATTATTGAAAAGCTTCTGCACTTCAAAGGAAATCACCAACAGAGTGAAAAGAAAGCCCACAGAGTGGGAAAGAATTTTAGCCAGCAACCCCTCAGACAAAGGACTTGTGTCCAGAACATAAAAAGAATTGAAAAACATCAAGCTCCCCAAATTCAAAGACCTTCTCCAAAAATGGGCATCTGTGATGAACATACAGTTCTCAGAGAAAGATATACAAATGGGAAATAAGTACATGAAGAAATGTTCACCATCAACTGGTCATTTGAGAAATGCAAATTAAAACAACATTGAGATTTCACCTCATTCCGGAAAGAATAGATGCCATCAAGAAATCAACTGATAACAAATGATGGCGAGGTTGCGGGGAAAAAGGAACACTGCTCCACTGTTGGTGGGAATGCAGACTGGTGCAACCACTATGGAAATCCATATGGAGAATTCTCAGAAGACTAGGATTGGAAGTTCCATTCAATCCAGCTATTCCCCTCCTGGGTATTTTCCCAGAAAAACTGACAAGTTCATATAACAGTAATATATGTGCACCCATGTTCATAACAGCACAATTTGTGACAGCTAAATCCTGGAAACAACCAAGATGCCCATCAACTGCAGAGTGGATGAAAAAGATGTGGCATTTTTATACAGTGGAATATTACTCAGCTATAAAAAAGAATTATCTTGAGGCCTTTATAGGTAAATGGAGGCAACTTGAGACTATCCTCATTAGTGAAATAAATAAGAATCATTTATAAATATCACATTGTGTCTCTACTGCAAAAAGTGATAAGAACTATAAGAGTATTAAAACCTAAATGTGTAATTGCTCTTGTAAAAAAGAGAGGAAAAGAAAGTACTTTAAGAGATATAACTGCATGTATGTTTAAGTCTGTAAAATAGATGAGCATATTGCTGAATCTTTGTTGAATTTTTGAGCAGAACTGTTTGTAGTCTCACTGTTTGAATGTCTACTATGTATCCATTAATTTTGTTACTTGAACAACTACATCCAAGATGACAATATGTAATTTATCAACTAGTGATTTCTTAATTTTTTTCTCTTATTTTCTTTTTTCTTTTAGAATTCTGTATTGTTGCTACCTTTTTTCTTTTGCTTTTTTTCTCTTTAAATAAAAATTTTTTAAAATGCATAATTTCTATTGTAAAAAATAGAGGAAATAGGAAGTGCTATAAAAGATATAACTGCATGAATATTTAAGTGTATAGGATTGATAACCATACTTCTAAGTTCTTGTTGGATTTTTTAACAGATCTGTGTTCAGTCTCACTGCTTAAATGTCTACTTTGTATGCTCTAATTTTGTAACTTGAACAACTATTTCTAAAAGGACAATATGTAATTGATCAACCAGTGATCTCTTACTGTTTATCCTTTTTTTTGAAATTCTGTAGCATTTCTACCTTTTTTTCTGTTTTTTTTCTCTTTAAATAAAAAAAATTAAAGAAAATGTCACCTAAACATCAGATGGGTTTGAAAGTTGATTGCTTTGTGTGGACTCTGTTCTCATCAATGAACTCACTCGTTCATTTGTAAGTTGAGTATCTAAATGTGCTGTTAGGAGGTGGAGAATTAATTGTTGAAAATAAGTCACTAGGTGTAGGCCTGGAAAAGTGTGTTCCTGTTTGCAGCTCCTCTTATGCTTGTATCCTTCTAGCTGCCACAGCTTGAGTATCGTTTCCTTCTCTTTGCCACTTTGCAGTTCTATTTCTACTTTAGATCCAGTAGACAATGAACTGAAATTGTGAAATGTAAACTTTTCCTCTATGCATCGGTTGTTTGGTATTTTTTTCTCAGTAATTAAGTGGCTAAGATGCCTAATTATGCTAAATTTGTTAAAAGTTTAGATACAGGATCTCCAACACTTAAGTTGTATTCTGCACTTTGGACTTAAATGTGATGACAGTAAATTTCAAAACTGCCAAATATTTTTTTTCATAAATCCAAAGTTATTATAGGTCTTTAACAAATGGCATAAAAATTGGAAGAAATATTTAACATTGCCTGTGATGTGTTGCAGTGTTAGGGACCTGACTGAGCCTGTTTAAACTTCTGTGTTATATGTAATGCAATGCAATACATAAGTAGTAAGCTTAGTTTCTATTTTAGAGGATGAAGCCAAGGAAACTAAACAGAATAAAACTAATCAAAATAAACCAGTATAAGAGACACAGGACTTCAAAATCTTATGAAATCAACAACAATTACCATAATGCCTTTTATTGTCTTCAAAATATCTTCAGACACCTTGGGACATAGTAAAAATTGAACAGAATAGAATGGAATGGAAACAATAAAAACAAAACAATGAATGCAATAAAGGACTTCAAAGCAATCCAATAGTACATCCAAAATGGCTACCATAATATGTTTTGCTATTATTTATTTATTTATTTTTAATTGTAAAAAGAAAAAATATGTTGAAAAGACCTGTCTGCAGTCTCACTGCTTGAATGTCCACTTTGTGTGCTTTAATTTTGGAACTTGAACAACCATTTCTAAAAGGACAATATGTAATTTATCCACTAGTGATTTCTTACTGTTTATCTTTTTTTGAAATTCTGTAATATTGCTTTCCTTTTTCCATTGTTTCTCTTTAAATAAAACCCATACAAAAAAGAAAAAAGAAGTCAGAAAAGAAAAACAAAGCAAATGAGATAAACAACAACAACAAACCCAAAACAAGTAACAATATAGGCTTTCAAAACAGTGAAAGAAATTTAACAATGGTTGTTTTATTGCATATTGTTATCTTTGTTCAAAGAAAGAAAGAAAAGAAAAAATAGAAAACAGAAAAAAGAACAATACAGAATTTAAAAAAAATAACATAATAAAATCACTAGTTGATACATTACAAATTATCATCTTAAAAGTAGTTGCCAAAGTCACAAAATCAAAGCATAAAAAGTGGCTAGACACTCAAACATTGACAGTACAAACCATTTTGTTCAATGATCCAACAGAAATTCAGTAATATAGTCATCTATCTTACACACTATACATACTGCTATACCCTTTAGAACACTTTCCTTCACTTTCACATTTACAATATCTATTATACTTTTTGTATCCCATTATTCTGTCAGTTTTTATAATTTTTTACACTAGAGAGACAAAGTGATATTACTAATATGAGTCTTGTTCATTTCACTAATGAGGATATTCTTAAGTTGCCTCCATTTACCTGTAAAGACCACAAGATCATCATTTTATAGCTGAGTAGTATTCCAGTGTATAAAAATACCACATTGTTTTCATCCACTCTGTGGTTGATGGGCATTTTGGTTATTTCCAAGATTTAGCTATCACAAATTGTGCTGTGGGTGCACATATATCTCTGTGACATTACCTTTTCAATTTTTCTGGGAAAATACCCAGCAGGGGAATAGCTGGATTGAATGGAACCTCCAATCCTAGTTTTTAAAGGAATCTCTATACTGATTTCCACAGTGGTGCACCAGTCTACACTGCCAATAGTGAAGAGGTGTTCCTTTTTCCCTACATGCTCGCCAACATTTGTTATCAGATGTTTTCTTGATGGCAGCCATTCTTTCCAGAGTGAGATGAAATCTCAATGCTGTTTTAATTTGCATTTCTCGAATGACAAGTGATGGTGAACATTTCTTCATGTATTTATTTGCCATTTGTATATCTTTACCTGAGAACTGTGTGTTCATCTCCAATGCCCATTTTTGAAGAGGGTCTTTGAGTTTGGGGGGTTTGACATTATTCAATTCTTTATATGTTCTGGATAAAAGTCCTTTTTCTGAGGGATTGTTGGCTAAAATTCTTTCCCATTCTGTGGGTTTTCTTTTCACTTGGTTGGTGATTTCTTTTGAAATGCAGAAACTTTTTCGTAATATGAAATCCCAGTTGTTGATTCTTTGAAGGATTTCCCATGCAGTTTGCATTTTATTCATGAATTCTCTGCCTACCCCTGTGTCTCCAACATTTCTACCTACCATGTCCCCCAGTAGACTTAGTGTTTCTGTTTTAATATTTAGATCCTTGATCCATTTTGATTTTAGTTTAGTGTATCATGATAGGCATGGGTCTATTTTCAGTCTTCAGCATGTGGAAAGCCAATTTTTCCAATATCATTTATTAAAGAGGCTATCTTTTTCCCAGTGAACATGTTTAGCACCTTTGTCAAATAAAGTGGCTGATGTCTTTGTAGTAGTTCTTACATCTTCTAATCTGTTCCATTGATCTATTTCTTTGCCAGTACCATGCCAATTTTATGACTGTGGCTTTTAAATACAGTTTCAAGTCAGGAATTGAGATGCCTCTTGCCTTGCCTTTGTTGCCCAGAATCACCTTTGCTATTCTATGCTTCTTCTGATTCCAAATGAATTTTAGGAATGTTTTCTCTAGATCTGTAAGGTATGTTGATGGTATTTTGCTTGAGATTGCATTAAATCTATGTAACAGTTTGGGGATTATGGCCATTTTCACAATGTTGGTTTTTCCTAGCCAAGAGCAAGGCATATCCTTCCATTTTCTAATATCCTCTTAAATCTCCTTTTTTAGAGTAGTATAATTTTCAGCATACAGATCTTTTAAATTTTTTTTATTTTAAAGAGATTAAAACAAAAGAGGACAGATCTAAGCAGATCAGAACAAAACAATGTAAGCAACACAACACTTCACAACAAGACAATTGGATATTAACAGTAGCTATTGTAATGTCTCTTAACATACAGGTATTTTATATTCTTAGATTAATTCCTAAGTATCTGATTTTTCAGATGCTATTGTGGAAGGTGACATTTCCTTAATTTCTCTCTCATGGAGTTTTTGTTTGTGTACAGGAATGCTATTGATTTTTGAGTGTTGACTTTGTATCCAGCTATGCTGCTGAATTTGTTTATTATCTCTAGTAGTCTTTTAATGGAGTTTTTGGGGTCTTCAATGTAGAGTATCATGTCATCTGCAAATAATGATAATTTAACTTCTTTTCCTATTTTTATTCCTTTTATATCTCTTGTCTGATGGCTCTGGCTAATATTTCTAGAAGTATATTGAATAGGAGTGGTGATAGTGATATCCTTGTCTTGTTCCTGATTTTAGAGTGAAGGGTTGCAGTTTTTGTCCATTTAGTATAATGTTGCATATTGGTTTGTCATAAATGGCTTCTATGAGTTTGAGGTACATACCATCTATTCCAAGTTTCTGTAGGTTTTTTTTTTAACCATGAACAGGGGTTGGAGTTTATCAAAAGCTTTTTCTGCATCTATTGAGATGATCATGTGATTTTTATTTTTGGCTCTGTTGATATGGTGTATTACATTTATTGATTTGCATATGTTAAACCATCCCTGCATTCCTGGAATGAGTCCCACTTGGTTGTGATGTATAATCTTGATGATTTGCTGCATTCTATTTGCCAGCATTTTATTGAGAATCTTTGCATCAATGTTCATTAGTGAGGTTGGTCTATAGGTCTCCTTTTGGTTGGATCTTTCTCTGGTTTTGTTATCAGAGGGATATTTGCCTCCGAGAATGATTTAGGGAGGATTACTTCTCTTTCAATTTCATTGAAGAGTTTAAGGAGTATTGGTATTAAATATTCTCTAAATTTCTTATAGAATTCAGCCATGAATCCATTAGGACCTGGGCTTTTCTTTGTTGGTAAGTTTTTAATCATGTCTTTTATTTCAATAGCTGATACTGAATTATTCAAAATGTTATATTTCTTGATTGAGCTTTGGTAGTTCAAATGTTTCTAGAAACTTATCCATTTTCTCTGTGTTTTCTACTCTATGTGAGTAGAGATTTTCAAAGTAGGTGCTCATGATCTTTTGAATTTCCGTGGGATCTGTAGTAATTTACCTCTTTTCAGTCCTTATTGCAAAGATTTGAGTTTTTTCTTTCTTTTTCTTGATAACGTTGGCTAGATGTTGATCAATTTTGTTTATTCTCTCAAAAAACCTGTTCTTTGATTTATTAATTCTTTGTATTGTTTTTTTTGTTGTTGTTGTTTCAAATGCATTAATTTCTGCTCTAATCTTATAATTTCCTCTCTTCCATGAGCTTTGGGTTTGACTTGCTCTTGTTTTCTAGAAGCTTGAGATGTAGCATTAGGTTATTTATTTATGTTATGTTTTCTTGATGTGACTATTTATTGCTATATATTTGCCTCTTAGGACTGCTTTGATTGTGTCCCATAGGTTATAGTATGTCATGTCTGTATTTTGATTATATTGTAGGCATTGTTTTATTTGTTCTATAATTTCATCTGTAGCCCATTGATGAAATTCAGAAGGTTGTTATTTTATTTCCATGTATTTATGCTGTTGTGCAGGGTTTTTTGCCATTGACTTCCAATTTTAGTGCACTATGGATGGATATTATGCATGAGATAATTTCACTCCCTTTGCATTTACTTAAGAATATTTTAAGAGTTAATATATAGTCTATTTTGTAGAATGTCCCATGTGCAGCTGAGAAGAATATATTCTGATGTGGTAGGGTGGAACACTCTGTCAACATCCACTAATTCCAGTCATTCACAGGTATGATTCAGTTCTGTTATTTCTTTGCTGATTTCTTGTCTAGTTGATCTATCTCTTTGTGACAGTGGGGTGTTAAGGTCTCCTATCACAATTGTGTTCTTGTGTATTTGGTTTTTCTTTTTTTTTAATTTTATTTAAAGAGAAAAAAAGCAAAACAGAAAAAAGGGTAGAAACAATACAGAATTTCAGAAAAAAATCACAAGTTGATAAATTACATATTGTCTTCTTAGACATAGTTGTTCAAGTTGCAATGTATTTGGTTTTTCATGTCCATTAGTATTTGTCTTATATAGTTGGGTGCTCCTGTATTTGGTGCATACATCTTTATAACTGTTAGTTCTTTCTATTGTAGCTTTCCACTGACAAGTATGTTATCACCTTCTTTATCTCTTTTAATCATTTTAGGTTTGAAGTTCACTTTGTCTACAAACAGAATAGCTATGTTTGCATTTTTCTGGGTTCCTGTTGAATGCAATACTGTTTTCCATCCTTTGACTTTTAATCTATGAGTGTCTTTTTGAGTCAGATGTGTTTCTTGTATGCAGTATATTGTGGGGTCCTATTGCTTGATCCATTCTGTCAACCTGTTTCTTTTGACAGGTGAATTGAGCCCATTTACTTTTATGGATATCACTGATATGTACTGGCTTGACTTTGCCATGTTGTGTTTCTATTGTTGGTTTCCCACTTTTCTCCCTTGTTTAATTTCTTGTCCAGCCTAGTGACTTCTTTCTGTTGTTATTCTGGAGATTCTGGTCATTTTTATCTTTCTAGCATGTCTTTTAATACTTTTTCTAGGGTTGGTTTGGCAGATATGAATTTCTTCAGTTGTTCTTTGTTATGGAAGTATCTTGTTTCTCCATTAAATTTGAAAGAAAGTTTTGCTGGGTACATCAGTCTGGGTTGAAAGTTGTTTTGCTTTAGGGGTTGAAATACTTGCCTCCAAGCTCATCTTAACCTGAAGGTTTATGCTGAAAAGACTTCCATGATTCTAATAGGCTTTCCTTGATAGGTGAGTTGTGCCTTTTCTCTAACAGCTTTTAGTATTCTGTTTTATGCTGTTTGTCTGGAATCTTAATTATTATATGTCTGTATGTAGATTTATGTTGGTTATGACTGTTTGGGATTCTATATGCCTCACTTATTTGTACAGCAGATTTTTGTATAGCCTACACATGGCACTGATTTTGAGGCAGGGATCACCACCTGGTGAGGCCTGGTTCTCTCTCCTCATAGTGCATGAATAGTGCTGACTCACAGAGAGGCTTGCATCTGGCTGTCCCCATCTGGCAGTGGCCTGTGCATTGCACTGATTTCAAGGAGGAGATAACCTCTTGGTAAGGCCTGGTTCTCTCCCTCTGTAGTCCACAAATGGCCAATAGTAAGCTTCTTGTGGTTTAGAATGACAAAAAATGGATATGAAGATATCAATGTAAAGAAAGAAAGATCAAAATAATGCTAAGAAGGACAACTTCTGGAAGGAGCTGACTATTAACCCCAAACTTTGAATCTCTTTGAAATAGGGCATTCACATGATTTTTGTATAGGTATAAAGATAGAAAAGCACTGTAGGAGCTAGCCTACAAATTTGTCCCTGACCAGGGTGTGAATGAAAGTGAAATGAAAAGACACAGAATTAGTTTAGGATGGGCCAGCCAGTGGCCCTTGATGTTCTTAGAAAAAGTGCCCCTAGCTTTTGGCTCACCTTGCTTTTATTGACTTAAACATGGGAACAAGCATTTGGGGTAGCAGAAGATTTATCTGCCTGCTACTATCCTTAGTACATGTCCAGGTAAAAAGCTGAATCTCAGGCATGTTGACTTTTCTCTGAAACTTGTAATGTACTAGCATGCCTGCATGCCATCAAATGAGCAGAGCATATTGCTTACAAAGGTCAATTAGTCTTTAATTCTCATTATCTGATCTCCTACAAAGCACCATGTCTCAATTACTATAGCTCATGGATATGCTATAGACATTGTTTAAAAGATGACATGTGCCAGGGTTAAGGGACTGAGTGGATATTTTTGCATCCTGCTCATGAGGCCAAGAGTCAGGGTCAAGAGTCTGAAGGAGTGTTTTTGCAGGTGAGATTCCCCAGGGAAATAAAGGCAAACAGCCAACATCAGCAATCAGCAGCAGCAGGAAAGCATTTCATTCTTTGACACTTACATTAGTCATTATCAAATTTTACATTCTCAGATATAGATATAGTGCATGTGTGGTTGTCTTTGCTAAGTCATGCTTATAATAAGAGTATTCCACTGGGTATCTGCAGTAGACAGTGGGCCCATATCTTTAAACATCCTCACATACTCCAAGCTTTGGTGCAATCTACAGTGACTCCACACATCTTATTCCCTCAAAAGCTGGGGAACTGTCACTTCTTGTGAGCAGTCCATAGAACAGATTCCTTTGGACAAAGACCATAAAAAATATAAAGTGAATGATGCAATACCACTCATCCTGTTGCCACCATATCACAGTTATAGCAAAGCTTCTGCATGAGACTTTGAAAGGAGGAAATACCCATTCACTGGGATGGAGCCCCAGAGGCTTGGTAAACTGTAAATTATGGAGTTGATCTGTCTTGTCAGACCTAAACAAAGGGATGATCCAGAAGAGTATACCATTCATGAACACCTTTAGAAACAGATTTGTGTATTAAGCATCAGCTTCTCTGAGGAGTCCTGCCATTGCTCTTCTCTGTATGCCAGATCTTACAATGGGGACCACAGAGGTTCAACTGAGAAACTTAAGAGCAAAGGGTCTGAATGGCTCCTGGAGTGGCAAGAGTCAAACAGCAATGCTTAATCACCAAAGGTCGGACACACACACTTACCATAGTGAACAGTGGAAGCAGAACAATGATCTGAATTATGTGACTTGTGTAAACCTATGACACTGGCTGGTAAGTCACAGTGTTCCCAATAGCAAAATAGCTTTGGAGTCTACAAAATTTATCCTAGACTTATATCATCAAATAAATGTAAAGACAAATTAACAGAAACTTACTTCCAACTGTAGTAACAGGGAATCATGGTCCCTCAACCAGTTCCTGGATACAGATACAAGCCAGCACATACACTCAGAACCCTATGAAAGAAGAGAAGGCTGGGTCCTCTTGAGGGAGGATCCTGATGCACCAGCAAAAATGTATATGGTCAATCTTTTTGCTTTTCTAGGAAAAGGCCTTTTCCTAAAGTAACTGTACAATAGTAGAAGAGCAATGATTAGACATTTGGGAGATTACTGGACATTACTTTTGAACTAACACTGATTCCATGGAATCCAAAATGTCATTGGAACCATCCAGTAAAAGTAGGGGCCTATGGAGGTGAGGTGTTCAATGGAATTTTAGCAAAGGCCTGATTCATAGTGAATCCATGTAATCTTTGAATCCATCCTGCAGTCATTTCCCTAGTAGAGAATGCATAATTGGGATAGTTATACTTAGTATTTGGCAGAACCCCTACTTGGTTCTTTAACCCATTGTATGAATGTTATAATATTTGGAAAGGCCATAAGGAAGCCTTTAGAGTAAATTTTTCCTAGTAAAATACTAAACCCAAAACAATGCCACAACCCTGGAGGGACAGTAGACATTAATACCTCTATTAAGAACTTTAAGAATGCAGAAATGGTAGTCCCCAGAAAGACTCCATTTAATTCTCCTATTTGTCCTATGCAGAAGATAGATGGCCTTGGAGAATGATGATACACTATTAAGAACTAAATCAGTTGCAGATGCTGTACCAGATGTGGTATCCTTGCTGGAGCAGATTAATACATGTCCTGGTCATTGGTATGCAACTATTGATTTGGCAATGCCTTCTTTTCCATGCCTACCCATAAGGCCCATCAGAACAATTTAGTTTCAACTGGAAAGGCCAGCAATATACCTTCATTGTCCTACCTCAGTGTTATACTCTGCATCACAATTTAATTCTCAGCAAACTTGATTGCCTTTTTCTCCCATAAGGTATCACAGTGATTCTTACTTTGATGATATTATGCTGATTGGACCAAGTGAGTAAGGGGTAGTAACCATTCTGGACTTGTTAGTAAAACACAGGAGAGCCAGAGGATAAGAAATAAATGCAACTGTAAGGTTATTCTACCTCAGTGAAATTTCTAGGAGTCTAGTGATAAGGGGCAGGTAGAGATTCCCTTCTCAGGTAAAAGATAAGTTTTGTATGTGGCTCCTCCTACAATGTAAAAAGAGGCATAGTGTCTAGTAAGCCTTTGGATTTTTCACTTGGGTATCTTACTCCAGGCCACTTACTGAGTGAGTTGGAAAGTTGCTAGTTTTGAGTGACATCTAGAACAAAAACAAAACAAAACAAAACAAAACAGACTATATTAGGTCTAGACTGCTGTGCAGGCTGCTCTGCTACTGGAGTCACATGATCTAGCAAATTCAATGGTCCTTGATGTGTTGGTGGCAGGTTGGAATTCTAGCAGGCCCCCATAGGTGAATTGCAGTGGATATCTTTAGGATTTTGGAGTAAGATTCTGCCAATGGGTGCAGACAACTATTTCCCTTTCAAAAAGCAGCTACTGGCCTGCTACTGGGCCTCACTGAATGCTGAACACTTGACCAGATTACAAAGTGATTCAAGTTGCTCAACATAAACTGGGTATTATCTGATTCACTGAGTCATAATTTTGGACATGCACAGCAACAGTCTATCAATAAATGGGAAGATACATGATTGAGCTAGAGCAGATCCAGAGGGTACAATAAGTTATATGAAGTTTCCCAGATGCCCATGGTTCCTCCTCCTGCCATATTGCTGACTCCCAGCATGCACCTATGGTCTCATGAAGTGCACCATATGATCAACTGTCAAAGGAAGAGGATACAGCCTGGTTTATAGACAGTTCTGTATGCAGTCACCACATAACTGGTCATCTGCAGCATTACAGCCCATTTGCAGGACACTCCTGAAGGACAATGGTAAACAGAAATCCTCCCATGGTCAATGGGCAGTGCATCTGGTGTACATTTTGTCTAAAAGAAAAATTAGCCATATGTATTACTGTATACTGATTAACATACTATAGCCAATTGTTTGGCTAGGTAGCCAGGACCTTGGCAGTAACATGACAGAAAAATTGTTGACAAAGATATCTGGGGGAAAAGTATGTGCACAAATCTTTCCATATGAGCAAAAGATGTAAAAATATGTGTATCCTATGAAAACACTCACCTTCGCAGAGAAGGACTGTAACAATCAAGTGGATAAGATGATATATTCTGTAGATAGTGGCCAACCTCTTTGTCATTTACCTGGAAATACCCAATGAGCTTATGAACAGAGTGGCCAAGTGGCAGAGAAGGAGGCTATGTAGGGGCTCAGTAGCATGAACTCTCACTCACTGAGGCTGATCTGGCTAAAGTCACTGCTCAATGCCCAATATGCCAGCTGCAGAGACCAACTGAGTCTGAATGGCATCATTCCTCAGGATGATCACTTTGCAACCTGGTGTCATGTTATACTGGACTGATTCTATCATGCAAAAGACAATGCTTTGTCTTTACTGGAATGGACACTTATTCTTGATATAGATTTGCCTTCCCTGCCTGTAATGCATCTTCCAAAAATCCCATCTGTGGACTCATAGAATGCTATATCCATCATATCTCAGGCTCTTCCACTAGCTTGCTGCCTTACTGGTAAGCTAACTAAACTACCTTCCACAACAGTACTTTTAGGATTTCCTAGATACACATACAGAAATGCAAACAATTTTGAATACAGTGTACAAAAACTAATGTTTACTCTACCAAATAAGGATACAAATTTTTGAGCAAGATTGTCTCTTAACCAAGAGGAATGTGGCTTTTGCCAATTATTAGGGAGGTGATATTGGGTTACAATGATCTATCCAATACTTTTTCTACTATAAATTTACCCTTTAGCATATTAGTAGTCAGCTATGCATCTCAGTAGCTGGGCCTGGGGGATACAGGAAGCAGTTTTTGTGTTTATCCACTTGGTATGATGAATGGCAAGATTTGTGCACATGTGCAAAAGTGTCAAACTGGGTTTTTTACCCACATTTATGCTACATGAGATATGTTTACCTGAGCACCATGAGGGGTAAAATACACCCACACCATTCTTGTTTTGCAAGCATAATAGAATATTGGTGTGTCTCACTATGAGAGCACCAAGGGAAACACAAAACTCATCTGTGGCTTCATCCACTCAGCAGATAAATAGTAAGGTGTACACAGGAGCTCTAAAGTACCAAAATGTGAGTTTTACCCAAGTAAGGTGTACACAAGAGCTCTAAAGTACCAAAATGTGAGTTTTACTCATGACATTCTCATTGCTAAATTTCTGTGAATTTAGGATTTAATTTTTTTTTATTTAAGGAAGAAAAAAACCAGAAAAAAGGTAGAAATATTACAGAATTTCAAAAAAAAGGATAAACAGTAAGAGATCACTGGTTGATCAATTACATATTGTCCTTTTAGAAATAGTTGTTCAAATTACAAAGTTAGAGCATACAAAGTAGACATTCAAGCAGTGAGACTGTAAACAGATCTGTTCAATAATCCAACAAGAACTTAGAAGTATGGTTGTCAATCCTGCATACTTAAATATTCATGCAGTTATATCTTTTACAGCAAGGATTTATTTTTAAAAACATTTTCCTTTTTTTCTGATAGAACTAGATCAATTAAGTAGGATGGCACATGAAAACAAGATTTGCAATTTTTGGAGGTCAAAAGTGAATCATCACACCACTGATGAATGGATGAGAGTAACTTTGACATTGGTTATGTGAGACAAAGTTTCTGTGACAGTGAAATGCAGCAAGAATTATTGACTGATATAGACACACAGAATGCAGATCTCCTTGATTTAGAGGATGAAGAAAACAGAAATATAAATATATATATCACTAGTTGAAATGGTACAAAATGGTCATGCAACCAAATGGAACAGCCTAATGTTAGAAGTAAGTGCAAAAATATAGTGAATATCTTGGCAGGAGTGAAAGTTATGGAATGCTGGCACTGCTGCTCAATGCTGGAAATTATTTGAAACAAATTGCTACAAGACATTGTAAAATACATAAATGCTGAAATACAATTAAATGCTTTGTATGCACCAATAGTCTTACTCAAAAATGTATTTATTATACACCTCATTAGCTGAACTGACTGCATTCATAGGTCTGCCGTACTTAGCAGGGCTTTCTCATGATCACTGAAGGAATGAGCCAGGCTAGGACAATGATGTTTCTAAAAATAAGGAAAATCTTATTGATATAGGGATAATGTAAGGCAAATAATATATGAGAAATATTTTATAACTTCCAACCACTGAGCTCATGTTCCCCAAACTGAAGAATGAATTCTAAAGAACAGGGAGGGTGAGAGTAGGAAATGTTTATTAAAATGGTTAAGATACAGGTCCTGAGAATGGGAGTTCAGGATACTGACACTGGAGCCCAGTACACTATTGTGGAAACCCTGTACTGAGCGAGGTACTGGTCTAAGGACAAAGGCAACCCCCAAGGTCCTGCCATTTGAGTTACTGGAGGTACAGTCCCTTTGACAATGGTCATTTTTTTGTTTTGGCTTACTTTTTTTTTAATTTAAAGAGAAAAAAACAGGAAAAGGGTAGAAATATTAAAGAATTTCAAAAAAAGAAGATAAACAGTAAGAAATCACTAGTTGATATATTACATATTGTTCTTTTAGAAATAGTTATGAAAGTTACAAGATTAAAGCACACAAAGTGGACACTAAAGCAGTGAGAGTACAAACAGATCTGTTCAACAATCAAACAAGAACCTAGAAATATGGCCATCAATCCCACACATCTAAACATACATACAGCAATATTTTTATACCTCTTCCTATTTCCTCTTTTTTTTTACAATAGCAATTATACATTTTTAAAATTTTATTTAAACAGAAAAAAAGCAAGCAACAATACAGAATTCTAATAGAAAGAAAAAGGAGAATGAGAAAAAGCCCCATTAAGAAATCAGTAATTCATAAATTACATACTGTCATCCTGGATGTAGTTGTTCAAGCTACAAAGTTAAAGGGTACATAGTAAATATTCAAACAGTCTGACTACAAACAGCTCTGCTCAAAGATCCAACAAAGATTCAGAAATACTGTCATCTATTATACACACTCAAGGATTTTACAGCAAGGATTTATTTTTAAATACATGCAGTTGTATCCCTTAGAGCATTTTCTTTTCCTCTTTATTACAATAGCAATTAAACATTTTGGTTTTATTACTCTTGTAGTTCTTATTTACTTTTTACACAAGAGACACAATATGATATTTATAAATATGATTCTTATTTATTTCACTAATGAGGATAGTCTCAAGTTTTCTCCAATTGCCTTTGAATGCCTCAAGGTCATCCTTTTTATAGCTGAATAATATTCCATTGTATAAAAATGCCACATCTTTTTCATCCACTCTGCAGTTGATGGGCATCTTGGTTGTTTCCAGGATTTAGCTATCACAAATTGTGCGGCTATGAACATAGGTGCACATATATCATGGTGATATGAACTTTTCAGTTCTTTGGGGAAAATACCCAGGAGGGGGATAGCTGGATTGAATGGAGCTTCCAATCCTAGACTTCTGAGAATTCTCCATATGGATTTCCATAATGGTTGCACCAGTCTGCATTCCCACCAACAGTGGAGCAGTGTTCCTTTTTCCCCACAGCCTCACCAACATTTGTTATCAGTTGATTTCTTGGTGGCAGCTATTCTTTCTGGAGTAAGGTGGAATCTCAATGCTGTTTTAATTTGCATTTCTGAAATGACCAGTGATGGTGAACCTTTCTTCATGTATTTATTTTGTATTTGTATATCTTTCTCTGAGAACTGTGTGTTCATCTTAGATGCCCATTTTTGGAGAGGGTCTTTGAATTTGAGGGGCTTGATGTTTTTCGATTTTTTATATATTCTGGACACAAGTCCTTTGTCTGAGGGGTTGCTGGTTAAAATTTTTTCCCACTCTGTTGGTTTTGTTTTCACTCTGTTGGTGATTTCCTTTGAAGTGCAGAAACTTTTCAATAATGTGAGATCCCATTTGTTGATTCTTTGAAGTGTTTCCTGTGCAGTTTGCATTTGGTTCATGAATTCTCTGTTTACCCCTATGTCTCCAAGACTTCTACCTACCTTGTCTTCCAGTAGATTTAGTGTTTCTGTTTTAATATTGAGGGAAGTCTTTGATCCATTTAGACTTTAGTTTTGTGCATGGTGATATGCATGGATCTAGTTTCAGTCCTCAGCATGTAGAGAGCCAATTTTTCCAGCACCATTTATTAAAGAAACTATCTTTCTTCCAGTGGACATATTTAGCCCCTTTGTCAAATATCAGGAGGCTATGTGTCTTTGTAGTTGTGCTTGCATCTTCTAATCTGTTCCATTGATCCTCAGGTCTATTTCTTTGCCAGTACCAAGCTGATTTTATCACTGTGGCTTTATAGTACTGTTTCAAGTCAGGAATTGAGATGCTTCCTGCCTTGCTTTTGTTGCCGAGAATTGCCTTTGCTATTCTAGGTTTCTTCTGTTTCCAAATGAATTTTAGGAGTGTTTTCTCTAGATATGTGAGGTATGTCAATGGTATTTTGATTGGGATTGCATTAAATCTGTGTAACAGTTTTGGGAGTATAGCCATTTTCACAATGTTGGTTCTTCCTAACCAAGAGCAATGAATGTCCTTCCATTTTCTAATATCCTCTTCAATATCCTTTTTCAACATAGTATAATTTTCAGCATATAGGTCTTTTACATTTTTAGTTAGGTTGATTCCTAAGTAATTCATTTTTTTAGATGTTATTGTAAAGGGTGATATTTCCATAGTTTCTCTCTCAGTGAATTTTTTGTTTGTGTACAGGAATGTTATTGATTTTTGAGCATTGACTTTGTATCCAGCTACACTGCTGAACCTGTTTATTACCTCTAGCAGTCTTTTTATGGAGTTTTGGGGTCTTCTATATAGAGTATCATGTCATCTGCAAATAGTGATAATTTAACTTCTTCCTTTCCTATCTTTACTCCTTTTATTTGTCTCTTGTCTGATTGCCCTGGCTAGTATTTCCAGAACTATATTGAAAAGGAGTGGTTATAGTGGATATCCTTGTCTTGTTCCTGATTTTAAACTGAAAGGTTTCAGTTTTTGTACATTTAGTGTAATGTTGGCTGTTGGTTTGTCATAGATGGCCTTTATAAGGTTGAGGTAGATGCCATGTTTTCGGAGTTTCTGAAGGTTTTTTATCAGGAACATGTGTTGGACTTTGTCAAAAGCTTTTTCTGCATCTGTTGAAATGACCATGTGGTTTTTGTTTTTGGCTTTTTTGATGTGGTGTATTCCATTTATTGATTTGCGTATGTTAAACCATCCCTGCATTCCTGGAATGAAACTCAGTTGGTCATGATGTATAATCTTCTTGATAATTTGCTGCATTCTATTTGCCAGTATTTTTTTGAGAATCTTTGCATCAATGTTCATTAGTGAGATTGGCCTATAGTTCTCTGTTTTGGTTGGATTTTTCTCTGATTTTGGTATCAGAGTAATACTTGCCTCCAGGAATGATTAAGGGAGAATTGCTTTTTTTACAATTTCATTGAGGAGTTTAAGAAGTACTGGCATCAAATCTTCTCTTAATTTCTTGTAGAATTCAGCTGTGAATCCATCCAGGCCTGAGCTTTTCTTTGTTGGTAAGTTTTTAATTATATTTTCAATTTCAATAGCTGATATTGGGTCATTCAAAATTGTTATATTTCTTGGTTGAGCTTTGGTAGTTCATATATTTCTAGAAATCTGTCCATTTCCTCTGTGTTTTCCACTCTATGTGAGCAGAGATTTTCAAAGTAGGTATTCATGATCTTTTGAATTTCCATGGGATCTTTAGTAATTTCTCCCTTTTCAGTTCTTATTGCATGATTTTCTTTCTTTCTCTTGATAAGGTTAGCTAGTGGTTTGTTAATTTTGTTGATTCTCTCAAAAAACCAGCTTTTTGATTCATTAATTCTTTGTATTTTTTTAGTTTCAATTACATTGATTTCTGCTCTAATCTTTACAATTTCCTCTCTTCTAGGAGCTTTGGGTTTAGCTTGTTCTTCTTTTTCTAGATGCTTGAGATGGACCATTAGGTTGTTTATTTATGCTCATACTGTTTTCTTGATATGACCATTTGTTGCTATATATTTCCCACTTACGACTGCTTTCATTGCATCCTACAAATTACAGTATGTTGTTTTTGTATTTTCACTGAATTGTAGATATTGTTTTATTTCTTCTTTTATTTCATCTGTAGCCCATTGGTTGTTCAAAAGGTTGTTATTTAATTCCCATGTATTTATGCAGGTTTTACAATTTCTTTTGCCATTAATTTCCAACTTCAGTGCACTATGGTCAGATATTATGCATGGTATGATTTCAATACCTTTGCAGTTACTTAAGAATGTTTTATGGGATAATATATGGTCTATTTTGGAGAATGTCCTATGTACAGTGGAGAATAATGTGTATTTTGATGTGGTTGGGTGGAACACTCTTCAGACATCTACTAAGTCCAATTGCTCACAGGTATGATTCAGTTCTTTTATTTCTTTTCTGACTTTTTGTCTAGTTGATCTATCTCTTTGTGACAATGGGCTATTAAGATCTCCTGTTATAACTGTGTTCTTGTGCATTTTGTTTTTCATGTCCATTAGTATCTGTCTTATATAGTTGGTTGCCCTTGTATTTGGGGTATATATATTTATAATTGTTATTTCTTCCTCTTGAATTTTACCACTAACAAGTATGTAGTGAACTTATCTATCTCTTTTAATCATTTTAGATTTGAAGTTCACATTGTCTGCAAATAGAATAGCTACCCCTGCTTTTTTCTGTGTTCCTGTTGCATGGAATACTGTTTTCCATCCTTTGACTTTTAACCTATGAGTTTCCTTTTGGGTCAGATGTGTTGCTTGTATACAGCATATTGTGTGGTCCTGTTTCTTGATCCATTCTGTCAATCTATTTCTTTTTATAGGTGAATTGAAGCCATTTATATTTATGGATATCACTGAAATACTGGTTTGACTTTGCCATGTTATGTTCCAGTTGTTTATTTCTGCTTTTCCTCTTATTTAATTGCTTATCTTACCTGGTAGCTTCTTTCTGTTGTTTTGGGGTTTGTGATCATTTTTATCTCTGTGTAGTATGTCTTTCAGTACTCTTTCTAGGGTTGGTTTGGTGAACATGAATTTCTTCAGTAGTTCTTTGTCATGGAAGTATATTGTTTCTCTATTAAATTTGAATGAAAGTTTTGCTGGGTACATCAGTCTTGGTTGAAGGTTGTTTTCTTTCAGGGCTTGAAATACCTCTTGACTTGAGGGTTTGTCCTGAAAAGTCTGCTGTGATTCTATTGGGCTTTCCTTGATAGGTGAGTTGTGTCTTTTCTCTGGCAGCTTTTAATAATCTTTTTTTATGCTGTATGTCTGAGATCTTAATTATTATTTGGGTGTAGACTTATATTGATTTTGACTGTTTGGTGTTCTATATGCCTCACTTATCTGCATATCAGATTCTTTCCCCATGTTTGGGAAATTTTCTGTTATTATTTCTGTAAATACTTTACGTATATCCTTTGCCTGGACTCCTGTATCTTCGCTAATGCCCATTACCCTTATATTGTTGCTCTTGGCATCATCATGAAGCTTCTGGATTGTCATTTCATGCTGCTTTGTTATTTTTAAAAGTTCTATCCTTTCCTGATCACTAACTGTGATTCTGTCCTCTAGGTGCAAAATCCTATCCTCAGCTTCCTTTAGGTGGTTTTGCATGCTTTCAATAGATTTTTTTGTTTTTTGGATGTCTCTTTGAGTTTGTTTCATGAATTCTGCTTGTTTTCTATATTGTTCATTCAAAGTTTCAATCAGTTTCCCATGCTCATGTATTTTTTTCTCTAGTTCTTCTTTAGCTGCATTCAACAACTCCTTTAATAAGTTGTTATTTCTGTCTTTACATGGGAGACTACTTCTAATTTGGTTTCCTCTATAGCCTGATGCAGTTTTTTTTTTTTTTACTTGCTATCTTTTCAGAGATTCCCAGTGTGTTACTTTTGGGGTCCTCTATTTCAATGTCTCCTATACTTGCTTCTGGTGAACTATATGTTTGAGACTGCATTTTGCTTTTTTTGTTTTGTCATTTTCACTCTGTCTCATGTTTTCTATGTGTAGGAGGGGATCAAACACACACTTTTCAGACACACCAAAGTCTTACAGTTAGTTGGAGGGGGTTTTAATCTTGGCCCTAATTATCCCCTGTACACTTCTGTTTTAGGGGTATACTCACCACATTGGTACAGTCAATTTGGTGTAGTCCAAAGTTCACCAACTGGGAGCAAAGTCCCAAATTTTCTCACACTAACTGGGTCCTGCTGAGATCTTCTGATGTTCCAGGTGGGAGGACAGGCCCATTTGTAGCAGTCCAGGGCAGTTTTCAGTCTTGGGAAGGCCTCCTCAATATTCCTAGTGGCAGGGCGGGCCCACGGGTGAGGTTCTGGGGAGCCTTGCCCTGAGGCTGGCTTGCACTGAGTTCCAGGAGGCAGGGCAGGCCCTTGGTGGTGCTTCCAGGGAGCCTACACCTGAGCTGGGCCTGCACTGAGTTCCAGGTATCGGTATTTTTAAAACTGCCCAGGTATGGGCTGGGGATTTAGCTCAGCAGCATAAGCACTTGCCTTGCCTCTTATCAGCCTGGGGAAGGGCCCCCTACATCCATACCAATCCAGGATTTTCCTCAGGCAGTGGGAGGGCAGTGGGAATCCCACCTCCAGAGCTCCAGCAGCCAGGAGGGTCTTTTTTCACTTATTTCTATCATTGGTCTTTTGATTGTTTTCAGTCTTTGGTAATACAAATAATGGGCTTTATAGTCAAAGCAAATACTAATCATTTTTTTGAATAAGCCCAGCATTTTGGAGGCTGCAGCAAAAAGATCATCATGATTTTCAGGCCATCCTAGGCCACTGTTATGGTTTTTGTTTAAATGTCCACCCAAAGCCCTGTGTAGATATGGACAGGGACTGGTCTTTTGAAGGTGACTGAGTCTAATGTTTGTAATTGGTTTGTTGTCTAGCGCTGGGATCAGTAGTGTGAGTGCTGCACCCACTCAGAGGTGGGTAGCCAGCATACAATATAAGACAGGGAAAGAGGTGTGCTTTTCCTTTTTACCCTTTTTGCAATTGTTGCTTGTGGCTGCCATAAATGGCTACCCATTAGCCATGCCACCCTGCCTTGGAGCCAGCTGAATATGGACTAAAACCTATAAAAACTGTAAGCTAAATAAACCTTTTCTTACTTCATTTTGGGTGTCAGGTATTTTGTCTCAGGAACAAATACAAGTAACAGAGATAGAATTTGATACCAGTGAAGTGGGGTCATTGCTGTGGCTATACTTGACCTTGTGGTTCAAGAGCTTTTGGGAATGTCTTGTGTGAAGAGTTTGAAGAGGTTCCAAGATGTTGCCTGAAAGAGTGGTGCTAGAATGATTTAGGCTGTTCTATATGGGAGATTCTGTTCAGAGCTCAGAAGACCAGAAGGCTCATAGAAATCCTGCCAGTGAAGGAAAGGCTAAGGAGGTTTCTGCTGGGAAGAAGGACTACATTGGTTTTTGGACTCCAGATGATGTGTGTTATAGCTTAGCAGAAACTTTGCATTTTGCTCATGTCCAGAGACTTTGCCTGAAACTGAGGTGAAGGGTGGCAGATTAATTAATCTGGCAGAAGAAATTTTAAGGCAGTAGAATATTGAGGCTGTGGCATGGCTATTATTGGGGGCTTTTAGCCAGATTTATCTTGCAAATCAAGAGCAAAGAACCAGCAGGATGCTTTAAAACATTGAGAGTTTGGCCAGAAAGGAAGTTCCAGTAAAGCTGTGGACTACAAAGATAGAGCTGAGGAGATCTCAATTGTTGAGAATGAACAGGAGAATATAAAAGATGGCCTGGGGAATCACAAGCAGCAGTGGGTCTCTACACTTTGCAGCCTCAAAACTACAAAGGTGAAATACTTTGTTTTGAGGAGAAAGCTTTTCCAAAATGACAATGGCTGCACCAAGTTCCAGAATGGCACCAGCAGAGAATATGTTCCTCACAGTTCCATTTTAATGATATTAGTTTTAATGATATTAGTTGATACCAGTTCAAAATTTAAAATTACCTAGACTTTGTTCTAATTTTGGTACATTAAATTTTAAAATATACTATATTAAGTAAGCACAAATATTATCTTAATTTTACAATGATGAAATTGAGACCAAAAAAGGTTGACCCCAGTAATACAAGGTATATATCATACAAAGGCAGAATATTTTTATAGACTTAGATTTATGCTTTTGCAAACAGCAAGAGTGACATCTAAGAATATATGATATTAAAGTTAAGTTGTACCTGGTCACTAGAAACTGCTGTCTAGTTTGTCATGGGCTTACTATTTTAATAACTCAGCATACATATTATTAATTGTGGGCTACTCAGTATTTCTTTATGAACTGAGCATTTCTCTAATTTGGAGTAAATTCCCTGAACCAAAGATTTTCAGAAACTATTTTTTGGAGTATTGGAGTTTGGAGAGTCCTATTAATTAAGTATTCTAAACTTAGTGTTTTGCAAAACTTGGACCACAAAAATTCAAGTAATTTGTCCTTGAACAAACAGCTAGTTAGTTTGTGACTTAGTTTAAGTTATGGATATTTGGACTTGGATACCAACAGTTTTTCTAAAAATTGTGCCACATAAAAAACAGTTCTGTTCACCTGACTATGTTTCTACTGCTTAAAATTTAGAACATATTTAGTGAGCATTGATTAATTCAGTTGGGTAAACATGTGTTAAGTGATCCTGAACCTGTTCTGTGAATCAGTGTTAGTCAGGATGTTTATGTTAGACTGGTTGATTCAGAAAGATTTTTAAAATAATTCTGAGCCACACATACACTCTTAAAGACATTACTTTTTAAATTAGTTATGAGTTAAGTCTAGGAATTAGTAGTGCAAAAACTTATTCCAGGTGTTTTTGTGATCAGTTTATTGTGCAATATAAAGAAGAGGGGAACCAGAATATCAGGTAATCCAAATCTGTATTTTCATAAAACTTTTTCAGGTTTAAAAATTTCCTGGAACTATAGAGCTAAGATGCACAAAACTTTCATATTGTTATAAATGACTGTATTTCTTTCTATTTTAAGCTGAATAATAGTCCTCTCTCTCTATGTGTGTGGGTGTGTATGTATGTGTGTTTGTGTATGTGCTTCTCATCCTTTCAACCTGTTGATGGGTACTCATTTATCTTCTTGGCTTAGAAATCACCATGTAAGACAAACAAGCCAGACATACAAAAATTATGTCGTTAAAAGAAAAACTAAGACCAAAGGTAACTAACCAAACTTAGTTGGGAGCAAGAAAAATATTTCTACAACTGGGAACCAAAGATCATTCAGATATAACCTCTAATCACAACTATTACCAAATATACAGCAAAAGGAAAGAAAAGAACACACAGAAACAGATTGCTTACAATTACATATGCCTTATGTGTTATGTATTAGCATCTTTTAGCCTATTTGACAATAGGTTCAGTTATACTTATGTATATTCATATGTATAAATTTAATACTATATTACATATATATATTATTTATAGTTTTTTCCAATTATACTTCACTAAGGATGGGATGAGGAACATCTATTAATAGTTATATATTATTTGCAAGTAAAATAAAAAAATTTAAAATCATAATATGAGTAGAGACCACCCTAATTGAGGTTCAAAAGAAATAAGTGCTATGAGCTATATTGAAAAATAGGATCTTGGTTAACTACTACAAGTTAACAGTGAAAAGCACTGTACAAAATCACTGTGATTGGTAAATTTGTTTCTCATGATATTATTGATTCTGAAGCCATTTTACTTATCTAACTATATTTGTCTGTTTATCTACTTATCTATCTTACCAAATTGACGAACACATAATTAAACCAAGTTTCTCATGGGTGAAAGGAAATTCAAGTAAGTATTGGAAATATATTAAAGGAGCCATGTGATGTTGGTTTGATGCCAGAGGTGTCAATGAAACTCACATTACTTTCACAAATGTCAAAATTGATAGAAAAATAAGTTTATATACTTATTTACTCTGTGAGGAATTGATCAAGGTGATGTAACAAGTCTAAAATTTGTGACATTGAACACAAATAAACACATGTAGCCCCCAGATGCTGTTTTGTGAATACCATTCTCCAGTGAGAGGAATCAGAAATATTTGAAGAAGTGTTTCCTGGGCTGGGACAATGTAATCAAAGAGATATTCAAAGAAAACTAATAAAAAACAAATACAAAAGTATGAGCATCAGTTGAAGGATAGAGAAGTCAACCTCAGAGACCCTTTAATGGTCAAAGCAGAGACAATTTAAGCCAAATAATAAAGAGTATTAGATATTAACCTCAAAATAAATATCAGTGAATCCACTTAAATACACTAATTAATAAACCAGTACAAGTATCTTCTTGGAAGACTCTAGCTAATAAATACACAGAAAATGATGGAGCTAGAAAATCATCCCTGAAGCAAGAGAGTAATAATTGCTGTGATGAAAATTATTCATTAAGTTTAGAATCAAAAGACTCAAGAGAAAACACAGTATGTTTCTATCATTCAAATTGCACCCTCTAAAATAAAACATTTAAATATTAATTGTAAAGACAAAGTAGTGATTTTACTGTGGAGAAATTTAATCACAGGATCAAGGCTAACAGCATGGGTAGTAACATGGATTAGCATGATGATCCGATTTATGCATGAGGGAAAGATCCTCTCCTTAACAGTCTTTCTCAGAGCACATAACCCTTAACTAATGTAAAAAAAAAAAAAACTCAACTAGGTGCAAATTTAGTATATTATATGAAAAAAATCTGCCCAATACTTTTCAAATCTTATGGTCATGAAAAACAAGGAAGACTGGAAAACACTGAAGAATGTAATAGAATAAGAAAATGAATGACAGAAAACACAAAGTGAGATCCTGGAGCAGAAAAAAAGACTGGCAAAAACACTGATAAAATCCAAATAAATTTAGTAGGCTAGTCAATCAGATTTTGCTAATTTTATCAGTTTTCATAAATTCACCTTTGTTGTGTAAGACGTACCATTAAGGAAAGTTGAAAAAATAACATCTATGAATTCTGTGTATGTTTTTTATAGTTTTCTGTATCTTATTTCAAATTAAAAGAAAAAAATCTAGATTAGATACAGTTGAAGAGGGAAGATGATGCAAATATTAATCTATTAAATAGAAGCTTCCAAGGAGGGCTAATAAAAATATTTATTTCCTTGGTTTAGAAATCACTGTGATAAGTGAAGAGAAGCTATATTTATTTCATATGGATATAATGGGTAGAATTAGGATTAAGAAACCAGCTGAAGACCAGTGAAAACTCTCTGGGACAAATGCTCTGAATACAGAGTAGACCACATCAGAAGATGACTTCAAGGGAAGATGAAGAAAGGGCTGGATGATCACCCCTCAAGTACATTTTAGAAAACTCCATCCCTTGCTCATCCACTCGTGGTCCAGAAATTAGTATCATCCAATCAGTATCACTTAGGGGATAATCAGAAATTCAGTAACACTGAGCCTCAGGTCCTATCTTCAAACCTAGTTAAGAATTTATATTTCCTCACACTTGCTACAGAATTTGAAGGCATAATGAAGGGTGAGCAGATCAGTTTTAAGGAAAACTGAGACTCAGATTTTAAATGTACCTAAAAGGTATAAATTCCTATGGGTGTCATATAGTGCTAAAGTTGAAAATGGCTATAACATGTACTCATTTTTTAAAATTTTGGTTTAAAATTTTATTAATTTATTTTGAAAGCAATTTATGTAATGGTAGTCTTTGAATGAAGCACATTTGATTACTATTACCAAATTTATAAATTTAAAGATCCATTTAACAGTAGATTCTCAATTATTTATATTCATGTAGCAGCATAATTCATAACAGCTAAATCCTGGTAGTATCCTATATGTCTACCTACAGATAAATGCATAAAGAAAATGTAGTATTTGTACACAATGGACAACTACTCTGCTTGAAATAAGAATAAATTTGAGTCTTCTTTAGGAAAACAGATGCACTGTGAAATCATAACGATAAATGTAATAAATCAGATATACAAACTTAAACAATATGAGAAACCATGTATTAAATAAATAAAGCAAAGAGCAAAATGAAAGTTAGGTAATAGGAAATTGAAATAGACTTTACAATAGGAAAATGACTAGAAGATGAAAAGGAGAGAGGGCACATAAAAAGAATTAAGACGTGTAATGTATATGTAACAACCCTCACAATGAATATAATCATTATGTACTGCAAACATGTACTAATAAAAATAAAAAATTGAAAAACTAGGATAATGTAAAAAACTAACAGTATTACCTTTTCAAACTAATCTCTTATTTAATTACAGTTAACTATTATTCTTTGTTATAGATTAGAAATTGTTGGTCAACTTAATGCCAGTGGAATTAAATCACCATGGTTATGAGCATAGAGGTTCCACCTGAGGCAAGTTGCCAGCATAAATAGAGACTTGGAGAAGGAGAAGAAAGGCATTGAGGCATTGAGGCATTGTGAGTTCTCCTACCTGTTCCTGCTTGAGCCATTGATTCTCCTCGAGAAGCTCTGGTCCTTACATGGAGCACTGCTTCCTGACTCCAGAGTGGAAGATGTGTGCCTCTTGGTCTCCAAGATGAACTCATCATGCTAGCTTTCTGGCATGTACTTGACTGTGCTTATCCTCAGAGGAGCTCAGGGCCTCCATGTTGCTTAGGATGGCTGGGGTGCTTTTCAGGACAGCCCTGGTTTTTGTTTTGAGTGTGACTTCTCAGCTCCAGCATAGAATCCATAGGTTTACCAACACAGATCCTTCACCCAACTGGCATAGGTTTTCTGGCTTTGGCCATTGACCTTTGGGCCTTCCCAGCATGGACCTGTAAAACAGACTGGCATGAGTCCTTCTTGTGGGATCTAGACCTCCAGCTGGACTCGTGGGAAGCATTGTCATGAACTCTGGGTCTTCTTCTGGACTCATGTGGGACACCACTGTGGAATTCAGGCCCTTGGCTAAATATTCTATGTCTTTAGTGTTGTGTTCACTCTTGTGTTCACTCTTCGTTTATAATATTATAAACTCTTTGTCCTGTTTTTAATTGTTTTCTGCACAATCTCTGATTACAACATTCTTAAATTCTGCATTTGTGCCCTTTTGTCAAAAACAATTCCATTTCTCAAGACAATTATAAATTACTGAAGCATCACATTAATAAATAAAATTAAAATTTGTTTTGGAATAGTAGAAGCTTCAGAGAGAGTTAAAATTAATTGTAAATTATTTATGCAAATAAAAACATAAAATTGCTACAGAAATATATGTCATACAAGCAAAGACTACAAAATATGTATATTTTTTATAATAATATTAAAATTTTGAAATACACCTTCTACATTTTTTAAACCATAATTGTTCCATAAAGGAGAAACTGTCTTCTTTAAATTCAACATTAATAGGTTCCAAATTTTCAAATTTGTTTATAGTTCACATTCTTCCAATGAGTCTAGAAAAATACGATGTCCATAATTAATATAACCAAGCATAAAAATTACCTTATCTTCTCTCTTGATATAAAATTCATATTGCTTTGATTTTATATATAAAACAATAGGTTTATTTTTAAATAATTCTACATATTATTGATTCATTAAATTTTTATTGATTCATTAAATATTATTGATTCATTAAATAATTTTACAGTTTTATTCAAAAATACCTTCACATGAAAGGATCTCATGATTCCCAAGATTTGCTTTAAAGTAACTAGTTCTTTCAAATGAAAAAGAGAAATACTGTACAAACAAATTCATGTTACAGTATACACACATACACACACACCTTTATTATAGTCACTGTCAAAAATATTTACACACAATGAGAATCAGAAAATAAGAAAAGCAGAATGGCACCTGAAGGAGACATCTGTCATTTATGAATTTAATCTACAAAGTAATTAACTTCTCTGTACTTAGATTATTTCTGAAGTTATACTAAAGTAAAAGTCACTCTCCAGACTGTTGAAAATGAATGGACATTTCAGGGAATGAAAGTGCTGTAAATTCAGGATGACTAGCCACTGCATGCTCCCAGATAATGTCTGGTTCTCTGATGTGGAATATAATGAGCTAAATAATGTAGGAGAAGAAAAAGAAAAACAAAAGTTGAAAAATGTAGTCTTTACTGATTAGCATCCATAATAGCTATATACTAACAATAAAAGTAAACCAAGGGAGTGGAATTTACCCAAATTCTATTTTGAAAGAGTAGAGAAGCAGAGAAGAAAGTAATTGAAGCAAGTTCTGAGAAATAACAAGCAGACTATCACACTGAATTAGCAACAGTAAGAATATGAGCAAGTCATGGAAAAAAAAGATGCCTAAGGGGAAACAAAAGATTTCTTGGCAAGAGAGTTGAAACAAAAGAGAAAGGAAAGGAGGAGGGAGGGAGGGAGGAAGGGAGCAGAGCAAAGGAGACTGGAAAGGAAGAGAAAGGAAGAGAAGGGAAGGAAAGGGAAGGGAAGGGAAAGAAAAGGAAAGGAAAGAAATGGAAGGGTAGGGGAGAGGAAGGAAGGGGAGGGAAGGTGATGGGAAGAGAAAAAAAGGGAAAGGAAGGGAAAAGGAGAGGAGGGGAGGGGAGGGAAGGGGAGGGAAGGGAAAGAAGAGAAAGGAAGGGAAGGGAAGCAGAAAGAGAAGGGAAAAGGGGAGAGAGGAAGCAAAACAATTGGTATCTTTTTTCTATCTAGATCATAAAGACCAACTTTGTTTGAAGCAAAACATTCAAATGTAGAAATGTGATAGAAAAAAATGAAAGCATCTGGGCTGTGATTCATTTTTCTGCAATAACCAATGCATGGTCCCAAAAAATTAATATGGAAAATTACCTCCATTAATTTGCTTGTGAGTATGTTTGATAACTGTATCTCCTGAAAAATACATTAATAATGTTTTATAGGCAGAGAATTATTAACTACATAATGCATTTAACAAGCAGCTCTTGTTTAGAATTTCTTATGATAAACAAATCTAGAACATATGGGTTGATGAAGCACGGTTTCATGGAAAATAGCACAGGAGCTTTATAGGTTGGGGTTTCATTCCCTCTTTTGATTTGTGATTAACTGACATTCGCTTATGAAAGTTTGGCTGAGATTTTTCTATCACTCATTTTGATGGTACTGTGGATATTTTCCTTAACACATAAAGCTAATGTCCTAAATTTGAAAGCATGTTTAAGTGTTTGAGGAAATGTGTAGAGAGCGGTATGGGTAAAAACCAGTCAAAAGAGGAGTAGCATGGGATGAGATCATACAGAAACTGAGTTCAGATCCTATAGAACTTTCTAGGTCATTGAAAGTGTCTAAGTTTCATATGGAAGGAAACAAACTGTGGAGTAAAATATGAAATCAAGTTGCAAATAAATAATAAATCACCAAAAAACTTGGAAATTTAAAGCACAATATTAAGCTAAATTGCCAAAAAATAAAATAAAGTGATGCTTATTGTAATTTGTAAAATAAAGTGCAAAATCAGAACAACAAATTTTTTGAAATCTACAAGATTAACTGTTAGTGATAATGGGAAGTAATCAAATTCTTATACTCTTTAAGTGGGAGTATAAATAAGTGCAACCATAAATATCATCTCTATTCATCAAGGGTCTGGCATGAAAAATATTTAAAGAAGTAATTAAAAAGAATCAAATGAATGGGTCAATATAATTATGTGGTAGATTTAAAAGACTGATTGATGTTGAAGCACTCAGAAACTGAAGATAATGGGGACAGTTGGTACCAAGTCTAGACTTGCAGAGACACATGAGGAGAACTTTTAAAAAACAAACAAAAATATTGAAAGCAATGTTTGTGGAAGAGGCCATGTGAGAAAAGCTTAAAACATAAGTAGAGTATATGATTACTGTAAAACATCAGCCCACCAAAAGGTGCCCCCATCTCACCCTCCAAGATCCTGTCAGTTTCACCTTTTGACATAAACCAGTCATTAACCTGAAGCCAAGTCTCTAGAGATCAATTGCTTAGTACACAGGGCAAATGGATGTGGAAGGACAAACTGCAAATGGCCAGCATGGTCTACATATTTTTCTTCTAAACATCACTCTTTTTACTCTACAGTTCAAAACATAGGGTAAAGAAAGTTCTGCAACTACTGTGTATCACAGGATTTCAACTTGGTGACACTCCCAATTGGCTACTAAATTATGTTTGCCACCACTAATTCACTTCTTATAAAGTAGCATGGAAAAGGGCAGAAGAAATGAAAAATACTCAACATGAAAATATAGCTTGTATGGTCTCCACTTTTGTAGGTAGTTTTGAAGGAAAAACTGATTATCAAAGCTTCTTTCTAGCCCATCCTTCCACATTCACCTTACTGTCTTCGAGCACTTTGGCAGGTTTTCCCCAAATATTTATTGTCAAAGGATGTGTAACAACACAGGCCCACTCACCATTGGCTTGCCAGTTTCTCATCACACCAGCTGCTTTGGGTCGATGTGGCACATGGTGAGATCAGTGAACTCTGTGGGGACTAACTAGAGCTCTGTCATAATAAAATGAGTGTCTTGGTATGAAGCAAAGTTTAAGAGGATTCTGTGGTGATAAGTAAGGTTCCTGCTTGCAGACACACTGTAAGCAGAGATAACAAATCCATCTCTGAAATATACAGCTTTCCCAAATGGTGACAAATCACTGCCCCCTCAATTATGGAAAAGATTGAATATAGTCACCCTGTAATATATGGTCCCTGCTCAACAAATCTACTTAGCATGATGCCATCAATCTAATAGTGAAGCATTATCTCTGGGCAATTAAAAATTGTGTAGTCTTTTCAGACTTCACAATGCTAGAAGGCAGAATTAGTACACTTATCCCTGTTACATTAAAAAATGTATCTGATTGATAGAAATTTTGAAAAGGCATACACAATTTTGAAAAGACTACACAATGCTAGAAGGCAGCATTAGTACAGTTATCCCTGTTACATTAAAAAAAAACTATATCTGATTGATACAAATCTTGAAAAGGCATTTCTGGACCAGGGATCAACAAAATATAGATCATCTGCTAAATCTGGCCTATTGTTTTCATGTGGCAGTATTTCTGTGTTCATAAGTACAAAGTACTTGGTCACAGATCTAATTATTTATGTACTGTCTCTGACTAGTTTTCTGCTGCAATAGCAAGGCTAACTAGATGTAGTAATTCTAAGTGGCCACCTCACAGCAACGATTACTCTAGTTCTGTGGCAGCTCAATGGCTGTTTAGCAGTCACAGAGATTGTCTTTTTTTCTAATATGAGGCATCTAAAAAAATCAACTATGTTTAGCATCATTTTCATCCGATAAAGTTTATTATAATCCAGTAACAATTTTATATCTTTGAAATTTTTCCCCAAATAAACAAGTTAAATATAATTTTTTCCAAAACTCAGTATTTATCTATATTCAATTAATGCCATGAGATGATGGCATTAATCTCTGCAATTCCTCAAAAATAAAGTATTGCTTCAGGCATTTATTTTAGTGTACAACACATGGTGGGAGCCCTTCTAAAAACTTTAAATTATGCTCTTGTGTAATAATCTTTATGCCATATGAAAAACTATTGATGTAGGGAATCTTCCCCTTACAATCCATTCTAAGTATATATTCATTGTGGGAAAATAACCATATAATGCACCCACACTTCCAGTGCATCCAATATGAGTCAGACTAAAGATAAAGATGCCATAATCACCTCACCTCCATCAACTTTTAACACTAACTAATACACTACAGTAGTATTTAAGATACAGGCAAAAGTGTTAATTCAAAGTTAGAATTTAAAAATGCCTCTGAAGTTCTGTGCATTGGCTTTCTTCCTGCATATCTATCTTAGTAGATAGCCACCTGTTTCTCCTAGTGAAGGCTTAGAATAAGATACATAGTGAATACCTGTGGCCACAGTGCAGAATCCCTTAATGGACCAGCTTCTTCAATTAAGGGGTTCCAGATCTATGGACAGGCTTAGTTGGACAATGCTGTAAAACTGCATTCTCAGTGTAGTAGCCCAAGTCATTTTTTTGTACAACAGACAGAAATTTTAAACCTTACACACATACACATAACATTTCTAAGCTATTTGAGCCCTGATACAATTATCTTTTTTTTTTCTTGTACCTGGGATCAAACTCACAACCTCAAGGTTACCAGGGCAGGCCCTTATCCAGCTGGGCTAAACCCCAGAGCATTACAATTATCTTTGAATATACTGCACACAAATTCTTACAATCGTCATAATTTGAGCCTGCTGAGAATTAAAACCAAATATCAATAAGTCATTTCATGTAGAATATTATACAATACTATAAAAGGCAGTTTTTGGTGTATTTATATGAAAGCTGTTGGCAGAATCTCAGAGTCAAAAAGAAAAAATAATAAAAATTTGAAATTACAAATAAGGTACCTTGAACAAATATAGGAAAATTATTGAAGGAGAGAACTTTAGTAAAAAATCCAATTATAACAAATATAGGAAAATTATTTGAAGGAGAGAACATTAGTAAAAAATCCTATTATAATTGAGAAGATGGTATGTTATATATTGACATTCACAATTGCACTATATTACAAAAGAAGAATAATCCAGACTTTTTCCCTAGAAAAAATTAAATAACCTAGTAAAACTGAATGCTTCCCTTAAGAAAGACACACAACCTGAATTATTAACTTACTACATTTTATATTCAATGAGAATCAACTAAAAGGTAAAACATTCATTTAAAAAATAATAAATTAAATACTGTGAAAAACATGATTTTCTTCAAGAAATATTTTGGTAAACTTAAAGCAAAGATACTGCTCTCTCAGTTATTCAGAGATCATCAATGCCTAGAACACAGGACTGGAAGTCATCAAGAAAGATATGGAGGGTAAAAGTAGTTCTTCAAAAGAGAGAAAGCAATTCAAACACAAATGAATTCTCCACCTAAAATTCCCAGTGGTACTTGAAATCACACTTTACAGTACATTTATTTTTTTAAAAAAACATTTATTTTTCTACTTGAAAGTAGAAATTTTATATGTTGCTATTATAATTCTAAAATGGAATGATTATCCTAATGACAGTGGGAGAAGAAAACCTGAAAGAATCCAAGAATCCAATACTTCCTTCATTTGTCAGTCTTACTATACATAGTAAACAAATGGGTCGGTCAGCCAGTGCCCAATTCAGAGTTTATGAATATGAAACCACACACCAATGATCACATAAGGTGTGTACTTCCCAGAGAAGTTATAACAAATTGTTGTATATATAGTTTTCAATCATTGCATTTATATTCACAGACAACTGAGACACAACAAAGTCATACTGTATTATAAGACGCAAATGATAATAATTGCCATACTTGGTTTTGCTGAAAGCAAGTTCTGTTTCTCCCGGTCCTCACTGTTTCCAGTTTTCCATTGACTTAATGCCTCCGGAAAGGACTGGTCAGAAGCTCTTTCATCAAATGCCCTTTCACACAAGAACCTATCTCTTGGCTCTGTACATTCAGCTCTTTTTGTTGTTGTAATTTCTACCTAAGCCAGTTATAAATGGATCTAGTTTAACTTTATTAGATGTTCTGTAGGAATGCAATGAAACTAATTATTAGTCATTATAAATCAGACATATTTTCAGTTTGAACCCAATGGCTTTGAGGTGTATTTATTGATATACCTTACAGTTTTCTTTAAAACTCTATCTGCAATTATAATCACTATCTTGAGAAATTACCAAAACACTGACCTGCAGACAGATGACTTGTCATTCCTTATGAAATTGCAATTGTTTATTCATTTTTCTCCTTCTCCAAACTCCTGTTCCCTACAACCTTCTCATATTCAAATAAGCAGCTTTCTTACATGTCAACATGGCATATCATTCTCCTAATCAAAACTGTCTGTTGACTATGAAATGCTAGCATTCTACAAGGACCTACATGGTCCCATATCACCTTATATTTGATGCCCTGTATTTCAGCACGTGTTCTTCTCCTCCCCATTCATTCTGCTCCAGTTAAACTCATTCCTACAGTTCAAGAATCCATCAAATATTATCTTAAGGCCCTGCACTACTTATGCCCAAGGCCTGCAATAATCTTTCTCCATATCTTCACACAGTTTTTCTACTCCTTTAATAAATTCACAAGAGAAATGGGTCCAAGGATCTTAATAATAACTCATAAGAAATGATGTCTTAACTCGGTTTTGAAAGAAAGAGGCAATAATATCATTAGCAAAAAGAGAACAAGAGGTTACAATCATATTCTATAACGGGGGTATATTGATATCTGTGCTGTGGCACAGAATAAAATAGCACTGTGCATAAACCTGCAAGTAGTTTGTGTTGACATAGGAAAAAGTAGAGGATAACAAAACATAAAAGGTAGAAAGAGAAGGAGAGCCAAATCATGAAGAATTCTGGCCAGCAGACAGAGAAACCTGGGTTTAAAACTGTTAAAACTATAAAGTTATTGAAAAGTTACACACAGTAGCATGGGAGAGAGAAACTAGGGAGAGTAAGCTAGGATGCAAAGAAACTATGTAAAATGCCTCAGACACTTGGACACATTAATAAGCATTACAAATTCATAGGAATTTCTGGATTTTATTATATATAATATTTTATCAAATATATATTATAATTTAAATATATTTTATCAAATATTTATATATCTAATTCTAATTGTACTTTGTATTTTAGGTTGTACTGTGAAGAAATTTGAGAAGCATAAATGTTGATTGGTGGAAAATAGATTTTAAAGTCAGTTCACATCAATACAAGGAGTGTTTTACAGGCACTGTATGGAATGAGAAGGCTGTACAGTGTATTTATATGGATGCAAAATGTATATAAAAGTATAAAAGGCATGTTTTCAGAACAATATGCAAACTATGTCAAAATTTTACAAAGAAATACATAGATACAAAAATGGAAATGGTGACTGACTCTAGAAAGGGAATGAATTAAATGCACTGTTCACTATATTGATGTGTTGTTACTTTTAGAAAAAAACTAATTAATGTATTTGAAATTTTGATAAGCACAGAATAAATAAACAAATATTCAAAGAAATATTTTGGTGGTAGATTGCTTGGGACATGTAACAATTTTATACTAACCCAACCCAAAATTTTTATGTTGAAGCTCTAAGCCCATCAATTTAATTTTATTTGGAGACAAGGCCTATAGAGAAATAATTAGGCTTAAATAAGGTTAAAATGTTTGGGATCTTAATCTAGAACTGGTATCTTCAGGAGAGCATTAAGAGAGAGCAGATCTCTCTCTGTCTTCTGTCTCTTCTATCTTTTCTCTCTGTCTCTATGTCTCTGACCCTCCCACCACCACCATGTCCACAAATATGTATGCCCAAAGAAAAGAGCATATGAAGACACAATAAGGTAGCATCTACAGGCCAAAAGAAAGCCTCACTAGAACCCAAGCTTGCTTGATCCTTAATCTGGAACTTGGCTACAGAAAATAAATTCATTGTTTAAGTCATGCGATTATTTTGCTAATGGCAGCAAGTAGACTCATATTGAATATGCAAATTGATGGGAAGTACAAAAAGGAACAAAAATGTTTATAGAAAATATATGCTTTGAAAACTACACAGGATACCACCAATATTAACAGTTACAGATTTTGGAAGAGAGGGGAAGAACATAATCTAAAGATTGGGAGTTTTAGGAGAAATTGGGAAGATACAGGCAACCAGTATGCAATCTGTCAGTGTATCTGGATATGTACACTGCAGCTCTTAACCATTTTCATCATTAGTTGATATTTGAAGCATCTCACCATCCACAAGGTTTATATTCTTTGTTAAAATCCTATAAAGGTGCATAATGGTTTATATCTACATGTTCCCTCAAAATTTTATGTGCTTATAGGTGGGTCTTTTTGGAGGGGGTTGGATGATGGGGGTGTGATGCTCTACAGTAGATACAGTGGGTCACCAGAGGGGGCATGGACCTCTAGCCATTCTTTTTGATCTTTCTTTCCTATTCTCTCTCTCTCTGTCTCTCTCCCCTCTGTCTCTCTCTCTCTCTCTCTCTCTCTCTCTCTCTCTCTCTCTCTCCTCTCTCTCTCTCTCTCTCTCTCTCTCTCTTTCTCCTCTGTCTCTCCCTTTTTCTCTCCTCTGACTTCCTGTTTGCCATACCATGAGAAACACTCTTTTCCATATATTTCTGCCATGCCGACCTGCCTTGTAAACAGTCTGTACTAAAACCTCTACAAATTGTGAGCAAAGAATTAACTGCTCCTCTTTAAGGAATGGTGTCTGGTATTACGGCTGCTGCTGCTGCTGATGATGATGAGAAAGAGACTGAGACAAATGTTATTGCCAGAGAAGGAGGGTTGTTTCTGTGATGTTACCTGACCATGTGATTCAAAACTTTGCAACTGGTTCCTAAGAGGAGTTTGGAATTGCTGGCTGAAGAAGCAATCCTGGAATGCTATAAAGTGGGCATCATGGAAGATTCTAGTTGGAGGTTGAAAGACCAGGCTGCTGATATAAAGCTAGACCGTAAAGATCAGGCTTGAGAGGTTTCTGTTGGGAACAGGAATCCACTGATATTTGGACTCCAAGCCATGTTTCTGGCAGAAAATTTGTTTATATTTTGTTCAGGTCTTGACACTTTGAAGGAGAATAAGACTAAGGGTGGTGGGTTAATTAAATTGGAGGAAGAAAATTCAAGCCAGTCAAACATTCAGGGTATGGCTTGGGTACTTTTGGGAGCTTTAAGACAGCTCTATATAAATAATCAAGACCAAGAAAGTCACCCCAAAAATTCAAAAATATTTGAGTTGGGCCACAAAGGAAGTTCTCAGAAAGTTGGGCCCTGAAGAGAAGAAGCTTTGTTGCTATATAGATTGGCTTTGAAAATAAGCCAAGTACTTCACAACAGGATAATATGAAGGGTACTTGGGGCTGTGTGTGGAACTGCAAGATTTCTTCAAAAGCTTAAAATCACCAAAGTAAAAGACTTTGCTTTGAGAAAAGAACCTCAGGACACCAAGTACCAAAATGGTGGTTGCATAGATACTTTGTTCCTCAGAATTCAGTTCATAGATCTCAGACATCCAAGTCTCAGAGTATCTACTGCCATGATAGAAACACACCTGGTTGGTGTTGCAGTTGGCATCAGACCTTAGTATCACCAACACAGTGCTGGTTTTACAACCATGGAGAATGCAAGAGTTGTGGGGCAGGGAAATTTCCTCCCAGATTTGAGAAGACCTATGAGGCATGTGTGCTCCTGCGAGGGGAAGGCGTGAAACTGTGAGAGTGAAGCTGAAAGTGCAGCGGCAATGTCAGGAAATTGAAAAACTCAGACACATGAAATGACTGAGGAAGCTGCTAGAAGTGAGCAAAACAAGTTTAAGGGAGAAGCCAGGAGGGCTAGAGCTACAGTGATGGGCAGTGCCACAGGGATAGGCTCAGTTGAGCTCCCGAGAGCTCACACCTTGCCGCATGTTGCCCAGTGTTCCGACCGTGGAATCACAGGATGTCATGTTTGTCCTGCTTGGTTTTTATCTTGCTTTGATATCATTCTTTCCCATTCCTCTGTTTGTCATTTTTGGAGAATGGAAATGTTATCATTACCTTTGTGTGCTGGAAGTATTTATCTTTTTTTTGATATTTTTTTGCAGGGGATATAGCTAAGAGTTTGCCTTATATTTTAAAAGAGCTTTGCACTTGAGCATTTCAGTAAAGCTGAACCTATTAGGAATCTGGCAACTCTTAGAGATGAACTAAATGCATTTTGCATAAACAGGTGCTCATGAGTCCTTTGGAAAGAGGAGTGGAATGTGATAGTTTGTATCTGGTTGTCCACACAAAGACTCATGTGTTCATGTGTTAAGAGGTGGCTGGATCACTGAAGCCTGACACAGATCAGTGGATTATTCCACTGATGCATTTACAGCTAAATGTGATATTGGGAGGTAAAGTCTGGTCTGAGGAAATGGGTCACTGCGGGAATGGGCTGAAGGCACTTATCTCCCTCTCTCCTCTGTTGATCGTTCTCTGCTTCTGTCTGCCATATGCTGAGCAATCCACCTCTTCAGTGTCCCTCTGCTATGCTGATCTGACTTGGAACAGGCCTACTATGGACTGACATCTCTGCAAACTATGAGCCATAAACTCCTTTAAATTGTGGGCAGCAGCTATTGTATCTAAGCAATGAAAAAGTGACTAAGGCAAGATACTCAACAGAAACAATAAGTATATATACAGAATATATATATATCCCCCTTCAAATCTCCACCCCCATCCCTCTCTCTCTCCCTCTCTCTCCCTCTCTCCCTCTCTCTCTCTCTCTCTCTCTCACACACGTACACACGTACACACACATACACATGTACACGTGCACACAGGTCAGGCTCAACTCGGGAATGATTTTGGAGAACACAGGGCAGCATAAAGAAGAGGTCAGGCAGAGCATGGAATATTCTCAGCACCAGGACATCTGATAACATTTGTACGTTTCATGATGCTCTGAGAACTTGGACCACTGACGTACCACACAGAGACCTTTGACCACTGATAACTGCACAGACCTCCTTACATAATGTCCATTGCCAGACCCTTCATTTCTTGTCCTAAAAAGAAGCCCCACTCTTCTTGGCTCCCTATGGATGGTCTTTTTGGCCTCTGTGAGCCTGCACCCAGATGCTTTAAATCTTGTGCCTCCTTGTTTACATAACAGCCCATCAGGTGTTCCCTGACCAGTGTCAGTCTTTACAACACACACACAGACTCTTTGTTCAACTGCATTCTCTTTTCCAAAGCATTTGTTCAGATTTTTTAGCAATTTTTCTTTCATGCAGTCAGTAAGCCCTAACATAGTAAAGGTATCCTGATATTCTCTGATCAGTCATTTCCCTGTGTTGATATTGATATTTGTTTTGTAGAAGTCAGTCTTTATGGAGGTATTTATAAATGATTCTTCTTGGACTGTAAAATAAATGCTCAGCTCTCCAGTAAACATGCAGGATTTTCTAGTTTCCAAATTTGCTGTGCAGCTTCTTCTGCTTTCCTGTTCTTATTCATGTGCTGTTTACTCCAAATAAAAGCAAATCATTTAATATTCCCTATGTCTTTACTTTTCTGGCTCTTTTGGACCTCCAATCTTTAGGACATGTATTTTTTCAAGAGTTTCTGTCTGAGACTCCAGGTAGAGTAAATTTCCTTCATAAGGAAACATACACAGTATTTTTTTTTCAATTTTGTGGCATGATTGATATTACACTTGACTATACATACTTGAGACTCCTATCAAAACTGTATTTTTGTGGAAGAGCCATAATTTTCTCAAACTATAGCTACATTAACTCTTTTGTTTCTGGGATGGGTATACATTATCTATTATACACAGAATAAAAAGTTCTATTCTTTATTCACACTTGCATTTATTGATTCTCACATTAAGAACAATACTACTGTCTCTTTCAAGTTTCATATACTTTTAATCTTTAATGAATCTTCCTAATCTTTAATGACTTCTTTGGTAAAAGACTAGATTGAAAATCAGGCTTCAAGAAGACCTCACCTCTGAAAATCTTAAGTCATTTATAAGACTCTCAAAATTGTTCAAAATGACTAAGGTCCGCATATATATTATCAGATTTTACAACTGAGTATTATTAGGTGGGGAATACTTAGCCAGAGCTTAGAAGGGAGACAAGTGCTTCTGTTAAATGCTCTTTTGTCTAAAACTGGTGCTGTCAGGGAAGTCTGTGGGCACTGCATGCCATTTCCAGATGATGACTACATGAGGCAGCACTACGGCAGGTGAGGTTTGAGATTATACCACGCTCACACCCTGCTTTGCTGGGCAGGACAATGACACTGCTGGCTAATGCAGTGTTAGTGGAAATTCACCCAGGCATGCTCTTAGTGTCATTTTTCAAATTACAAAATAAGTTACAGGCAATTTTTGATGACTTATTTGTAGAGCTGCTTCCTTGTTTAATGACTATGGGTTTGTCTAAGTTCTCACTTCTCAAGTTTGGTCCAAGGCCTGGCAGCTTCACCACTTATATGTGGGAAATCAGAAATGCAGCGTTTCAGGCTCCATGAAAGATCCACTGATTCAAAATCCGCATTTTAGCAGAATTCTCATTTGACTCAAATGCACATTATTTTGTGAGAGGCACAGATGGAAATCATCAGCAGGTGCAATTTTCAGGCTTCTATTAGTTTGATTATACCAAAGTCCATGATTCTTGAAATATAAAATTAAAATATTAACTTAATCATAGCTGCCTCAATTTGGAAGTCCTTTTGAACACTAAAGCATAATTACTGTTATTACCCCCTCATAGGAATTAACTTATTATATCTGTAGCTCTTTGAGTCAGATTACCTACTTTACATTTTAGTTACCTATGAACAAATCTCATTTACATAAGAATTTATTGAAATATCTGAATATGGTAACTTTTATTTTATACCTCATAGGACTTGAGAAATTATAGGCTCCCAAACATTCAAAGTTCATGATTATTTAATATTGTACAGAACTAGTTTAGGCAATTATTAAAATATTAGTCTATTATCTTGGGATATTTAATTTAGGTATTATATATCATATTTTAATATTTCCTTATAAATTATAATTACTATTCTATGAGTGTATAACTTTTTTCTAAATGCATACTATTAAGTGGTTTTAGTAATTAATATCCATGGTTTTAGTAATTCCATTTATGTATATATTATAAAAGTGTTTAATAATCAACTTTATGTCAAACAATTCTGTATGCTCTGGAAACAGCAATAAGAAAGACAGGCAAAGCTTATCTCTCTTACAAATTTCATGTTTGTTGAGGAAAACAAAAAACTAAAATCTATATCATAAGTTATAGGAAAATAAAGGGGTACAGAGTAGGAAAGTTTAGAAAATAGATGTTGCCCCATTAAGCTTAATAGATACTAAAATCTGGAAGTGGAGACTAACCCAAAACCTTAAGGTTTATAAAGTAATTGACATATAAATAGAGATTTTAGAAACAGAAGAATTAATACTAATGGTCTTTGTCTAAATTAATTTTTATTGCTGGAACAAAATACCCAACATTCACAAGTTAAGGAGGAAAGGTTCATTTTATCTTAATAGTTTTCAGAGGTCTCAATCTGCAGGTGACTGGCTGCAAGGAAGAATGCATAGCAGAGGGGCATGGTGGAGGAGAAACAGTGCATGGCAGAGCAGGCATGAAACAGCAAGCAGTCACCCTCCCTTTCCCTTTTCTTTCATTCAGGCTACAAGTCCATTAAATAGTACTATCTGCACTCTGAACTGTCCTAAACCATTCTGTGGACTAATTCAGTTATTACACACCCTTAATCCTTATTCACATGCCCATGCTTCAGCTACCCCCAAAAATCTCCACCTAGGAGCACCTGAGACTTTGAAGAGACGTCCAGATACAAGTCACAACAATCTTGTTGCAGCTCATGATAGGAGAGGTGGAAACATTTGGAGTTTATGAGAGAGTAGGGTGTCACAGGCTAGCATGGAGTTCCAGAGCCCTGTTTTCACTCTTAGCAAGGATATCAAGGGAACATGGAAAGGAAGGAGCTTCACTCTCAGACACTGCTGGACACAGCTGATTATCAGGTTGTTTGGCACTCAGTCCGGCTGACACCACCCTCAGTCAGGGGTCATGTGGCGATCAGCTACTGAGACTTTTAATATTATTCTGTGATTGCTTCATATGTGTCAGGTTAAATTTAAATGACACTTATGTGTCCCTAATTATTCCCAAGTGTATGGCTTTAATATCTATTCCATCAATAATAACTTTTAGCCCTACTCCTATTTTACTAAAATGACTGGAGAGATCCATGGTAAAAAGAGAAGACAATTGCCATTTGTGTAATTTGCATTGTATTATAAGTAGAGCTACAGAGTTGAAGACCAACTTTTACAGAATCAAAAATGGAATATTTACTTCTTTCTTTGATTTCTGTAGTCCTTTAGAGCAAGTATCTATCTATCTATCTATCTATCTATCTATCTATCTATCTATCATCTATCTATAAAACTATGTATCATATATCATCTATGAGCCTGTCATCTATATAAATATCAACATGAGATTGATGAAAAAAGTAAAAGAACTGGGCTGGGGGTTTAGCTCAGTGGTGTAAGTGCCTGCTTGGCAAATGCGAGATTGTGAGTTCAATCCCCAGTACCAAAAATTTTTTTAAATTAAAAAAAAACCCAAAATTTAAAAAAAGTGAAAGAACTAAAATTAGTGAGGAAATTCCAAGTTCCAAGTATTTTTCCTGCAGTAATATATTACAAATTTACTCAACAGTCCTTTAATGTAGAATTGTAACAATTTTAGAGACGCTGATTAGAAGTTGCCCCAAATTAGTTTTCTGAGACATTAGAGCTGTTACTTGAGTTTAGGACTTTCTTAGTCAAACATTTGTATCTTTCCCCCAGATGGTTCTGCCGAACAGCCAGGAATTTAGAGGAAATCTAGGCTTAGGCAGGGAAGTGATAGTCTTTCCAGGCAGAGCTCATCACGTCTTATCATAGCGATGCCAGACACTTAGAGGAGAAATAGAACAGAATAGGACTGACGGGTCCTGCCGTAGTCACGCCTGGTGACAGCTGAATTTGAGTACTCACTTGAACTCGTTTTTCCTAAGCCATTCTTGCTTTTCACGATCATACATCATGTGAGGTATTCTGTCTATTGTATTTTAGTTTGCTTCCATGAGTCTATGAAGGCAATGAATGCAATGATTAATGGATTTTACCTAGTTATTTCAGTGATATTATCCACTTGTGATTTACAAACTGATGTGATTGTTACCTGGAAATTAAAATGTACCTTCAGACTGTAGACATTTGGTTCTTCCTCAATCTCTTTTATCAAGTCAATATCCTATGTTTTTTTCTTTTTTTGGTTAAACATGTAGAGATCAACATTGTCTTATTCTACCAAAACATACCAATTAAAATTGAACAAATGAACAAATTGCCCATTTTCATAAATTTATTACTAATAAAATGATGCTGAAATTAGTTGCATGATTGTTTTCTTTCAAGATTATATATTTCTTTTAAGATTGGAATGATCTAGTACGCTAGATTTAAAGGTAGATTAGTTAATATCTCTACAAATTAAGGTAAATATTGTAAGGATCATAAAATATAAGAGACTCTAGAGAATTTTAATCTATTATTTATTTTAAAAATTAGATCCATATTATTTATGTGATTACTTCACCATTTCTGCAAGAAGTAATGTGAAATCCATAATTGCTGAAATAATCTTCAGTATCACAAAATACTGGTTTCCTTTATTTTCAGCTTCTCAGTATTGTTAACTTTTTGATATAACAAGAAAGAAATTTCATTTTGCTTTTGCTTCCTAGATTTGTAGATGTAAAAGCAAAGTGAGGTTACAGGGTAACTTACAGCTGATTTACTCAAACAGGATAAATGCCTGCACTTTCAATGCCTGTGAAGACATCTCATAGTCACACACCTGTCACAGCCAGCCTCAGGCTTCCCTGCTGTGTTCCCAGGCCACACCTGGCTTGGACAAGTGCCCTGCATAAGGCGCTCCACTGTGGAGGGCTGTGAGCAGGAGCACCTTGGCAGGAAGGGTTGGGCTCAGAAGGGCTGGGCTGGTCCTGATGCTAAACACAGCTCTGTCAGAAGTCAGGTGTTCCTAGCAGGACCGGGAAGTTCCTCTTCTTAATCCATGCCAGTTGATGGGCAATGCCACCACACAGCTGGGAAAGGAAAGTTGAATTCCAAATCCTCTGACCCAACCTGACACAAAAGTCTCATTTGTCTAGTACTAATGGGTCACCTGAAGGAATCTTTGTATTACAGGAAACTTTTGAAAATGTCTTCACCTTTTGAATCCACTAGGTTATTTTCTACAAGTCTATGATCTGAGTTAGGAAATAAAAGATATATTTCCAAAATTTCAGCTAGATGTATAATGTAGTGAGTCTTAAAAAATAAGACAAATAGTGGCAAACTCTGCCCAGTAACTTTTATCACATCATATCAAATCCCACAATTTCCCCATAATGTCATTTAATATTATTTTGAAGTTTGCCTTTTGAATATAAATATGAAAAGGAACACAGTGCTCAACATGACAACTCATCGAACTGTATAAAAGGAAGGTGTCACAGAAAAATAATATGCATAATGCCTTTGAAAAAATATATATGCATTTGAGCATATGTGCTTTTATTATATAAAAATGGAAGCATATTAGTATTTAACAGTGATTATTTTCTCATATGTAAATCTATTTATAAACATTTTAGAAACTTGCAGAGTATTCCATTAAAATGCAATAATTTATTTTGTCAGTTCTATGTTGCTGAAAATTTAGATTGTTTCTGATTTTTCACTATGATTGGTAAGACTTCTTGGATTTTAAATTTATCCTGTAGAGCTCAGAATAAATTGCCATGACTAGTGAGAGGGTATGCTCGTTTTTACCTTAAACAATTTTAAAACATCTTATGCCTCTGAAATTGAAACACTTTTGTTTATTCATTTGAAAAGTTGTAACAGACTTAGTCTGTGCAAAAGCACTGTCTCGGGTACTAGGGAAAACTGATGAGAGAAAGAGTTTCAATTCTTTAGACATAAATACAGCTTAATTTAGGAAATATATAGTATGATTGAAAAATGTGGTGCATGCTTACATTTTTAAATAGAAAAAGACACTAATTACCACTAATTCCCTCATGATACCCCCCTCTCCCTTCAAACAGTGATTCCATCATTTTTGATACTTTTCAAAGCAGCTCTGGAAGTCCTCTTTCCTGATTGCTTGTAATTGTGTCTTCATGACTGACTCATTTCCCAATTTGGTTAAAAACATTTATCTTTCAAGATCCTTTTGATCTTGGAAAAGAGTCACAAGTTACAAGGTGGCAAATCTGTTGACTAAGGTGGATGAGGAAAATCCCTGATGCTTTTTATCTTCCATCTGACTGGCACTCCACGGGAGCATTAATCATGTTTTAGATCACTTTTCATAAAAACTTTCACAAAAGAGGACTTCAAGAAATGCTTTAGAAGGGGCTGGGGATTTAGCTCAGCGGCATAAGCACCTGCCTGGCAAGTGCAAGGTCATGAGTTGGATCCCCAGTACCAAACAAAACAAAACAAAACAAAACAAAAACAGAAATGCTTTAGAATGGTTAAAGGGAGGAGTATTTCCAGGGAAATTCATGGCAATATTTCTTGTAATGTAATAAGGTTTTCTTTTTAACAATTTAATGTGCATGTGTGTAAATACATATCAGATAGATAACTGTAACACTAATCTCTGTTCATCAAAATGCACACTTCATTGCGTGACAAAGGGCTACAGAAGAAGAATTTTAGAAAGAAGAAACAGTAATACTTTTGCCAAGGCCTAAAATGATTTATATCAGGAAAAGTGACAAAACTCTTAGGTGAAAATCTCCACACCCTTCAGAAAATTGGAAGACTGTGAAAAATCAAATCTTATATAGAAAAGAAGGAAGCTCCATTTTATTTATATTGTACAAAAATGTTTAACCATGTTATAATGCACATGGTTCTTTTTATTGCTTCTGTACATCTCTTTGGCTACTGGTGCAACTTAATCATCTATAACATATTTGTGAATGTCTTTTGTACAGTGTGCTATGTATACCTATATACAGTTAAAATTTTTCATATTCTTACATGCTGCTTATATAAGCATACTGAACTTTGTAAGATTTTGTAATTTTCCAATATATTACAAAGCTACATTATATTGTTTTGGCACAGAAAATTTTTATGTCATGTAGAACTGTACAAAACATTTCCTTTATACTTTATGACTTAGAAGTCACATTTAGAAAGACCTTTTTTGCACTAAGATTACAATTCTTTTTGAATTTATTGCTAGAGGTAATTTTTTGACCTGCTTAGAGGAATTTATACTCTTCAGAAGGAAAAGGAAAATTAATTTTAGTCAAATATACTTAGGTTTTATAGTCTCATAGCATTACATTATATATGGTCACCCTTTTAGTCCATCTGCTTATTTAACACGTGGCAAATCTCAGGTTGAAAATGGGTTTGAAATCACCATTTTCTAAGTATATAGAAATATCCCAGGGTTAGTGCTCATATTTTAATGTGTTGGCACATGTTTCATGTAGGCATTCAGCACTGGTGAAAGATTCGCATGAAGACATACTAGATTCTCCACCAAGAATCTTGGATTGGAACTCATTCCTACTATCAATATAGTGAAATTTTGAATGTGAGTTTGACTTCTGAGCTCCTACTTAAAGAAAAATTAAAACAATCCCTCACCTGTTATAAAAATATATTACATTACCTAATTCTGCTGCTATTTAAAGATTCAGAGAAATTTGCCATGCTAGTTTCCAGAGAGTGTGCACACACATTGACAAACTCCATAGATGCAAGTAGCATGGTGAAGGTTTCAAGCAATCATTTGGTCACTATTCAACGAAAATTATGTGAGACACATATTTAGAAACTAGAGGAATATCAACAAGGTGTACACAGCTCAGGCCAGGAAAGCTAAAGGCATGTACAGACCAGATGGTAAGAAGGCTAGATGCCACCAAAAGGGCACAGTGATGAGACGGCATGTTTTCAGAAAACACCCTGTCATTGGACACAGAAACTATTCTACAATGTGTGATAAAACCACATTAAAGAGAGACCAAAGAGTGGATAAAGAGGTTTAACGATCTGCCTTAGATGTCAAATCAGGTAGTTTGGATTCCAAACACTATGGAGAACCGCCAAACAGTTAGAGGCACAGAGACACATGTACAAGGTAATCATTTTTTAGACTTCAAGCAAAGAAATGTAGGTCACTACCTCATAAATTAGCTGGCTCCAAAGGGTTAGGAAAACAATATAAGTAACAATGTTTTAATAATTAGATTTAAACAGAAGACTGGATTTACGTACTTATGGGAAAAAATCATGAATTTCAGGACAACTATGAAAAAAATAAATCACAATGTTTAAAGTATGGTTAGAGATGTTTAAATTCATATGTAGACCAAAAAAGTTTAAAAAAATCAAAATGCACATGGAAATTTTCTGTATCATAAAGGTAATATGTCAAATTAGTGGAGACTAGACAGTCTTGTAAATAAATGATTTTGTGTCTACTAGCTTAGAGAATTTGTCCAATTATCTCATTACATACATAATTTCTAAGTTGATAACAGATTTATACATGAAACAAAGAACATTACATACATGCAGAAAAAAATGAGTAAATAATTTTATAACCTTGCAGTAGAGAGGACTTTTCTAATTATCACCCAAAACCTTGAATTCATAAAATTATAAAGTAGCAAAATTGACAGTTAGTACAGTATATGAAAGAAAGAAAGAGAGAAAGAAAGAAAGAGAAAGAAAGAAAGGAAGGAAGGAAGGAAGGAAGGAAGAAAGAAAGAAAGAAAGAAAGAAAGAAAGAAAGAAAGAAAGAAAGAAAGGATGAAAGGCTCAGCACCCACCTAGAAAGCAGGAGATCATGAGTTCAATTCCTGGCACACACACAAAAGATCTCATTCAGCATAGAAAAATTATCATTTCAAAACTAAAATAAGAATAAAATGTTTGAATATTTAGTTGTCACAGAAAAATATTAATGTCTCCTTATAGAGATTCCAAAGAATTCAATAAAGTAAATGACCAAAGTATGTATTTCATAGAAACATTGTTTCATATACATATATAATTTTTATCAAATGAGCAAAAAAGCATAAAACAAAAAATCTTAAGTTTTTAAATAAAGATTATATACTTACACAAATGTATCATGATGAAAAAACTTCAGATATTCATATAATTATATGCAGTAAACATAGATATGTTTTATACATCTTAGTCAATTATCTCTTCACCTACAGTGGATAATAAAATGCAATGCATATCATAAAATGATGGAATATTAATTTTGATATTTAATGGAAAAGAAATGGAACATACTCATTGGTCTTCTGCTTAGCCCATGTTTGAGATTTTAGGAAACTAACCCATTTTTTATGTCACTGATACTGTAGAAATGGGAAAATGTCACTGGCTGTTTAGTTTATTAATGCATTGTTTAATTTTTACTGCTGGTTTAGGAATTTGGGTTTTTTATGGAAATGCTAAAACTACACATAGAAAACCAAACTGGACTAAAATCAGTTTTTCATCATCTGTTACTTTCTACTTTTGTGGCCTGGTGTGTTCAAGTGTCAGTATGCAGAGTTGGGTAGGTGGGAAATGTAGCTTCAACCTTGGAAAACAGATTAATGCAATACTAACATGGTTTTGACAAATTTAGTAGAAGTCTTTCTAAATCTTCAAAATTATTCCGGAAACAAATCTATTTACTCCTACAAAGCATCACCTGAATAAAAACAAACGTGGACAGTTGAAATTGAGCAATGATACATTCAACTACTTCAAAGAAAGAGACATTATGGTAGCTACTGTGAATATCCAAATGTCTTGTTGTGAAGAGCTGTGTTACTTACATTGTTCTGTTCTGATCTGCTTTATTCTGTTCTCTTTTGTTTTATTGTAAAATTAAAAGAAAATTAAAAGAAAAGAAAAGAAAAGAAAAGAAAAGAAAAGAAAAGAAAAGAAATTAAGCAATGAAAATATGACCACCTTGAAATCATAGACAACACACACAAAAAATCCACAAATAAAGAAAGTATGTTTGTGAATTTTATTAAAGAGAAAGCATTGAGTGATTTAGAGAAGGAAACCCATTGTGCCTAATGTTGTTACAGGGTTTTGGTGAAGAAGATAATGAATGCTTAAAACAAGAAAGTGGACTGGATTAAATTCCCTCACTGGCAAAAGATGACAGAAGGAAGGAAGAGGTGGGGACAGTAATTTTTACTGCATCTTCAAATGATTCATTGAGTCTTGTGGTAGAAAGTAGAATGTTTGAGGAGGTCAGAGTTACAGTATAATAGTGTTTCATTTGGCTTTCTCATTTCTGTAGTATTGATATAGACCTTGGCAAATAAAATAAATAATTTAGAGCTCGATTTACCAGGAAGTAATGGACCTTTTAAAGAATTTCATAAAATAGCCCAAAGTTGCAACTCTTACAATACGGGGGTCCCGAAGTGCAGTTAAAAGCTTCATGCTGCTGCTGTTGCTTGTTTTTATGTTTTGCTTCCCTTGCTTGTTTGCCAGTAAGTGGTCATACCACAAAGTTTCTTGGAAAAACACCCAAATGCGTTAGTAGCCTTTAATAAGAATTTCTAACATTTTCTTTTTAATTTCTAAATATTATTAGGCAGCTGAAAAAGGATTATTCATTATGCAAGAATTTAAAATAAAACTGATGACATACTAAAATGGCAGATGAAACTTCAATCACTCTCAGTAAGAGAAGGATGAGAGTACTTAGTGCTCTGAGCTTCAATTTTTGTGATCATAAAAGAAAAAAAAGAACTTGAAATTTGAGCTGAAAAATTAATCATTTATTTTTATAAAGACAGATAACACTAAAGCTACATACCCTGTGCACATTTTAGAATAGGGAATTCCTAATTCATACTAGATAGAGAATGAATTAAACTCTCATACTAGATAGGCAATGAATTGAATTATCTTTAGAACAACTTCATATGGAAGTTTTATCTAAACAAAACTCACTCCACCACTGTGTCATTCTCTCTGTTGGACTCACATCATGCATACGTTAGCTCACATCATGCATTATATTTACCCTTTGGGGATTTATTTGTGTGTTTACCTGTTCAATGCTGTTCATTGCTCTCTTTCCTTGAGGACTGAAGCTGTATGATAGTAAGGATTATTAATATTATTAAAATTTTCTTTGCAAGTGAAGATTTGGCTTAGAAATTCTCAGTAAATATTTGATAAATTAATGAGTGTGTCAATCAAGCAACATAGCAATCAAAACAGAAGGATTTTTACATGATCTTATCAGGGTATGAGGTCATACAGCTTCCTAAGAAAATTGGGTCGTTAAGATTTTGATTCCTGTGTTGCTTGGTGATCTTATACATATTCTTTAATTTGCGGTTTGGGGGTAATGTATTTACTTGATGGCATAAGGAAAAGCACATCACGGTATATATAATTTAGTATATCTTTTAGGATCCTCAGCTCTGCACACTCTGGTAGTCTTACTATGGAACAGCTGACCCCTCTAAACAGACTCCATTTCTTGAGGAACACAGAGAAAAATGGCCACAGATGGCTACGGGGCTGGAAATTGAAGGGAAAAAGATAAAGAAGTTATTTTTAGCTGTATGTCTTTCTCCATTATATTTCTGATCTTAGTGAATTTTCTGCCTTTTCTAAGAGTGGAAAAGGCAGAACAGTGGATTCATTCAAACTGGGCAGAACTACACCAGCCTTGATGTTCTCTGGTCAGTAATATGACAGTGTACCAGATATGCTAATGACTTTGTTAAGTCTAATTACAGTGAAGTGCACAGACATAAGACCTCTATCAGGACTTTTACCACCCTTTCAATTATTTCTGAAGACCCTAATGTTGGCAGAATACTACACTAGTGAGAGGATGTCTTCTGTCGGTTCCTCCTTTGTGTCATGTAATAGAGGTGAGACTCTCCTAACATGGTTCATTTGAGATTCATACATTAAACCATTAGTGAGCTTCTACCACATACTGGAAACAGAGTAACACAAAAAAATTTAAAGATGAATACATAGGGAATCTATATTATTTTCATTTATTAATTGTAAGTATAACTCATTTCAGAATTAGAATTTGAGCAATAAAAAAGGAAATAAATCATGCACCAAAATTCCATCTTTCCATTTTTCTCACAGTGTTGTTTCCTGAACCACATTTAATTACTTTTACTTTTCAGTTCTTTCAAAAAATACTTTCTCATGTTCTGTTTACATACTTATGGATATTCAAAATAAATCTATTTTATATATGTTGGAAAAAATTGTAACAAAAATGTAATAATGTTCTGCATCTTGCCTCACTTCACGTGATCACAATATATTTTAGATACTTTAAAAGGCAATAAAGAAATTAAAATAACATAGAATAATCCAAATGCATGGCTGCAGCAAAACCACTTAAACAGTTTCTACTGAAGGATATTAATATCCTTTACTGTAGCTCTGCAGTGAATACTTACATCCCTGTACTCTAATACAAAAGTATTTTTGAGAAATATCTTAATGTGATTTCTGTGTTGAAGTGTAATTTGAATACTATTGCTTAATTGCCTGCTGAACCATTTTACCATTTATGCTATAGTGTGTAACAATTGTTGGTAAACTACATAAATAGCTTCTAACACTCAAAATAAAGCATGAATTATTTAAAGATATTGATTAAATAATGTTAAAAACAAACTATCTACAATCCTGCTTCAAAGATTAATCAAATTTCAGCTCATATTCTCTTCTAAATTCTTCTGATGATTACCTCCACTTTTCTAAATTCTGCTGAGTCGAAATCCTAGATTAATCTGTTTTAAATATTATACAATTAAGTCCTGCAATGCCAACTGGGAGACTGGCTCATAAATATGATTCTCAAAGTTTTTCTCAGTTGTGTTCAGCAAATAAAATGATTATGCCACACAAGTATGTAATTTTATACACATAAAACCTTATTTCCAGCTCCATTAAACATAGATCATCTTATATGAAGTCCCCTTATTAGATTGAACATATTTGCCTCCTTCTCACCTTAGACAATTTATCTATTCTTGAGTTTCAAAGGGATAAAATCCTGCAGCATGCAGGGTATTTATCTGTTTCATATATTATTTTGAGTTGCATTATTTTGTTGCTCATAATTGTAGTTAGTTATTTTTACCCATGTTATTTCATTGTTTAAAAACTGCAGACTATCCATTCACTTTCACTAGTATTTGATTATTATGAAGAAGATGTTTGTTAGGAATAATGATGGTAGATATACGCATACACACGAGTAGAATTGACAGTATAAATTGCTTATATGTTTACCTTACCTTAATAGATATTGCCAAACTATTATGAAAAATACTGAATCATTTTATAATTCTATTAGCAGTGAGAGTATTAGTTTTCCCACACACTGGGTAATATTTGATATTGGCAGTGTTTTTAATTTTTGTCATTCTAATATGAATTACTGTATCAGTCTGTTTATTTGAATTTTCTTAAAGCTATATAAATTTAGTTATCTTTTCATAGACCTCTTGGTGATTTGAATACTTTCTTTTATGAAATGTCTGAATCATTTGCCCATTTTAAATGAAATTGATTATTTATGTTTTGACTTGTGAAAGTTCTTTTCACATTCTTAAAATAAGTCTGTTTTGTAGGAAAGACAGTACAGGGGTTATAGTAATCTGCTTGGGCTCTTAAAGCAAAGTATCATAGACTGAGTAGTTTAAACTAGAGAAACGTATTTTCTCACAATTTTCAAGGCTCGAAGTCCAAGATCAAAGTGTTGCTGACCTGGTTTCTGGTGAGCCTTTTCTTCCATCTTGCAAATGGCAACTGTCTCCGCATCATCTTCTGGCCTCTTTCTGTGTGGACACAAGCCTGACGTGCCTCTTCCTATGAGGATGCAGTCCTCCTCTTATGAGGATACTGTTAATTGACGTCATACAGGAGTTTTGCCTGTATGATTTCGATTGACTTTTATCTCCTCCTTTATTGTTTCTCCAAGCACAGTTATCTGGGAACTAGGACTTCAACATGTGAATTTTAGAAAGGTAAAGTCCAGTTCATTCAATTTTTCAAATTTTGATTCAGTTAAAATCATCATTTTTAAATGATTTGTATGTAATTTGTGTAATGTTTGCCTTCCCAAAGCTCTTAAAGATTAGCTACACTTTTTCCTAGAAATTTTAGTGTTTAACTGTTCATATTGAGGCTGTAATTTATTATAATTGATTTTTCTGTAGATACATATTAATATTATTGATGCAAAATTATTTATTGAAAAGATTATTGTTTTCAGTATCACATTAATATCCAAGTGGTCCAGAATTAATTGTTGAAAGATTATTCTTTTCTGTGCAGACTCACCATGCTTTCTTAAAATAGAGCTGAATTTCTTTGGTTTCACACATGTGTCTTGTGATGTATATTAAAAATAGAATAATAAGTTTTAGAAAAAATTTAGATTTCTGTACACTTATACAGAAAAATCTTAAAAAACCTTTAAACCAGGTATTGAAGAGAAGACAAAAATTAAAAGCGCTATTACATATGTAAAAGCCACTTCAATAAATAATGGTACAAATAGTTAATAAGCATATATAGATAAAATAATATTAGCTTGTTAAGAAATAAGCATATTTAAAACATAACAGACATGATATTTAAACATATAATATAAAGAGAAACATTATTAGGATTAAAATATACTAAAAATCAGCTACCACTGAAGTAAAAATAAAAATACACAGCATAGACAAGGATTTAGCTCAGCAGCATAAGTGCCTGCCTGGCAAACACGAGGCTGTGAGTTTGATCCCTGGTACAAGAAAACAAAAAAAAAAAACCAGCATAATTATGCACTTTAAATTGATAATGTGATAGATATCTAGTAACTTCTGGAGAAACAATGAATTTTAAAAAATTATTTGAGATATCCAGAGTTATCAAATATCTTTAAAATATATTCATTATGCCTTTGACTGAATATGGAATTCAATGTTGAATATAAATTTTCTATAATATTTTGAGAGGATTATTCTATCAGCTACAAATGTCTAGTGTTACAGATGATATGTTGATGCTAGTGATATTTTATGTTAGCTAATTATTTTCCTTTTCTAAGCTATATTTTGGTTTGGTTATTTCACTTGTTTTGTTTGAGTAATTGCTAATCTTTTCTTTGCTTATTTTATGTTTTAGAAGTTTTGGTTTTCAAAATGATGTGTCTAGATATAACCTTTTTATTATCAGTTATACTTTAACTGGACCCTTGTTTTGCACCATCTCTTTGATAATTTTCTTTCTGTAGTCTCTCTGTTCTTATTCCAGAATGCATGCTTGTGACTTAGGACTTTAAGAACTGATGAACTCTGTTCTTTGCAAGCTGTGTATTTATTTGACTACTCAGCTTATGGTTTTCTTCATTAGTGAAGAAAAAGCTACCTTTATCTTAGTGATAAGGTAGGAATATCCCACAAGCCCATCCTTCTTTCCTTTCCTTTTATGTGATGCTGGGGATTGTAGGTAGCTTTTAGGTGGGTGCTGTACCACTGATCATTTCTTACACACTCAGCACCCCAGAAAGCTCTTTCTTATTCTTCAACAAGATATACATGAAAAATGCTAACACACTGTTTTGTTCTACTTTATTCTACTATGTTCCCACATTCTATGCATAACCCTCATAATTAAGAGAAATGAGAGATATGATTCAGTGATATGGGTTATGTACCAAGTAAACCTTGTTTGAAATTTATGAATAAAAGTACACATATGACATTTGATAACCATTCATATTTTGTAAATACATGCAATAATACAATTTGTCTCTAAATTGATACATAGCTTGTACCATAAATGCTTGTCAATAATAGTTGATAACCCATGCTGAAATGTTCTTTGGCAAGAACCATTTTCCTGTGCCGGTGTAATGTTGCAAATAGTGTACTGTGGGGGTGTTTGTTGCTTAGCCCATGTGAGCACTTACTCTAGCATACATTCAGTGTTGTAATAAAGACTTAGGCACTTTAATACTGACAAAATTCACAAAAAGAAACTCAGGAAGAACATCACTGTGTTTTCAAAATAAATATTATACCATTGCAGGCAAATAAACCAGAGAGAACAGATTAGGAGCCAAGTAATTGTGAAATGACATTTCACATTGTAAATGTAGCTATCTGTATATGCTTCCCTGGAACCTGAAAAAAGTGCCTTCCATTTGTCTGAATCACAGAATTAACTCTGGCTGGATCCCAAGACAGACTTTGCTAAATGGAAAGTAATTGTTAAAACATGAGGTCAGAAATACAACTTAGCAGAAGTTCTGCATACCTCTGGTGCAGAGAAATCTCTTTCTGCTATTATGTCCTCTCCTTTGTTAAACAGTGTTTGTGAAAAACTTCTAAAATGAAAACTGAAACATGCTCTAGATTTAGGAGCCATTATTCATAAACTTCATATCCAAGCATCAGGATTTGGACTTAGGTTAGGTAACAGAAAGTTTGATCATGGATTATGTCCTTTTGCACACACACAAACAAGTCATGTACATCACTTTTTAAAATTTATGAATGTTATTTCTATTAAGCAATGCCAGAGTCCAGCTGCGACAGGGTTCAGGGGTCCCAAAGATGGTCAGGGAGTCGGCGAGTGAGAGACAGAAGACACTGCACAACAGTCTGTGAGTGAATCTGAATCTGCTTTATTTTTCAGAAGCTGGAGTATATATTTGCTAACTTTTGGCAGTAACTTAAACCCCAAGCAGGAAGCATCCCAGGCTTAGGGCCAGGCAGGGATAATCTTAAACAATATGTGTTAATTAACTTTTTTCACCTTTGTTACACTTTAATCTTGTTACTTAATTAGCTTGGGAAATGTAAACCAACACACCTGGATGCCCACAGGAGGGAGAGATAGAGCGGCAGCTGTGAAGCTGTCATGCTGCTCCCTACATTTTTTCCCTTATCACTTATGGGAGTATGGCAGGCCCTGTGAGGATAGCGCCTGTCTTGGGTCAAGCACTCTTCATATGAATCCAACCAGGCCTTACCTGTCATGGGCCTGCAGGACAGCAATTGGTCCTGTGCCTGTCTTAGGCAGCCGGTGGCATAATATATGTGTCCTAGTTGCCTGTCTCTGGCTGCCTGTCCAGTGTCTCAGGGCAGTTGTCTCACAGGAATTTTGTAAATCCTCCTCCATGAGCTCTTTCATTTAAAGCTTTTGTATAAACTCTCTCATATTACTCACAGAAGGTAAAATTTCACAATTAGTTTTCACAAAGTTATCTAGAGGGTTTCTAGTAACTCCTCTGGAGTTTCTATTTTCGATTTCATATTGAGTATTACATGAAAATATATATATGTGAATTACACAAATTACAATTATCAGTACAAAACATTACAAGATCCTTGCACCCAATTCCCACATGCGGTGTCCTTT